>JAEAOA010001970.1:6867500-7205000 GCA_016746295.1 Potamilus streckersoni
TACCACTATATCGTTTTCTTTTCTATTACAAGAAAACTCAAAAATTTTAATTGTCACAAATTAATTTTGAGTATTACAAATATAATTATAACTATTCACCTTTAATTACATGTTGTAAAGATATGATGCGAAATCTAACTTTTGAAATAAATTCGGTTTAAGATATTAATCCTACATGACATTTCATATTTTTTTACTAGTGTATGTTTATGTGCTAAATATATGGAATCCTTTCGGAAGACTGCGGATCATCTTGTAATTTTCAGGAGAGGATTTGTTTTCTGTTTGAATTTCAAACAATTTATCATGTCCACCTAATATTTTTTTCGTTTCATCAGTAAGTGTTTTATGTTTACTGGTCGTCTCTGAAAATTATCTTGCTCGAATGTTAGTATCCCATTCAAAGTTTACCTGTATATCATATCAATAGTGTAGCTAGCAAATTAGAGGCATCAGTGTCAACACTTCCTATTTTTTTAAACAATCTCTCTCATGTCTTCTGTAGTGTAAGTGTTGCTAATATTTAGTTGTTTTTTTTTCTGAAGAAGAAGAATTTCTTCAAATAATAGATATAATATGATGTTTATTTTTTGCATAAAATATTTGGTCCGTAGTATTTACCGTATTATTATATGCTCATTTTTCTCCGTTAACTTTACAATGTCAGAATCGTTCAGTATTTTCAGATATTGCACTCTTTGCGCAACATTCATACAAAATGCAAGAGAAAAATGGAACTATTTTCTAGCGTAAACAATTTTTTTATGAATGAACTAAAGCAGATATTTCATGGACTGCTACATAGCAGCAAGTGTGTCATAGACTGACACATACAAACTGCTTTGGCACATTCCGCGTTAACTTTTTATACAATGTTTCAGATTTAGGCCAGTTATAAACGCTATACAGGATGATCACAATAACATACCATTTAAAATACAAACTGTTTTCTTTAGCTGGTAATAATAATAATAGCAAATATATACTTACAATCTTATATCCTGAATTTTTCTCAAAATATACTGTTCTGCAAATATACTATTCTGCAAATCCGAATTAAATGAGCCATGTCATGGGTTTTTCAAGGTTGATTACACATTTCGAAATTGTTCTGTAAATTCGAATATATTCCAAGTGCAGTTGCATCCTCCTTACTGCGCTCAAAATGAAATAAACATTAAATGCCACAGCGTCTTTTAAAAACTTGCAATTGAAAGGCTTCATAATTTTCCCAAATTATGATCTGAATCATTCAACACGCAACAATACGATTAAATTGGCAGACGCTGCTGGAATCTGATGTAAGTTACTTCATGTAGATAAATCCAGTCCATAATCACAAAATTGCGTCGAATCGACAAAAATAGCAATACGTATTCATTCCAGATCAAACGGAAAAGTTCTTGTAATGCGCATTCATTAACAATCTCACTCCAAATGCCAATTTTAAGTAGACCAAACGCCATTTTCTTTCAAACCTTACGTCTAGCGCGCGACCAACCTCAATTTTTTCTGGGCGGAGTTACTTGCCATTAATAATGTTGTGTAATGATGGAGTTACGTTTGTATATTTAGTTTGGTAAACGTCATACATTCCGTTACTTAATTTATTGTAGCGTAGTTTTGTTTATATATTTAAGTATTGGAAAGAATAAGAAAATAAGCATATACTAATATGGTTACTGCATTTGTATGGGAAAATATGAACTCGTTTTGTCAGATGGATCTACTGCACTCCTAAGGTCGAGCAGTATCCGAAAAACTCGTTCATATTTTGCCAAACAAATGCAGTACCATAAAAGTATGTATCGCGGTATGTTCGATATATATATATACATATATATATATATATATATATATATATATATATATATATATATATATATATATATATATATATATATATATATATACCCACACACACAGAGATGAAGAGAGAGAGAAGAAGAGAGATAGAGAGAGAGAGAGAGTATTATGTATGATGTATGATTTGTAGGCACATCAGCATAATTCTGACTTTATTGGACTATATATAGCACGATGGACAGTAAGATCTACTAAAATATGTTATTTACTTTATTAAGAGTGCCCTGTGTGGCTGAGTAATCTGACAGATCACTCACATCACACCTCTCTCTGCTTTGGTTTGTTTCAAGCTCGGCCAACGTGGGTATGTGAGAAAGCTTGCCAGTAGCTTCCTCTGGAGAGGGGGTTCTCGGGGTCTTCCTCTATCAGATATATTGGCCGCTATGTAAAGCCTATCATGTGATGAAATATTGCGTTAATCCCACAACAACAACACCAACATCAGCAACAACAATTTAATACTTTATTGTTTGCTTACTTTTTCGGAGAGGACATGTGTGGGATAGAAGTATATAAAATGAACAATTAGGAATGTACACTCAGTCCAAATAGCCATGCCTAATAAGCTTCACTTTATTCAAGTAAATAAGAATACAGACTTCATTTAATACGGCCTGAACAGATGTTCATTATATATGTATGAAGACACTTTTACATTGCTCACTTCAGTTGTTAGTAATGATGAAAGGGAGTGGAAACGTCTCGTGACAGCAACCAACCGTAAAAAACTGTTTAAATGATGGAGCATCACCTGCTATTTTTCATTTTAAAAAACCCCAGTAAACCCCATAATAAATGTTCAACATGTATCATGAATTAGCAAAATTGACACTGCATCAAGAGTTATCCAAATAGACACTGCCGTCCTTGATATATACAGTTTGATCTGGAATATAAAAGATAATTACTAACATTCTGTTGCTGTTAGAATTAATGCCATGCTAGCTGTGCAAACTGTAAAACAAAGTATATTAGGAAATAAACGTTTAAATTGTATAAATGTTATTAAAGTTATTATTCATACGCATTAAGACACAAACTTTCCATATGAATCTGACGGATCCAAACGAATTCCGTATATTTCGTCTTCATATGATACCGGTATATAATGGGATCCATACCATATTCACCTTATAACTGGAATAGTTATAACGAAATGGGATCCATGGCCATACCCACCTTACAAGTGGAATAGAGTTACAATAAATGGAATACACGAATAATTTTAAAACTGAAACAGTGTTATAACAAAATGGTATCTATGGCCATACCCATCTTAAAACTGAAACAGTGTTATAACAAAATGGGATCCATGGCCATACCCACCTTACAAGTGGAATAGTGTTACAATAAATGGAATACATGACCATACCCACCTTAAAACTGAAACAGTGTTAAATAAAAATGGGATCCATGACCATACCCACCTTAAAATTGAAACAGTGTTATAACGAAATGGTATCCATGGCCATACCCACCTTACAAGTGGAATAGTATTACAATAAATGGAATACATGAATAACCTTAAAACTGAAACAGTGTTATAACAAAATGGTATCTATGGCCATACCCATCTTAAAACTGAAACAATGTTATAACAAAATGGGATCCATGGTCATACCCACCTTACAAGTGGAATAGTATTACAATAAATGTAATACATGAATAACCTTAAAACTGAAACAGTGTTATAATAACGAAATGGGATCCATGGCCATACCCACCTTACAAGTGGAATAGTATTACAATAAATGGAATACATGAATAATCTTAAAGCTGAAACAGTGTTATAACAAAATGGTATCCATGGCCATACCCACCTTACAAGTGGAATAGTGTTACAATAAATGGACTACATGACCATACCCACCTTAAAACTGAAACAATGTGAAATAAAAATAGGATCCATGACTATACCCACCTTACAAGTGGAATAGTGTTACAATAAATGGAATACATGAATAACCTTAAATCTGAAACTGTTATAACGAAATGGTATCCATGGCCATACGCACCTTACAAGTGGAATAGTATTACAATAAATGGAATACATGAATAACCTTAAAACTGAAACAGTGTTATAACGAAATGGTATCCATGGCCATATCCACCTTACAAGTGGAATAGTATTACAATAAATGGAATACATGAATAACCTTAAAACTGAAACAGTGTTATAACAAAATGGTATCTATGGCCATACCCATCTTAAAACTGAAACAGCGTTATAACAAAATGGGATCCATGGCCATACTCACCTTACAAGTGGAATAGTGTTACAATAAATGGAATACATGAATAACCTTAAAACTGAAACAGTGTTATAACAAAATGGTATCCATGGCCATACCCACCTTACAAGTGGAATAGTGTTACAATAAATGGACTACATGACCATACCCACCTTAAAACTGAAACAATGTGAAATAAAAATAGGATCCATGACTATACCCACCTTACAAGTGGAATAGTGTTACAATAAATGGAATACATGAATAACCTTAAATCTGAAACAGTGTTATAACGAAATGGTATCCATGGCCATACGCACCTTACAAGTGGAATAGTATTACAATAAACGGAATACATGAATAACCTTAAAACTGAAACAGTGTTATAACGAAATGGTATTCATGGCCATATCCACCTTACAAGTGGAATAGTATTACAATAAATGGAATACATGAATAACCTTAAAACTGAAACAGTGTTAAAACAAAATGGTATCTATGGCCATACCCATCTTAAAACTGAAACAGCGTTATAACAAAATGGGATCCATGGCCATACTCACCTTACAAGTGGAATAGTGTTACAATAAATGGAATACATGAATAACCTTAAAACTGAAACAGTGTTATAACAAAATGGGATCCATGGCCATACCCACCTTACAGGTGGAATAGTGTTACAATAAATGGAATACATGACCATACCCACCTTAGAAATGAACCAGTGTTATAACGAAATGGTATCCATGGCCATACCCACCTTACAAGTGGAATAGTGTTACAATAAATGGAATACATGAATAACCTTAAAACTGAAACAGTGTTATAATAACGAAATCGGATCCATGGCCATACCCACCTTACAAGTGGAATAGTGTTACAATAAATGGAATACATGAATAACCTTAAAACTGAAACAGTGTTATAACAAATTGGTATCTATGACCATACCCACTTTACAAGTGGAATAGTGTTACAATAAATGGAATACATGAATAACCTTAAAACTGAAAGTGTTATAACGAAATGGGATCCATGGCCATACCCACCTTACAAGTGGAATAGTGTTACAATAAATGGAATACATGGCTATACCCGCCTTATAACTGAAACAGTGTTATAATAAAACGTAATCCTTGACCATACCCGCTCTATAACTGGAACAGTATTATAATGAAATGATATAATTAGAGATGACTTTTCCAAGAATTACTTCTGTAGGAGTTTGTTCCAAGAGATTACGAAAATGGTACACGTTCTCTATATAACAGTTTGAGGGGTTTGGAGTTTATTAAGGTTTGTACCATTCGCCAGTAATAACTGAACTAAACCTTGATCTCGTGGAGTACTTATCACGGGTCGTCAATTTACAAATGCACTCTGTTCGACATTGCTTTATTGTAGCGGCGATTTGCTTGTTTGTTTTTTCCAGAGCTATCTAAAATCCTCATCAAATTATTCCTTTAGCCATACAATTCCAAATAACAATCTACTCTTCGGACGATCAACACCGCTTTCTGCACTTATCGATTCATTAATGCCAAACCCTCGCTTTGAGTTGATCGTTAAGTTTTTGCGATGTGTGAAATACTAGACAAGTGATAAGGGTATAATAAAAATAAAAATATAGTACTAAATAAGATTATTCAGGTCTATACATTTTTATATTTTTCGCTGCATGATGCATTTCCTTGGAAATGAAATAAAACAATTACAGATGTTTTCGTTACGTGTTGCATTTCTTTGCAAGATAAGATTGAAAACAGTTACAGTTATTGCAATATTCTTGCGGAAGTCAACCTGTGATGTTTGGACAAAAGCGAGAGCTCCCTTCTCCCCGGGAAGAAATTTGCTTCAAATAATTCGAAGTTGCATCTTAATGCCTTTTTAATCTGATACGGCAAGCTTTTTTCTTCTTCTATTCTTTGGATTAGATTCTTAACTTTTATTATTTGTGTCTGATAGCTGTCGCTTTGGATGGTGAATTCCTCTGGGTTCTTACCATTCTGATTATAATTAGATTTTCACTGTCCTACGTGAAGCCTTTCCAGCGACAGCCTAGGGGTCATATTCTAGTGACCAATGTTACTTTCATAATCTCAGATTTTATCAGGCAATCAAATGAAGTCATATATTCGTATTTGGGAGATTCGACAGTATTGCTGAAGAGCGTCAATGTGTGACGAGAAATTTGATTCACTTATGAAAGCTGCATTTCCATTGGCTGATCTTTAAGTAGGACATTATCAGGCTGTAATAAGATTTTGGGGACTTACTGGACTAAATCTTCAAAATTGTTTGTTTAACAATGAGGAAAAACACAACTATTCAAATGTGAAAAAGTATATTTCAGATAAGGAACGATTCAACTTTCATTTTATTTACCCTTTTCAAGTATTTATATTACTTAAGACTTTAGTGCAAACTGTAATATTCCATTTGTTATAGGTACTCTACTACTTGTTCTCCTTCTTGCTCGTTTTCTACTCGCTTTTATTTTCATTATTTTAATACCTAAAGCAATTTTTCTATAGCACGTGGCCCCATTAATTTCAAGCACATTTTGTTGCTACCTTTACATTATTTTATTGTACTAATTGATTTCGACATGACTGACATATTATAGTATATCAACATGGTCTTATTAAGCTTTCTTCATTTATCTTCGTAATTTGGTCTTTCTACTTCCAATCCTCCCACTTTAAATTTTGAATTAACTTAGCTTCCTTTGCCTTTCTTTACGTCTGCCATTTAATTTTTCTATTGTTTATATTGCTTTTCATTTTTTAATGTATTTTAATATTTCCGTAGCGATCGATGGATTCCTATGCGATCGGCTATTTCCGTCAAGCCGAGAAATAACCTCCAAATAAGTTGTAGGTAAACATCATATTGACGATTGGCGACCACACCCCACCCCATCCCATCATTGCCGTTTTCTTTGTGCAATGTGAACAAAGGAAGTTCCCAGAAATATAGTTATGAATGGAAGGGAATTTTTTTTTCTGAGGTTTCTTTCTCTATTTGACGGAATAGGCCGAGGAAGAACCAGCTAGGTTCTTGGTGAGAACTATATGAGGGATCTGTTCTGCTCCTATAAATAAATGTAGCAAGTTAAAACAAATCATAATTTATCTTCATGAATGCGAGTACATGGTTTCTTTTTTCGATAAATGCTTATAAGAAAGAGTATTTTACTGGAACTGTGATAACTTGTAAAATATCAACTATGCGGCTTAGTTAAATTATTATTATTACCTTAGATTTTGCAATATGCAACAAAGAAAGTGAAATCATCAATTTAAGTAAAAATTAACAAGCAATTTATTTCTTTATAGTACAAAATGAAAATTCAACGACACTTAACAATATTTTGAGTTATATTACAAATTGTCTCGCATGTCCTATCACTAGTGTAAACTATAGAATGTTCCTGAAATAATTCCAATAATATTCAAAATTCTGATATAAAATATTGATGCAATCCATTATATCGTTGAATGAGCTCACAATAATGCAAAACTAAGTAATAATCCAAACGTCAATGATCATTTTAGTAATACCAATAAATAGTTTAGCTTAATAATTCCTCCCACATTATATCAGATTTCAACAACACAGATGTAAGATCTGATCTCAAATGGAGCCTCAAAGATGGATCTAAAACAAGAATGAATATTTGTTTATCAAATCCTTTTTTATACACATTTTCACTTGACACACATTGTATCAGAAATTGACGAAATCCAATTAGCTTAATTGTCACAATTATCAGACCAGATGTTGACATGTTTGTTATACGTTTGAATGCAGCCAGATAATTTTTGATCCCAAGGGGCATCTCCTTTTATTTATACGACCCAATTGGGATTGGCAAATTCTGTAATATCTTTTGCTCTTTCCGTGAATGAAATGTGCCAGAATAATGTTAAAATGTCACTTCTTTGATGTATTTCGTAACGACGCAATAAAATATTCTTGGCCCTGGAAATTAATCCGTTTGGATGACACTGTTGACTTCTCTATTGTCAATACACTTGCGGACTGCATTATTTGGTTTAGGCATGGTGGACTTCGATTTTTTTTGCTTGGTTCTATAAAAGCTTTGTCCAGAAAATAGTGAATTTCTTTTTTTCAAATATTTCTGCTTGATAGGATTCACTATGTAAGGATGCTGTTTCACAGGTGTAGAATCTACAATATCAGCATTAATGTATATTTTGGAACATGAAGAAACAAGTACTTATTTTCATCTAACAGCTCGTTTATTGCACTAAGTTTATATTGTTGTACAAGTGACATTTCTGGTCCACAATATTTTTAATATTTCTGAATTCCTAGGATTAGTCAAATCAGAGTCACTACAGTCAGATTGCATTCCATCGTTTTTATCCTCAGTGTGCGGGATAGATACGACTAACTTAACTATGATATATGTATCGAAATCCTCATTTAACAAATTCATATGACAAAGCTGGTCATGTTTCTACCTACTAAGAGTGTAAATGATGAAATTAAGTCAGTTAGTTTTTCATTTGCAAAAGGTAAGGTCATACAGTTGATCTCGAAGAGGGTTTTGAATTACGGAAAGAGAGCAGAACTTTATTACAGGATGAAAATTATTTTCCTGTGGATTTCTATCAAACCTAAATTTCATTGCCTGATTGGAGTGAAATTAGTTTCTACTACTTCATAAATCTTTGACAAATGATATTGACAGATTTTAAATCAGATACAATAGTTAAGAAGATTAATCTTAGAATCTTCAGTAGAAAGAAGTTTCTTTCATAATAACTTAAATTGTCCAGACAGTATGTTCAAAACCCCAGCTCAGAAGGATTAACTCAATGATTCTTGAAATAATTACTTAGCAGAAAGCAATAGTAAATAAATCTACTAATCAAAATATTTTCATGCAATTTGACTACATCATGTTCTACAAAGTTTGATGAAATCTTTCCAGAGTTCATTGACATTCAGGGTGATACGCATAATATTTAAAATGTTAGATGTTTTATTAAAGTATAACTAGTTGGAAAAATCCAGAAAAAATGTGACACTTGGTAAGATTGGGCAGATTTGTGAAGACCAAAAAGTGTAAATAAAATTTTATTTACCAAAGTCTTTAATGTAGTTTTAGTCTTAATATGTTTTAGTGAAATTGCCTCTGCAGATCTTGTGGAGACTGTTATGCATATTTAATTCGCAATGTCTGTTATTTAGGTTTTCTAAATTTATTTCTCGTTGAAACACAATTTTATAATGTTCTGTTCAGAATGTTAAACTAAATTTCCGATAACTGTCTTTGTCCCAGAATTTTTATAAGGAAAGCACTTGTGTTGTTTTCTAGATAATATAAATTATTAAATAACATAAAGATGAACTTCAAAACAAACTGGCAGCAACAATTAAAACAAAATACTTTGAGGTCTAAGGTGAATAATACGACTGCAAAATTTACTAAAAATGGCTGTTTTAAGCCGCGCTTTTAGCTGACATTGTGACTCACGTGACGGACTACGTGATCACTAATTTGAACAGCGCATTAAAATAGCCTTTACCACATAGGCTAGAATAACCCTGTCTATAAATCAGATTCCTGCACTGTAAAAAACATAAAAAGAAAAATTGTTTACAACTTAGCTAACATGTTGGCCGAACATGACCTTAGTAATAACCAACCATATTCATTCAATGTTTACAAACGTCTCAAAAAATGTCAACTAAAATAGTGATAAAACAACTGTTATGTTCTAATCAGTTCAAGTGAATTTTCCGGAAAGAGATTCAAATCCAATCAAAATTATCACTGGAATAAATTAAAATGAAACAAAAAAAAAAAAAAAGAAAAGAAAAGGATTTAAAACTAATACACCAGCAATTTAATGACATCTACGTAGCACTTCTCCCATTATTAAAAAAGAAAGATTTATATAATCAGCTTTATTTATACCATATGTTGAATTATACTTGAGGTAAAGAAATTACATAAGGAAACTATTATAAATTATACAAAGTGTACGTGAATTAATATTTATATACACGGGAAAGAACATCTGCAATCAAATTGTCTTTTTCCTTAATGTGCCTGATGTCAAGATTATATATTTAAAAAATCCATCGTGACAATCTTTGATTTTTACTTTTCATCTTGTTGATGGAAGTGATGGGGTTGTGATCACAAAACACATCATCCGGAGAAGGAGCTAAACTAATGCAAACTTTGAAATACTCTAATGCCAATATTAAAGCCAAAATTTTCCTTCTCTATTGTTGTGTAGTTTCTTTGGTACATTTTAAACTTCTTAGTGAAATAACATACAGGTTAATCAACACCATTTCTATCTTTTTGAATGAATACTTCTCCGGCCTCAACATAACTTGCATCCACAAATAATTTATAAGTCTGACTGAAAATTAGAGTTGTAAGAATCGACTAACTTTTAAATATGGAGTTTAACCCATCAAAAGCTTCCTGACATTTTTCAGTTCAAACAAACTTGTTTTTCTTGCTCGGCACGTTTGTCACGGATTCAGCAAAATTAGAAAAAATGGAACAAAATTTACGATAGTATCCGGCCTTACCTAAAATTCGTATCAGCTGCTTTTTCTGACAGGCAAAGGGAAATCACATATAGCCTTTCCTTAGCATCAATAGATTTAACTTGACCATATCCCACAACATGTCCTAGAAATAATACACAAACACCGCAAAACTCACTTTTAGATAAATTGATTGTCAACTTGAATCAGTGAGTCTGTCAAAGAATTTTTGAGTCATGTCTAGATGCTATTTCCATGTGTGGTTGTAGATGATAACATCATCAATATAAGCATCACAATTATCTAGACCAGAGGTAATCATATTCATCAAGCGTTGAAAAGTACTTGGGGAACCCTTCATTCCAAACAGCATTACTTTATGTTGATAGAGTACTTGATATTGATAGAGTCCATCTGAAGTCACAAATGCCGAAATATATTTTGCTGTTTCCGTTAGTGGAATTTGCCAAAATCCTTTCAGAAGGTCGAATTAGGTAACATACTTGGCATTTCCAGCTTTATCAATACAGTCATCGATTCATGGTAATGGTGATGTGTCTTTTTTGGTCACACTGTTCTCCTGTCTACAAGTAGTGCACATACGGAAAGTTTTATCTGGTTTCGGAACAAGAATACATAGTGAACTCCAGTCACTCTTACTGGGCTCTATTAAATCATTTTCCAGCAAATACTGAATTTTCTTTTTCATGTATTTCTGCTCGAGAGGTTTGATCCGGTATGGGTGTTGTTTTACAGGTTTTGAATCTACAATTTCAACATCATAAAAAAGTTTGTTTATCCTCGTAGGAATATCTGGAAACAATTGGTCATATTCCTTTCATCTTGTTGTAAATGAAAATGTTTCTGGTCCAGATATTTCATAATTTTCGATTACTGATGAATTGTTGATCCAAAATCAGTACAGTCCGATTGAGTTCCTTCACATAAATCCTCAGTTTGTGGGAAAGGTACACCTAAATTAATTGCATGATTTGCTTATCTATCTATTTCAATATTATAATACTCCATTAATTTATTCAGATTGGAGTACTGTCATTATTATTTAACTCATTCATTTTAGTCTTTACTTTTAAGGGCTGTAAAATCTAATTTGAAGAAAATTTTATGAATGAGCAAGAGAGAATAAACTCTATCACAAGACTCAAAAGTTATCTATATTAACATTCTCTGAAACCATAGCTTAACTTTTGACTTGAATTGGTGAGTACCAGATTCAAGCATAACTTGCTGGAAAATTCTAGACATAACATTTGACCCATGATCCGATTGGACAGATTTAGGAAGGTCAGATTGAGTTAAAATCTTTATTAAAGCTGTACTATGTTTTTTATATTCCTCAAAGGAATTGCCTTTAAGAATGTTGTTGACTCACACACATAAGTAAACACATATTGGTTTCCTGACTTGGTTTTAGTTAAGGGATCAATAAAATCTACAATTATTCTGATAAATGGTTCATCAAATGCAGGAATATGTTGCAGATTAGCCTTAGGAATCACTGATTGTGTTTTCGACCATTTGCCAAGTATGACAAAATCTACAAAATTTACATATATCACTTTTGATTTTTTTGCTAAAAAGTGAGTAAAGATCTTGTTATAAGTTTTTTAATGCCTATATGACCATCCAGGGGTTTTTCAAGGGCCAAACTAAGTATTTCCTGTCTGTAAGATTCCTAAACTATAATCTGATAGTTCACTGACCACTCTCACCAGCAAGTACCTCTGTAAGTCTCCATTATATCATAAGAATCCCATTTTTAATGAAATATTAGACACGTACATCAGTGGCTTAAAGTTTCACTAATGGCGCTCGATAGAAAACAGGAGATCTCAGGATTTTTTTCCTGTTCGAAAACAAGTGATTGTCGTTATCACCCTGATTAGATAAAAGAGGATCACTGTGATCAATACCTTTTTATTGATCCAATCAAGAGTGAAATGACCTCATCAAAAGCCTGACCAATAGATGCGACAGCTAAAGAAATATCTTCCTTATGAAAATCATTCTCAAAAGCTTTATTTGACATAGCTCTTTTAACTGCACAAGCAGGGTATAGTTCAGGTTATTTTTTCAATTGGATCAAGTTTCTGATCCAAAGAAATCTTGTCAATTACAAGTATATTAACCACAACCTTGTCTCCAGCTAGGTCTTTGCCAAGCAACAACTGAATTCCCTCAACGGGCAAGGAATACACTATACCGACTGTCACTGCCCATAAAACTAGGTCTGATGACAAATTTACAGAATGGAAAAAACATTAACAAAGACCCTCACTACTCTCTGATTGTGAACACTCCCATTAGAACAAGCCTTCTCAGAAAAAGGCAAAGTACCTGATAATAAAAGACTCTGAGGAGCTCATGTATCCCTTAAAATTTTAATAGGGACAGGATTAGCCAAATAAGCCAAGAGTGACATAGAACACTCCAACATGAATTGTTGATAATTCTCCATAATAAAATAAATATGGCATTTATTAGACCCAACAAATGTATTACTTTCAAACATGACCTTGACCTTAACCTCTTAAAAAAGAGAATATGGGCTAAGTCTATCTTGATTCTAATGCTTATAGTTCAATTTGAATCAATCATAAATGACGTGTCATTTTTCTTCCATTAGGTACACTTAGGAATTGACAAAGAAATTTTGATCCGACTTATCAGAAGCTTGATTTTTTAAAATTGTGCCAGAATGAGTTTTAGAAGGATTCGTAAAAGGCTGAAATATCTTTCTACCAGTAAACTGCATAGTGATAGACTTGCTAACAACAGGAACTTTATGAGCTAAAGAATATTCGCCAGCAGAAAGAGTAGCATTCTCCAAGGTTTCAATCTTATGCTTTTCAAAATGATTCTTAATATCATTAGGAACAGAGTTTTTGATTTCTTCAAGCAACACAAGTTGTTCCAGGCTTTCATAATTATATTCAGATTTCTTGGCTCATCAGCGACACGAGGAGCCTTTTCCAAGGATTCGATCTTATGCACTTTAAAATGAGTATTTATGTCACAATGGACACAGATTTTGAACTCTTCAAGTAATACAAGTTGTTTGAAACTTTGATAATCATATTCAACTTCCTTGGCTAAGCACTATCTCTCAAATAACCGCTCTTCTTTTGCAAATTTGATGTGAGTTTGTCCAGCTTCATTTGTATAGTTTCTACATTTTCCGATAAGCCTCAGGGACCGACGCATAACCCTTTTAGATACAGCCCTTACCCAAATCGTAGTCAGCACTTTAATGAACTAACAGGAAAGCATATATTTTTCGAGCTTTGCCAGAATGGAATGTGCAAACTGTATTAATACTCCCTTTGCCGATTTAAATTTCAGCCATTTTTTGAAAATAAAGAAAATATTGATCTGCTTCCTCTTTGCTAAAAGGGGGAACTAGCCTAATAATTTTTGTGATGATCTTTGAATGCTTAGAGATCACAAATTCACATTCTCCATTTTTACATTTTCTAATGTTTCTTTCACTTGTTCATTTTCAAACGCTAAAGATTTCGTCATTTCTTGCATTTCTGTCGTCATACTATGTTATCTCTTGCATCATTTCTCTTTTCGACTCTATTTTCATTTTGGCAAATTGTTAAGACATGATGTCAGACACCACAATACCAAATTCCTCTCTTGTAACCAGTAAGCGAATGTCTTCTTTTGTAACAATTCCCTTCAAGGCGGATTTAATATCTTGCGATTTTTTTCGGGATTTTGTAAACACAATTCAGGTCTTCAGTATATGTCTGAGTCTTGTCCTGCACAGGATTGTGCGTTATTGTTAGTGTGGGTTTTTTAAATGTCTTTATTTTACCTCTGATGTGATGTGATTATGATTTTTAACGTAGTTTTAACAATTTATATTTTTCAGTCATATTGCTACGATGTCTGCAGTGTGGCAGTTTATAGTGATGTCAAGCACTGGGGCATCATGCCGCAGACAAGTAGCATGATGTCCCACCCAGTCACATTATCTTGAAATCAGGACAACCTGTTTAAACACTAATCTTTTAATGCTGAGCGTCAAGCGAGGCATTTGTTAATGCCATTTCTTGTATGTCTTTGGTATGACTCGACCGAGGATTGAACCCACGACCTCCCGCATCCGAGGCGGACGTTCTAACCACTAGGCCACCGGAGCGGTTTCTATTTGCCCCTAAAGACTTGAGTTGAGGGCAGTCTGAACTGCTTTATTATTACTCATGGTGTCAATATCATAGCTTCAAGTACTTTAGTTTTTTCATCAAAGGTTAGTGGATTAAGTTATTATTAACCTAAATTTACGAATGGCTCTGCAGCAAGCAGACATGTACAATAAGAATAAGGGTTCGTCTCTAATAGTCAGCGTAAGCCCTAACACATCACAGAACTAATGCCAAAAACTTTCCCAGTGAATATAAAAACATGGTTTTCCTTTTAAAACGCATACACTTTCAGGAATCCTAAGTATATGTATCCTATAAGGACACATGAAAACACTAATATTTCCAACCTGAATTACTCCATCACATTTGTAACTTACAGAGAAATATCAACACTTGAGAGAGATTTAATCTAGCTACTAGCTCTGGCAGCCATCTTGAATCCCCCCTTTGAAGTCATTTACTTTGACCTTCTGAAAGGATTTCGGCGAATTCCACTAAAGGAAAGTGAAAAGGAATTTTCGTGATATTCCTGACTATATGAATTCTGTCAATATAATGTAACTCAGTTTGGGATGATAGGTTCGCTTTGTGATGCTTACATCGATGATGTCATTATCTATAACGACATCGGAAAAGATCACGTAAGGAAAATTAAAATATTCGTTGACAAGCTCACTGATACCAATTTTAGAATTAATTTATCCAAAAGTATTTTGTCGTGCTTGTATGACATTGCAATGACATATAGTGAGAAATGTATTAAGTTACACGTTTAGATGCTTAGGTTAAGTCTATCTTTGAAATCCCTGTGCCAAGCAGTAAAAAGCAACCGATGCGATTTTGGGGTAAGGCTAGATACTATCATACATTTTGTTCTAATATCTCCATAATTGTTGAACCAGTGACAAATGTCTTAAGCAAGAAAATTAGTTTATTTGGTCTGAAAAATGTCAAAAGGCTTTTCATAAGTTAAATGCCATATTTAAGAGTGCACCAGTTCTCTCAGCTCCAAATTTCGGTCAATCATTTTAAACTCCTGTTTATGCAAATGGGTGTTGTGGTTGGAGCAATACTGATTTAAGAAGACAAAAATTGTGTAGTCTGACATGTTTCTAAGGAATTAAAAAAGCACCAAAGAAATTATTCCCCTGTCGAGAAGGAATGTTTGACTTTGATACTGGCATTACAATACATTGAAGTGTACATTAGTTCAGCGCTTTCTCCCATTCTTGTGTTTAGTGGTCAAAAATAAATTACTTTCATTGGCAAGTTAAAAAACAAATATCAGAGATTATTATTTGTTCATCTTTTTTTCTCCGTTAACTTTACATTGTCAGAATCGTACAATATTAACCGATATTGAAGACCTTCATACTGTATCCCACGTGCAAAGGAACTTTTTTTCTAAGGTAAACAATTTTTATGAATGAACTAAAGCAGATATTTCATGGACGGCCACATACCAGCAAATGTTTTATAGACTGACACATACAAACTGCTTTGGCACATTCCGCGTTTACTTTTTTGATACAATGTTTCAGATTTAACTATATATAGACGCTTTAGAGGTGCCTCGCAATAAAACGCAAGTTATACACATAAACTGACTTCTTCAGCTGTCAATAAAAATGGGCCAAAAATATATTTATAGTTTACATCCTGAATTTCCTCAAAAAATATACTTTCGTAGGTCTGTAAATCTGAATTAGATGGGTTCTCAAGGTTGATTACACAATTTGAAATTGTACTGTAATTTCGAGTATATTACAAGTGTAGTTACATTCTCCTTACTGCACTCAAAATGAAATAAACATTAAATTCCACAGCATCTTTTCGATAATTGCAATGGAAAGGCTTCATAATTTTCCCACATTGTGATCTGAATCATTCAATGACAGAAAAAAAACACGTATGCCGATGTGAACACAATTCAAAACATTAAATTGGCAGACGCTGCTGGAAACCGATGCAAGTCACTTCATGTAGATATATCCATATATTAATGAAAAGATTGCGTTGAATCAACAAAAATATCAAAAAGTATTCATTCCACATCAAATGGAAAAGTTGTTGCAATGCGTATTCATTAATAATATTACTCCAAATTTCAATTTTAAGTACAGCAAGCGCCATTTTCTTTTGAAACTTACGTCTAGCGCGCGACCAACTTCATATTTATCTAGGCGGGGTTATATACTCATTAATAATGTTGTGTAATGATCCATCAACGCTTATGTATTTAGTTCGGAATACGGCATACATTTAGTTACTTTGTTTCTTTCAGTGTATTTTTGTTTATATATTTAAGACTTGGGAAGAATAAAAAATGAGCATATAATAAAAAGATTACTGTATTTGTATGGGAAAATATGAACTCGTTCTGTCGAAAGGATATATTGCACTCCCCAGGTCGTGCAGTATATCCATCCAAAAAACTAGTTCATATTTTATCATATAAATGCAGTAACCTATAATTATTTCGAAAAACTCTAGAATTAAATTGGATTTCTATACATTTGAACATGTGATAGAACGTTTATGATTATTTGGTTTTAGTTCAAAATACTGTTCTTTTTAAAGTTACACTATATATTCTATAGAAATAAATAATTCGTTGAATTTTACAAAACTTCATGGTTTTTTCTCTTTTCTGATACTTTGTTTAATAAGATAATGGAGTTGTAATAATCTAGGAAACAACATCCAAATAAAGAAATAAAACAATTATTAAATTCAGATATCTGAGCTGATATGGAAATTGAATCTTTAATAATTTAATGTTCGGCTCTAACAGATTGATATCTTTCCTTTAATTTAAAATTTAAAATTTATAATTTCCTAAGGAAAACGGTGACATTAAAAATGTATTAAGTTGAGAAATGTTTATTTTCAATTGAATTTACAATATGAACATTAAATGGCATAATCTTTGCTTCGCAATTTATTATTATTATTATTATTATTATTATTATTATTATTATTATTATTATTATTATTATTATTATTATTATTATTATTATTATCATTAGTAGTAGTAGTAGTTGTTGTTGTTGTTGTTGTTGTTGTAGATTTAACGCCCTTTTCAGTACACGATAGGCTCTTCATGACAATCAGTATAACTGTTGGAGGAAGAACCCGGGGAAACCCCGGCAAGAACCACTTAGACACAGGAAACTATTGGCAATCTTTCTCAAACACGCACATTAGTTGATCCCAAGACTCGAACCCACACTGACAGAGGTGAAAGGAAGTGATCGGTAAAGAGAGCACTTTAGACCACCATGGGTCCCTGTAGATGCGGGAGTAGGAGTAGTATAACATAAACAATACTGCAATATAACTGGTCCCTTTAAACGGTGACCAGCATTGAAAAATCAATACAGAAACTCTTTTATATTAATTTAGAATAAAAGCGAACAAGAAAATCGGGAGAAAAATATAACTTAATGAATTTAACATCTGACAGAAAAGGAAACGCAGAATGCACATTGATGTAATGTTTTACTTTCATAAATCTCGTGTAATTTTATACTTTTAATCTTTGAATTTGGATTATGTATGTTAGGATCATCAATTAACTACAACACAATCATCGTCTTCGTTGTCGTTATCGTCATCATCATCGTCATTACCACGGACACCCACAGACACAACTAACATCGACATCCTCGTTATCAACAGATGTTGGCGACAAATAAATTCAATTAATGGTTATAAAAGCTTCAATAATTATTATATAAATACAATTGCATCAAATGCAACACTGTAATTTCATATTTGCGAAGAGTATCACACAATGGGAAATAGTTAACTCTTGACGACGCCTGGTACAATCGAGCAGGGTTTTGAAGTTAAATTCTTCCCAATTAATGTAGGCAATGCTAATATAGAGAGGATGATGAAGACAATATTAGATTGACTCGACTGGATCATGAATTACTAATTACATTTATCATTAGCACTTAGATATTTTTGACAATGATGTCCATGTTGAAGATAATTCCGATGACTGGAAGAGTGAACTCATTTTACAGTTTCGTGAAAGCAATCAGGCCAATGATGAAAGAGATGAATAAGATGTGACAATGTATGTTCTGATAAAACCTGCCAGGGATAGGATATATTCTGAAATTTCAGGGATTATAAAGATTTTTTTAAAAAAATTGTCATTGCAAAGGATGATCGTTATTTGCCTATGGCATAATAAAGTAATTAACCCAAGCTAAATTAGTTAAAGAATGATGGAAGAAACGACAATGCTCCATGCCTTCTTCAAGCAAGATCCTTAATCAGTCAGATTGCTGTTTTTCATAAAGCATGCTACTGTTTAAAATCCTCAAGCTATTAAGTTCCTATTCTTATGTTAAGCATAGAAATTTATATTTCTCCTTGACTTCCATGGATATTTCCACCATTGATATCTAAGCATTAGTAATGAAAGGGAATGAATGTGCCAACAATCAGAGGGGAATGAGATGTTACTTTTCATCAGATGCTATGAAATCAAGCTTTATACTAAAACAAGCAACTGCTGGCAGCGTAAGCTAAATTGATTGATTGTGTGTTTAACGGCACATTAACTATAGGACGGGGATATCTTTGGTGTTTTGACGGAACATCAATCCAAGGATTGGGATATTGTGCTCAGGCAATAAGAATATTTTTTTACCTACCCGGCTTCATTGGATCAACATTAGAACCTGTCTTTTTCTTTTCTTGAGTCCTGTTCTCTGAGCCACCGTAACTCCCGATTCATTTTTGAAATCGTATGATTCAATTACAAATTTCACATAAAAGTAAAGTATAATATTATGTTCTTAATATTATGTTATAACTCCTTATTTATTCATGTCTCGAATTCAGTAGAATCGATAATAGACACCACAACGGGTGCCGATCCAGCAAGATCTGGGTAGGAGTTGAAACCGTAGCATTCTGTTCGTTAGTAGGACACGCAATTCTCTGAACCGAAGCAGATACTGACTGATTTATAAATCATATGATCCAAGTTCAAATTATAAAATGTTAAATATCATGTTTCAAAACATATGGTATATATTCTGTTTATTAATGCTTATAAACATTTCAAGACAGCTTGGATCAGAAACAAAAGAACTTATGTCATGATGACATCCTGAAAGTTGAAAATATAGAGACTGTTTTAATGTTTTAAAGTATATTATTATATGCTCATTGTTGTGTACGTTAACTTTATATTGTCAGAATTGTGCATTATTTTTCGATAATGAACACCCGCACGTTCGCGAACCGAGTAACTAAAGATAATATAGTGTATTAGAATTATTTTGTAAACAGACCATGTACACACTTGCAGTAGACACTTTATGGTTTGCTTGATTAAATTGGTTTGTGAATAAACCAAAGCAGCTCTTTCACCTACTTGAAGTAGTGATGATAAAGTTAACGATGCGGACGAATTCACTGAGTCAAAAATGAAACTTTCATATAAGCAAACGAATGAACGTGATATTTGCAATGTCAACAACAAACGCGAGGGACGCAGTAATTAAAACTACAGCACTGATAGTTGAAACAGTTTAGGAGAATATTGGTTAAGACTATGACCAGTGATTTTAATGGTCTAAACTTATAGAATAGAAAAGAATACCGAGGCATAGGAATATGATACAGGTCATAGCTGTGGTCCCTCAATAGCGTGACACAAGTGACGGGACATGCACGTGTTTTCTGAACCTAGTAATAAAGAATGGAAATAAATATCCCTACATGTATGCAATTTGATGTCCTCAAAATGTAGTTTTTACAAATATGCCTGACACGTCTTGCGAAACCTGATACACACTGAAGCTGTACTTTAATTTGGAAAAGCCTACATCCATTCATACTTCACTGAGTTGAACCAATGATTCAGTCCCTTATAATAAAAAGCAGAATTGAGTTGGATCAACATAGAAGCAAACTCCATTCACATTCAATCACAATAAGACTCTAAGTTTCAGTTTTAAGTAGACCAAAAAGCCCAATTTTTTTAAACTGATGTAGAGCGCGCGACTAAGATAAAAGGTCGCTGGACGGAGCTATGTGTGTATGAATGATGTATTGGTGAATCTACGGTTGTGAAATTATTTTACAATCAATCATAAATCAATTACATTGTTTCTTGTAATAATTTGATTAAGCTTTATTATTTAAAGTTTCAGTCTTAGGTAGTTAAACAAAATGAGCATATAATAAAACAATTACTGCATTTTTATGGGAAATTATGAGCTCATTTATTTAAAAAAAATACTGCACTCCACAAGGTCTTGCAGTGTTTTATTGTTTGTTGTTGGGCTTAACGCCATTTTTCAGCACACGATAGGCTATTCATGACGGCCAGTATCAATGGTGGAGGAAGAAACCGGGAAATCACCGGAAAGAACCACCGACCCACGAGAAGTGTTTTATTGAAAAGCTCGTTCATGTTTTCCCATACAAATGCAATGACGTATAATTATTACATTATATTAAGAGATAAAATGTCTACAATTCGTATGTTGCAACGTTCATAGGCACACAGTTTTCTTCTTAATTCGTATCGTGTGTATCTACATGAATTTACAAAATGCTTTATGGCATATTAAAAGTATTTGAAGCATCGTGTGCAAAATATGTGGAGACATTTCTCTAATACCTAGGATTAGTAATTTTTATTATCAGTTTTTGTACTTGGAGCTTATGATTACTATGTACAAGAAGAATACTGTCACTAATAAAAGAAAAATAAAATGCGACGGCGATAATCGATGAAAGAAAATGATTATGGAAATTGATAGATGTTGATTCCATCATGAAGCCATTTCAAAACCTTTGATCTTCATACTAACTGTTCAGAAACCTGTGATAGAAGACTTTGGAACGCAAACAGTTGATTATTTTCTAACCCAATTACCGAAAATAACATAATTAAAAATGTTCAATCTTACAAATAAGTTTTACATGTTGTTATGTATATAATTTTTCCTACGTGCATTTCATAAGCAGGTTTTTAGTTACTGATTCTTGTGCAGTTGGATTTATACAAATATCTGACTTACGTTACACAAGTGATCTGGTAATTTTCATTGTGATATGTGTATTGTCGCTATTGGATCGATGGGTTTTATGCTAATTCCACTCGTGATATCGTTGCTTAACGCGGTAGAATCGCAGACCAGTCATGAGATGTGTCTTTCCTCAGTAGTTTGTTAGCGTATTGGTGTCCAAACAGTCGTTGTGCAAGTATTTTATTAAATCGCTTAACGATTTCCTGATCACGATGTAACGCGGTGTGTCCATGTCTGATTTTAACGTTATGATGTTCCATCAGCGTTGTTACTGCACCGAGAAATTGTCTGCCAGGATCAACCTGTAGCAACTGTGGACAGCGGAGGATTGTATCTGCTTGCAACGTCTTTGACAGTCAATGCTTATTTGTATGTGCACCATTTGCGTGATGTGCCAAAGGTGTCATATGGTAAAAACAAAATATCTGCCTGAATGGCGTGAAGACATTAAACCGTCCATGCTAAATCGTTTTCGGAAGTGGCAGATAAACTTGCCAATATGGCCTGTTTGGACAACCAATCTGCGACAACAGCACGTGTGACACCTGTTGCCTCGGCGAGTTTGAAAATAGCCGCTGTACCTCTCTAGCATTGAATTGGACTATAATAAATCGACTCCATTCTGTAATTATCATATACTTAATTACTTGCACATACGGCTAGTTTACCACTCATCCCCGATCTTATCAACCAGTTCGTGTAAAATTCTTGTATGACTTTATTCCTTATCGACTTCAACTTGACGTCAGCGATATATCGTTGTTTCAAATCTTTGGATTTGTAAGGGAGATCATGATTATGGCAAGCTGATCAATCGAATTTACCGGAAATGTGCCTGATCTTGGTTGATTCTATTTCATCAAATCTAATATCAACTCGGGTTCTAGGAAAACAATCATTATGTTCCGCAAGATGCTTTTCCCCCAGGCACTTCGCCCATGGCGTACCTGATAATTTTCCTATTGTCGCGGATATATCACAACCTTCGGCTTTCATAAACTTATATTCTTCGATGCTTTATTATACATATTTGCCTGTCAGCGCTCGCCTGCTATTTTCATCGTTGTTGCGCTTAACCAGGTTGTTTCTGTGACCCTCTTACATCGAACACAATATAAACTAATGATTATAAACATGCTATATTTGTAAAATATGAACGTTATTGACCTTTCAGCTCCAGTGTTAACAAATTTCATTCTAGCTAGTATGATTGGTCCATCTGGGTCTGGTTAAACTCGGTTGTTTCTCAATATGATATTGAGGTGGTTCTAATGGAACAAACTTTATTTAGTAGTTCTATCCGTAGATGATAAAAGATGTTTAGATGTTCTAAGAAATGTAATGAATCGGCGGAGAGTTTGGATAACAACTAAGTTATTGAATTTATAGCGAACATCAACGATGAACCGTTCGTCGAGGATATTTACAGAAATATCAAGTATCTAGTGGTTTAGAATGATGCAATGCCTAACAAAGAAGCAACTCCGGCCAGAATATTTTCACGAGGCTGGCCTAAAATCACAGATGACATTTACGTTACACAACGGTACACTCAATTCCCATAGTGATTAGACAAAACTGTTTTTGGAAATCTTTAACGGTGTTGACACATATGCGCTACAAATTATTCATCATACTTGGTGTCCCGGTGACATTGACATACATAGGTTTAAAAAACTTTCTTTGCAAATGCTTCGAAACCCCGCATGGATTTATCACAATAAGTTTACACGATCTATCAACACGTTATCGAATTGGTCTTGATAAAATCTTTTAGCAAAGAATTGCATTTATATCATAATAAACCAGTAAAATATTAACGACATTATCTCTGATACTGAGCTATTACACCAAACTGGTCTCGCGGTTTAACTTGACGTTGAAAATTTTGAGATGATATAGAAACGACGTGAAGAGAGCAAATATACATTAGCACTAGAATATAGATTTATCAAATTATGCCAGTGCGAATGGTACTTTCATTGGCAGATTTACACGAACAACATGTGATGGCTAAAATTGTTCCACTGGTACGAGTAGGTGAGGAAATACGATCAGAGTTTATGATATCGCAAATAAATAGGATTAACTGGCTCTGACATAATCAAACGACCCGGCGGGAGAAACTCCGTGAAGAACATATCTCTGCTGAGCCTGCTTGTGGGATCCTTTTATAGAGGAGGTATAACTATAGTCGACTGCATCACATGACACATGTACATAAATTGTTGCCATGATATTGACAATGCCTGACGATACATGATGATCACCACCGGATGGATCACTGTTATGTCAGAGGTGTTTTCTACCACCAAATGTTGGTGGTGGTACCATCGAACATTCCATTCATTGTTATGATCAAGGACCTAAATGTCAACGTAGTAGTCCACTGTTAATATTTCAATGGCGGTACTCAACGTTGGCTCGTGAACTTTGATAGCGATATTTGATTCTTTTCCTGTTAGTGATTTAATTTTACGCTGACTTGCATCATTGATTTGTTCCATTTGATATGATCCTGTTGGCAAACTAACTACATCCCGTTTGAATTCTGGGTTTATAGGATAATACTAATGAATTATTAGTCTCTAATTAACCAAATATTGTTTCTCTGATATTTAGCCAACTATAAAAAAACTCATAATTGTGCCAGTGCGATCTCAAGTGACCGACCATTGGGGACTTTTATTGGAGTTGGAAAACCAATATCAAATTTCTCCGCGTTGACGTCACTGACATCAATGTGGGAGTAAAAGGTGTTGTGTCTGCAATAATATGTTCCAGTCGTGTGGTTATTTCTGCGGTCATTATTATCTATATTGAGGATTCTAAATATGGTGCTGGCAATGTAGGTGCGGGTAAGTTTGAGTTCTTCTGATGCATATAATTAATATCCTCGATCTCAGCAATTCATTGTATGATATTTCACGGTCTTTTAACCCCGCTGACAACATCGACGATATATTTATACATTCATACTTCGCCGCGTACATTATTATTTCTTCATGTAATTTCTTGCTGACAAATGTAGATATGTAATTCGCAACAGCATTGAGAATAACATCAACATCGACAATAACAGCGACACCAATTTCAACGACGAGCGATATCACATGCATCGCTGATAACTGTCCGATTGACGTCGTTGTCTCAGTGACTAGCGAGGATAACATTACTGAAAAATGATGATTCTCCTGCGATATTTTTATTGTTTTTTATGAGTTAGTTGGTGATTTCTTCCAAGGATGCCTTCCACGTGCATGCTTTATTATACCAAGGACTGCGTCGGATTCATTATGTTATATACTAAGTAATCCAATGTGGTCGTTTGGTGACGAATTGCAGACACAATCAATACATCGCTGAGGATAAGTCTTTATCCGCTGTTTTCAACATAACAATTTTGATTTAACACGACCGATATGGTTCTGACAAATATATATGTGGAATTACACCATGGATATGTCGAAAATATTCTAAATCGCTCAGCACTAAACAGGGAGATCTGTACACCACAATGACCTCAACGGTATATTTGGTAGAGTTGTTTTGTTGTGACCATGTAGCTTAAGCATACGCAACTGTATATACCGCGTTAATGAGTAGATTAGCATGAACAAATCGATCTGGAATAACTTTAATTTTTTCTTTGATTTGTGTGAGCTTGAAACTGGTGACAATTTAATTTCCAAAGAAATCTCTAGCGATTATACTTGTTTCTGTCAAAATTTAAACTCGGTCACGTGATTGATATGTTCAAATCTGAATTTGGTTAGTTCTTCAAAGAATGTTATTAACGAGGTCCCTATCGTAGTTGTTGTCCACGTATTTTGTTCCTTGCAGCGTCATCGACCGATTCTGTTTCTCAGATTAGCGATTCTATTGCCACCTATGCTGAGTTAACCGGTCACTGTGTCGCTGGCTTTAGCAACCCGTTTAAAGATCTCTCATATGGTCCCTCTGATTGATACCTTGAGTCTTTGATTTTTGCACCATCAGTAAATACTAAAATCGTATCATTACTTCCACCTGAGACTCGCAGGATAATATTAACCCATTGATAATGCTTGTCTTTAGCTACCCATATTGATCCTGGAAAACAAGAACTTCATCCCGATCAACACCGGGAAGGGTCATACGATCAAGAAGTTCATATCGTGTTGCATGGGCTATCAGATGAACATGTCTTGGACTCTGCACATAGCATATCTTCCGTAAATATTTATCATTATCAACTATTAATCTGTTTAAAACGACCGTTGTGTGCCTTAGTGTGATCAATCATCTGATTATTACTAAAAACAGCAAAATTGATATTTTTATATGTCGTTAAATCTTGTTGATTTTTCATATATTTTCAGCAGTTTGCAGCATATGTATTTTGAATACGAGTTTTGTGGGGGGTGATATAATTACCTCACAGGTATCCATGGAGAATTTTCCTCTGTGCGAATGATATTCTGAGATATCCTTTGTTATACTTATTTTCCTTGGCCTGGACACTCAGACACATATCTTGGACGTCGTCAGTGATGATATCTGACCAGATTATAATTTCACTCGTTATATTTTCTACTCTGATGTTCAGATTATGAATCGTAGCACATTTCTCTGTTATCTTTTCATCATATCTCAAGGTGTTAACCTGCCATATAATTCCATTACCTACTGCTGTTACTCTACCGAGGTCTTATATTTACTGCATTCTGTATACTTTTGGATTCTGTTGTAAACGCGTTTATCATTGCATCAAATCCTTACCGATGATGATATTTCTGCTTGATTTATGTTAATCGTTTCGATTGGGGTTTTATCGCCGACTAGATTACTGAGCTGTGTGTGTGTGTGTGTGAGTGAAGGTCAGCGAGCTCATTGTTGGTGAGTATTTATTGGTCTCCCAAAGAAATCATTGGCGACTTGAAGAAACATATAGTTTATGACAAGACTCGTAAACAATGCTAAATAACTCAGATCACAATGTGGTTAATTAATCACTCGTTGTTAATGAGATCCGTATCTTGGCGTAGCTGTCGTCAACGTACTTCTTCGATGCAGCTTCATCGGCTAATTTCGGATCTTCCAAACCAGCAATTTTGTTACCAGTCATGAGAAATAAACCAGTCATTAAATTACCGGATATAGAAGCATAGTTATGGCGGATCTCATTGTGGATCGCTTCTATTGATACATTCGAGTATTTAATTTTTTTCTGTCACCGGTAAATAACATGACGTTGTCAATGGTTGCGTCTAAAACTTGCAGGGTAATACTACTCGTCTTTAACCTTCCTTTCTTATCCTGAAAAACAACAATTTCATCCTGGTCAACCCCGGTGAGATTCATAAGATCAGGAATTTCACCTCGCATCACATACGCCAATAAATAAACTTCACCCGGGTACTTACGAGTATCAGAGCTTCCGTAAATACCTACCATTGTAAACTATTAACCAGTTTAAAACTATGCCGTCTGCTAGTATACTCATGGTCAACACGGTGTTAAGTAGGTTAAGTTACTTCTGGACCCTGGACCCCATATAGATGGATCCGTTAATGTCTGTATTGGTTATGTTGAATACCAGATTTTAATGTCACCTGACAAATTACTAAACTGTACAAATATTTTTGGTGGTGCCAGTTCATACCAATCTAAATAAACAACACTACGTGGATCAATAGTGTATGAAACCCAATGAGATACTTGGACCAGAATAACCATCACGATTAATGATACCAGTTTGAACACGTGTTGGATTTTCCGGTAAGTTATCGGGCGTGAAAACACCTCTGAAATATTTATGCTTAAACTCAGAGCAGAATCAAGGAAATCAAAATTTGAAACGTGGAGCTTTGTACCACGTCTCTACTAATATTAAACTTCGTTTCTTTCTTTTGGAGGTCATTTTAACAAAATGTTCTCGACAGTCTCAGACGTTGACTGAACCACGTCTCTACTAATCTTAGACTTTGTTCCTGTCTTTTTGAGGTCTTTAATCTTTATCATGTTGCCTTTTTCAGCACTATGCCGGCTGCTGTTCTAACGGCACCAGGTGCAGGTGCTTTGACAACAGCAAAAACTGCAACTGCAATCCTCGCTGGTATCTCACGTAGAAGTGGAAATTTTGCTCTATCGCTGATCGGATTCGCGTAAAGATCAAGTCGTCGAATGCCATTTTTGATTTTTGGCGTCATTCTAGTGTTTCAACTAACGTTCTGTTAAATATAATTTAATTTGGCCTTGTAACGCCGACAGTTACAATGATATTTTCACCCAGAATTATTCTTTGACGCCATTGCATATTTATAGTATGATAGTAACGTTGATGAGATGATATGACATTATACTATTATGAGTGATCTAATTACATGTGTTCAATGGGTGAATTAATATCGCTCATTCGTCCGCCAAAGCCTTTAAGCAACATTGTTTTGTCTAACAGTATAACAGCGATTGCTCTGTATTCACCAGCTGACGCAGAACCAACATTAGGTCGCACGTGTACATCAACGATTGACTGTCTATAATAAATCCAGAAGCAGCAGGGAGGGTGAACCCTACAAAATTTTGCTCGAGTCCTTAACGAAAAAAAAAGGTTCCTACAGAGGCTAAAAAAGGTCAATAACACTAAACCAAAGTCTCTAACTGAGTATATTTCCACACGGTTAAAAATCGATAATATAAATCGTTTATGTTAGCTCAGTTTTGTTATATTATTGTTGACGTATTTTTCCTGCCTTTGTAAGGCGATTTTGTTTACTTGTAAAGCGACCTAATTGTTGTCCTTCCCCCTCCCTGCTGCTCTTGACCCTCAAGGGGAGTTAACCAAATATTTTATCCAGACCAACACGATACCTTGATCCTGGATCATGTAGATTTATTGTTATAAATCCGAATGGAACAGAGTTTCCTTTAGAAAAGAAATTTTTAAATTTAATCATATCCATGTCTCCTGAACACCAGGTATAAAAATATTCTCTAGAGTATAATTATCTACTCCATTAAACACAACTAGAATATTACAGATATCTCTAATCACCTTAGGTATCAGTGTGTATCTCAGAGTAACATAAATCACGTCTGTGTTTTTGTCTACCTCGAGAAAATATTCTAGCTGGATTAGATTGCTTGTCCAGCATTACATCATCATAAACTACGAGATTATTAATGAATCCATCGAAGTCATCTACAGACGGGGCTTCATCTATATCTGTGATAGTCAATAATATCGTCACCGTCTTTATTAACTGATTTTGCTTTCTCGCTAAATCTTTTAAGTACTTCGTAACAATGCTGATCATCTACAGATGGTGCTATTAAATATAGTTTTCTCCATCTCAGCCATCTCATTAATAAATTTAACAATAATTATGTTTTACCTGATCCAAATGGACTTATTTTAATCATTCTTATCGAATTTTGTAATGCTGGATGGTGCTTCACTGGTTCCTGTTTTCGTGTATCCATTTTATTAATAACATGAGTCTATATTGTGTTCGATGTAGATCATGTACACCCACCACTGGATTGACAACGATAATAACAAAAAAGACCGACGTGCATTAACAGGTAAATGTGTAAAATGTGGTACACAAAAATATAAATTTATCTCAGGGACAACAAAGATAGGTGGAGATATTACTGCTTCTTTAGGAAAATTACCTAGATTACCATGGGCTAGGTATGTTGGTGAGAAACACATTCCTGGATATAATTACTGTGTGATATCCGACTTGATGATCAAGATCAACCAAAACCAGGAGAGTATCCAGTAAATAAAATTGATCAAGCATGTTATATTCACGACGTTGCTTATAAAAGTAAAGATTTGCAGCAGTGGCATCTTGCAGATGTAAAATTGATTCATGCATTAAATTCTATACTTAATAAATCTGATAGAGAGAAACTCGCCAGTTTTCTGATAAAATCCGCTTTGAAAAGTAAAATAATGTTAGGAGCTGGTATTAATTATATAATTATTATAATGGAATCCATTTATTATAGTCCTGGAGGGCATTGGAGAGGTAAGGCAGCGAACACTAAACTTGCTGAAGCAGCAAACGTTTCACGTTCTGTTGCTACAAATCGGTTAGCACGACAGGCAATATGGCAAATTTATCTACCACCACCAAAAAAAATTCCATATGCACATTTTGATGTCAGTGTTCCTAACGACGTTCACCAAGCAGATATTTTGTTTTTCCACACGATACTATTATAAAACGTGGACGAAAGTCACACACGTACAAATACGCATTGACTGTTGCTGACGTTGCAAGTAGATATAAAGAAGCTGAACCATTAATGACGAAGACAGCAATTGAAGTTGCATCTGCATTTGAGCGAATTTATCAACTTGGTGGTCTACGATGGCCACAGCTATTACAAGTTGATCCTGGTAAAGAATTTCTTGGCGCAGTATTATCTTTGATGAGAAGAAAAAAACCATAATGTTAAAATCAGACCAGGACATACTGAAATTCATCGTGATCAAGCAATCGTTGAACGATTTAATCGAACACTTGCTGAGCGGTTATTTGGATATCAATACGCGAAGGAAATATCTGCTGACTTTAAGTCCGGTGAGAGATCTTGTGAATGGGTTACAAGGTTACCAAGTGTGATATCTGCATTAAATAATGAAATTACTCGTGAAACCTTGTAATGCAATAACAAAAAAGTATATACCACGTAGCGATGAATGCGGACAACGAGGTCAACAACCAGTATTAGGTGATGTAATTGTGAGATATTTATACGAACCAGGGGAGTTGGAGGGAGGCAAAAGACGAGCTACTGACCCTATTTGGAGTGTGACTACACATACAATTTCTAGCGTGGTTAGATTCACTGGACGACCTGCCATATACAGACTAGATTCTACTGCTCCTCTACGTAGATTTGTGCGTGAGAAATTGCAAGTATTTCCTACAGATACACAATTACCGTCACCTTCACTTATGTAAACTAGAACCTCTGCGTCAATTACATTCAAGACAGGTCAGCATCACATTTTCACGTGTGTGACCAAGATCACTATTAATTCTGTCTACGGTAAATTGTCTTGGATTATTATTCGAATATTGCCATAACTTTATTGTGTTACAACTTGCACAGTGATTATTCTGTAGTTGTTTTAGTGTCTTAATAAATTCAGTATCAATGTCAAAGTCACACTTATTCTTTTGTCACATTGTTTATAAGAAGCTATTTTTTCTTTATTACAGCATCGTCATTAGTAATTTCTTCAGTTATTACGTAATCTATGATAACCCTATGTAGTTGAGTTATTCGTCTGACGCGAGATACTGCAAGATAGACTAAGTTTGACCACTCGATCCGGTCATCTACAATCCAGATATTTGTATCAGAGATAGTTAATCCATGCGACGAATGAATCGTTATAGCGTATCCTAACGTCCACGGTGATTTATCCATATTCAATGCCCCTTCAACTGTATTAATTGTGACCAAACTAATGTCATTCCATACCAGATTTTGTAATCCTCCACCAGAAATTTCAACTTCAATATTCTGTCGTCGTGTATCTGTTGGGCAATAACATAATGGTACAGGTAAATGTGAAAATTTTTCTTTATTAAACGTAAATAATTTCTTCTGCAATTCATCACGAACTATATTTCTACTTGCGACTATCAAATCAGTGGGCCTCCACAAAGTCAAAAAATCATTCATGGTAGTTCCTGGAATTACTTTACGCATTATCTCATATTGTATTTTATCTGGTTGTAGTCTGATTAATCTATTATGTTATTTCAGCGGTTCATCAATAGCTCTATGGTCATCATGTATTTCTTCATAATAATCCACATTATTCTTTAGCCATTCATGTGGAGACTGTCCAACAAAAGGCGGTTGTTGACCATGATCGCAACACATAATCACAGCAGTATTCTTTGTCAATAACCATTCAAGAAATGTTTTTAGTGTTTCTAACGACACCGTGTATATCTCGTCCCATACTGTATGCTTAAGTATATATTTCTCACCCATTCGCTCAGGAGTCCATGTGTCTCCACACCATATAAAGAAACTATTATATGTACATTTTTTTACACCTCGTTCTTTTACTTTTATCTCTCTGGCGAGTTTATGTGTAGGTGTCAACACGATCATATCTGAATTGTTGTTCATAAATAATTTAATCGCACGAGTTGTTTTACCTGACCCTCCACACCCATTAAGATAAACAGTCTTATGTCTAAGGTCGTACACAGATGCAGCAGATGATTCTGTTATTTGATTATTATTTCTGTAATATATTTCCTTAATTTCAGCGTCAGCAAATTCAGAATAACTGAGTATATTTTCTTGTTTTATTCTCCATGTCCCCCACTCACCGTTACCAAATAGCCGATTTAATAAATACTTATATTTTTGTTTATGTAAAATGAGTCCGTAGCGACTCTAACAGCGTGACGAGGAAATCTATTTATCATCGACAGTATATTTATATAAACATAGGCTAGCATTGAAGATCTTAAATGAGTAAACTGCGGTGAGTCGCCCTCAATATAACTCACAATAGTACCTAGTTTGGTCCCATCTGATAAATAAGCATTATTTCGGCTTATAAATGTTTTTCTCTGTTGTATCAGAAATTATAAAAGCTAACTCAGTATCGTCCATAATCAATCTTGTACTGTGTCGTTTATGACCGTAAGAACTACCTTGAGTAAATGTACCGATTATCTTTCTACCAAGATCTTTTGCTCGCTTCTCATCGTGCTCGTCTCTGCATTTACATATATTATTATTAATTTTAATAATATCATCTTCGGCGAGATCAGGAAATTTTTTCCTGACATCTTTTTTATTAAATCTATCCGGTTCTGGTAACCAAACTTGCTTCTGTGGACTATAGGATATAATTGCTTCATTTACCTTTAGCGATATTAAAATTCCAGATTCAAGCATATATCTTAATAGCAATATTGGTGACCAACATTTTTCTGAAAAATGTTTACCAAACCAAACAAAAGTAATGGGATAGAGATCTTTTGCGAACTCGAATGATTCTATATATGCAAATCCGGTTAAGTCAAATTCTGGTAAAGGTCCATTTATCGAAACTCTGGCCATGTCATGTGTAGGGTGTCCGAATCTGTTAAAGTATTTAATACACTCACCATATCCAAGAAAACGTCCAGGATAACATGCAGCCATATCGACTGATATAACATCATTATAATCGTATTTAGTAATCCATAATCCACCGTGCCCATATTCTATGCAACTTTTTTGTATATAGTCAATAAATTCTGATCTTGTCGGTTTCCATGAATTTTTCTCCTGAGCGAAATGGGCCACGGCTGATGGTACGGTAAAACAATTATTCAGTAGTTGTCTAATTTTGTCAGAAATAGAAACAATATCAGCAATATTAATATTATATATTTAGTTATTTAAAATTAAAAATAAAACGTAATCACAACACAACCCCATATGAACTTCTGGCTTGTCCTAACATGCTAGTAAATTCAGGAGCATTTAAATTAATCCCCGTATGATCTCCTAAGGAGCCAAACAACATTTTAGTGAGACCAGAGGAAATTTGAAAGACGAAAGACAAACCTCATTTGAACTCCTTGGTTGCCTTTGACATCCAAGTAAGTCCAGATGTCACATTTAAAGATTGCATGAACAAGAATATGAATATATATATATATATATATATATATATATATATATATATATATATATATATATATATATATATATATATATATACATAGATGAATATGATTTTTGATTTTATTGGACGGCACACAAACCCCATTTGATCCCCCTTGAAGTTCTTTGACATCAGAGCTGGTTCAGAGGTCACACGTAACGATTGTATGAGCATGAATATATATATATATATATATATATATATATATATATATATATATATATATATATATATATATGATTTTTGATTTTTGTGGACGGCACAAACATAAACTTACCTACATCCAGCAGATTAAATACACTTACCACAGCATAAACCCTGTTAGTGATACAAAAACGTACCACGCCACTTGGTGTATGGCGTGTGAGTGTATTTAATTTTTCTGGACTTCGTCCCCACTGTTAAAGAAAAATTGGATCAAATCCGCAAACGTCGCAATACTGGCTGTCACGGAGATTCGTACCCTTACCCGCATGTACCACAGTCACACGGTTAAACCATTAGACCACTGACCTGTCTTACATAATTATGTTTAGATAGTTAATATATTTTTGATTTATGTACGAGAATGCACAGGGAATTTACATGCGAGCAGTAAACACTAAACAAAAATTATAATTATAATAGATTCGTATTATACATTGATCTAATTCTCAAACATAATACAGAAAATATACTATAAAATATAATTACGTTGTATTTTCTGCATTAAGAGTTATCGTCCGTTAGGGGGTGTTTACAAAGATATAAATAACTTTTGACCTAAATACCAACGCGGTGATGGTTAGTAAGGCTTTACTTAAATTAGCTGGAATTTTAGGTTATGGAGACAGACATGTACCAGTATGTCCCCGTGTTACACTTTTGTTGTTCTCTAATACTTAATTGTTTGTGAATGATAAGGTAATAACTGTCTGAAAAAGGATGTATTTTGTCCGTATCAAACCTCGAAAATATCTTACCTTTATGCACAAAGGGAAATAACTTATCTATTGTTTAACATAGATTCAGAGCATAATTATCGCGCTTTGATTACTTGTATTTTAATTAAATATCTATAGTAAATATTATTAATAATGAATATTGGAGAGCCCCATTCAGCGAAATTAGCTCGTGAACGTCTAGGGGCAATTGAAAAATATTTACCCGTCTGTGATGCAGTTAGAGATCAACTTCAATCACGTCAGGAATCAACCAAAAAGAATGAATTTGAAGAGGCCACAAAACAATTCTTTTAACCTATTACTGAGACCACTAAGGATATTCAACCCGCATTAAAGAAAATAGCAGAAAGAACTAAAAAAAACAAAAAAGATTTTTAGAGAACTTCCAGTCGAAATAGCTGCTGCTCAACCAGCACGAGTAGCCCTTGAAGACGCTGATGCAATAAGCCCTAAACAAGGGAGTATTAGATTTATTAGTGCTGCTGAATTGATGAATAAATTTAATGAAGATACTATTAAAATAATTAGGGGTATTAAAAATGATCAACATCTTGCTGATTTTGCTCTCTGGGAAGTTTTTCTCAGCGAGATAAATTAATGAAACCTGAACACGCTAAATATTTTAAAAACCGTGACCAGTGGCAAAAGACATTATATCGCATATGCATGAATGTTGAAAAAGCTAGAGCTGATGATCAGTTATATCAGAATTATGTTAAGGGAATTAATGAATTAATTCAATCAAGAAAAGAAGAAGCAGGAAAAGCAAAACGAAAATATACAAAACGAACACAGCCAGTTCCTGAAATAACATCGGAATTACAGCTAGATCCTGAACCAACAATGGAACTACCACCACCATCATCATCATCACCACAACAATTGCCACGATATAGACAACCACGATCACTAGTGCTGCCACCACTACCACAACAATCACCTATGCCAAAACAATAATCTCAATTCTTACCACCACCAGCCCAAACAAGAGGTGAGGAAGAAGAATATTGGCCATCAGACAACTTTTCTGGAAGTGGTCTTACCACACAGGGAAGTGGTCTTATTACTCAATGTCCTAACAACGCCCTTGCTGATCTTGAACGACTGGAAATTTTGATTGGAGGAAAACGAGCTGGTAACAATTACTCAGAAATCATTAATGAAGCAGCAGATATTTGTAAAATATTATTTATAGGCGGCATGATGTATATTAATGTGGATCAGTGTCTCATTAATGAAATCGCCGATGATTATTATAGTGACTAAGTCACTGAACTAAGTGTGTAAATTAAACGTAATGGCTATTTAATAAAATGATAGTACATAATACTCAACGTGGACCAACCATGGTCAGGGCAATTAACTCTCGAGTATCGATTTACAGGGCAACCTACGGAGATGAGTTAGGTGATATTGTGCAGGTTTTTTTTTTTTAAAGAATAGCCCCAAAAGCAATACAAATTGCAAAACAGCTGGGTATGAAAGCTATTGATGTTATTCGTGAAAAAGGTATAGGTGTTGCTGGTAATGTTGCTAGTAAAGCATTCTCGGGGATTAAAGATAGAATAGCAAAATTAATACGCAGACCTCAAGCAGTCCGACCTCAGCCGGTAAAATTACCTAGCACTGAATTAATGCCTGCAAATAAAGTAAAAAATAAATCAATTGCTAATCAAAAACTAGCAGAGTTGGCTGATATACCTTTATCAGAAAAAGAGAAAAATATAACCGCGAGTCTCGTAGCAGGAAGTGGTTTCACTTCTCGGGGTGGTCTTCGTTTTAGACGATAATAATTATAATAAATATGTTCAAACGTATAAGTGATCCTGCATTTGACATGGACTCACCAGTCCTCAAAGATGAGTCAATACGTGATTATCAGTATTATTCTTAAGACATACGAATTCCAAATCAGCGTGGAAGGATTGAACTTCAGTTTCATGATACAAGTAGATATTTCCTACCCTCCGAAGCATTTATTGAAGTCGAAGGTGATATATTAAAAGCAGATAATACTAAATACGACTCTAATGTAAGCGTTGGTTTTGTTAATTATGGTATTATGGCGTTGTTTGATAGCGCTACGTACATGATCGATGGAAAAATCTTGAATCAATTCAGATAGATGTTGACGATGCTACGACAATACTTGGTCTTGCAAGATACAGTGACAATTATTCAAGATCAGCTGGTCCATCAATTATGTTTGTAAAAGATGCTTCTAATTTTCCAGAACATCAACAATATGAAATAGGACGACTACAAAATTTTGCTAGAAACGCTGCAGCAGACGTAGAGAGAATGATTATTAATGTAGATCCAGATTTCAACATAGGATTTAGATCACGTCGAGCGATGTTAAAAGGAAATAGAAGAGTATTTTCATATGCAATTCCACTATCACATATCTTTGGATTCTGTAGAAATGTCAGAAAAGTCATTTTTGGAGCCAGACATACAGCTGTACTAGTACAATAGGCTACAGATGACGATGCAATATGGAGACCCGAAGATGATGTTGGTATATTAATTCTTACAAAACTTTCACAGTGGATTGCGGTAATGACTCCGTCAACATCTGGAGAACAACGGTTTCTATCTTTCATGAGTCAAGGAGGTAAATCAATGTTGTCATGGCTGACAGTGACCACAGATGCTATCCAGAGTAATATTAACGGTTTATTGACATGGCAGATAGCCTCTCAGCAAGGTGTTTCTGCGCCCAGACACATATTTATTGTATTACAAGATGCTACACGAGTAAATGATCAAACGCGTATTCATAATATATTTAACAGTCGAGGTGTTTCTGAGGTTGCATTGAGGATAAATGGACATCAAGAACCATCGGATGATATATTACTGAACTTCGATCACAATCATGTAATGTAGCACGTGCATATCATCGATTAATGACGTTTATGGGCCGTGATCAAAATATTGATACTGGATTACAAATATCTCAGCTAGATGTTACAAACTTATATCCAATTTATTACTTTTCGCTCGAACATTTAGATTTAGCCAGACAATCGGTAGTCGATATACATTTTCGAGCTAATGTGACAAGAGGAGCTATTAATAATTACAGAGCAATTGCTGTTATCCTCAGCGATAAATCAAAGCTCCTTGAAGGTGTTGGTGGACGAATGAGAGTCGTTGATGCTCCAGTAGAAAATATGTAACACGTAATTAGATCATTCATGAATAATATAAATGTCATACAATCACGCTAATGTTACCCTGACTCCTGGTCAGGTCAAAAGACTGCAATCGGCATAAAACAATAACTGTGGAATAACAATAGCATTAAAAAAGGAAAAGATGAACGGTTCAAATGAATTATCGTTGACCGATCATCAATTCAAAAACTTTAATGAAGCAAACAAATCAAATAAGGGCGTCAAACTTAATCTTTTTGTAGGCGCTATCAAAAATACTTTAAAAACGGGTGGTATATTTCTCCTTCTCGCAGCTATAGCAGCATTAATAGCCGCTGAAGCCCCAGCTGTTGCAAAACCAGCTGCATTAGGCGCTATGTGAGCTGCTGCTGGAATGGCATTAAAGAAAGCAACCGGAAAGGGAATCAAAAAAAGGGAAAGGTCTCAGATTACCAGGGACCCCGCCTTCATGGTACGGAAAAGGTCTAATACTTGCAGGGACAGTTTACTGATCTAGCTTATGTCTAATTTTGATTTACTCGATGCTGATAAAAATTAAAAATAAAATACTTTAGAGGTGTTTTATGCGCGGTTAGTTACCAAAACAATCGAACAATACTGAAACATGTATTTTCTGGACCAGGTACCCACTGTGTAGCGTATGCAATTGATCCACGTGGAATTATCTATTTTGAATCATTATGTCAGTAATTATACTGCTCTAATCTGGTATTCTACATTACCAACACAAACATTAACTAATCCACCAATATGTGGTCGTGAAGTACTTAATGTACTTACTGCTATATCCCTAGCACCTCCATAAAAACCACCTCACAAAGTCGTGCACGAATATACCATGCTGTCACATTTAAACAGATATCAGTAAATATAATGGAAGATCTGCTCGTGGTAAAGCTCAGCAAGGTGATTTATCTAAATATGCAACCCTCGATCAACTCAGAAATGAGATTGATGGTTTATTTAATATTGCAAGTGTGGATCAAAATGAAGTGGTTACTTTTTAGGACAAACAAGGACGTTTAAAGACGAGTAATATACAGCTACTAGATGTACTTATACGAATTCCTACTGCAGTTGTTGATAATATCGTTACTTTTACTGATCAAGGAAAAATACAAGATTCCGGTGAGTCAGTTAACGATTATGTCAGGACGACTGGAGGTGTATTTAGTGGAGACGTTATTATGAACAAAACATTACAGATCTTGGATATCCAACCACAGATAGTGATGCTGCAACAAAAAAATATGTTGACGATCAGGAATATAAGTACATATTGACCAACGGTGGTATAATGCGTGCATTTCCTAATATGAGCCATAATGGTATTAGTAATTTAAGAAAACCAGAATCTGAGTTTAGTGCTGCTACAAAAATACGTCGATGATAAAGAGATTCCAATCAGTAATGAAATAGTCACGCTCAAAACTTATTTTACCGGTCACCTGAATACGTTTTTGAGTTTTCGCAGAAACATAAACAGAATTAATAACGAATTTTTGGGAAGTCCACCAAATGTTGATATAACACTTACTGATATTAATACAAAACTCAACGATATTATCGGTGGTATTCCGGATATTATTTTAAAAAAACCTGATTAAAAGTCCTCACAATCAGATAATCAATATTATGTATACAGTTACATCTGGGTTTGGATTGTGGACACCAAAAAATAAAACCATCAAACAAACCGCGGAGATCACTGGCATATATAGGATGTCCGTACTTAGTGTTGCAAATTTTAAAATATCCACAACATCTCCATCAACTGGAGATTTTTCTAAAACTGCTTCTGTGTTGTTAGATAAAGATTCTGAAGAAACGTTAACGCTGGAATCATCGAGTAGAAGTTTGTCTCAAAGTATATTACTGGTGGTGTTTGGAATTTGTAACTAAATTAATTACCTAACGTCATAGTATAATGGACTAAATGACTACGTCATCTATCGACGTTCAACGTCACAGATATAATCAGGCATGTGAATATTTAATTAAACCAAATAAATATCATCGACCATTATACAGTAAAAGTAAAAAAATATCGTAGACGTATGATTGTTATTGATATAGTTGTATACTCAGTTTCTTCTATTGTTGCTGGATCCGGATTAATATTATCGACATTAACAATGGCAGCACCAGCAATTATAACAATTATTGTTTCAACTTCAACGACAATAGCATGTGTTCTTAGTATTATTGCTAAGAAAATAACTACATGTGCGAATGATAAATTACGTGAGTATATGATAAAGATACATTCAGCAACAACAACCTACTCTAAACTATCTGGGTATATTTCTACGTATCTCAGTGATGGTAAAATATCTGACGAGGAGTTCGTAACAATAATTAAACCCTACGATGAAGCATTCATAATCACTAACGATTCTGGTAATATTAACCAGAGTAAAATAAATGGAGAATTAAACAATAATAATAACAATATTGTCAGCGTCTGAACATCGTTCGGATATTGAGTTGTTACAGCAGATCGTAACTAATACTTCTTCAAAAACTACCATGATATCGACAAGATCGACCAATCATGAGTTTAGCATTAATTTTCCAACTGCAATTCCAGTAAAAGAGATAGCATTAGCTCAGTTACGGGTTTATTATAGCTGGCCTAATACTAGATCAAAACCATTTGGTGGACTACAGCCAAATAATTAATTAGTATTTGCAAATAAAAATAAATCTGATGGAACTCCCGATTGGCAAGTAGTTAGTATTCCAACTGGCAGTTATCAGATAAAACAAATTATTGAAGACTTCCAGCGCAGAATTAAGTCTATAACCGGAAAAGAGTAAAAAAAAGCAATTACTGTTAACGAACCAACATTATCGTCGGTGATTGAAATACAATGCATATTCTACCTAAGTATATATATATATATATATATATATATATATATATATATATATATATATATATATATATATATATATATATATATATATATATATATATATATATATATGTTGTAACTGTGTTGTATACGGACCAACCATTATGTATCAGATGCCATAGACAAGTACCAAAGATATATTTTGTTTCTTTCGCATTTTGACGCATTACGATCTCACCTACAGATTTATATTTTTCTCTTCATTTCTTGTGTCCAAGATGTGATTATTTTGGTCTGTAAGTTCGAAGTGTATATTTGATAATAACGGATTATGAACACGCAAGTATACGGGGTTAATACGTTCTGATACAATAAGATTTCCGGGCAGATCGCGCGGTGAAAATGTGTATATGTGCCCTTGATGGGCGTGGCTAGACTTTGAAAGATCTATTTGAAAACTTCTATCCACAACGTCGCAAACGAGATTGACAGCGATTGTTGTTGTTATGTTTACAATGCCTGGCGATATGTGTCTGCCGGCACCAAACGGGTTGTTGTTATGTTTTAGTATAGACGGTGGTGGGGCTAATTTTCTCCACGATTGAATTACTCCCGGATAATATTCTTCAATAAGATCACTTAATGATTTCTTTTTTTCAGCGTTATTTAAAACTGGTATAATAAATGTTCGTAAATCATTTTCTTTTATTTTATGATTAAGAAATAATTGCTTAAGATCTGTACCTGTGAAAACATCTCTATTAAGATTAGTTGCAACGTTTAAAATACTTCGATTGGCGATATATAAATCGAATAATATACCATTTAGGTGTTTTATTAACTCGATTATTTGCTGCTTTACATTATGATCATAATGCTGTGATAATGAAGTAAGTAAATTTCTTAAATCATTAAACGCTTTATTGTATTCATGTTTGAGATCATCTAACAGTTATTTAATAAATATTTCGTCAACAATTTTTTAGTACTTTCTGGCGTCTTGGGATCTTCGATAACATTGAATGCTGATGTAGTTATCTGTGGAATCCTTTTACCGTCAAAGACGGTAAAGTAATGATCATTATTGTTTGGATCAAATTTAAATTTTATCTAACGCCATGGATGTTTTCCTCGATATTCCTGATCTTTAATGATTTTTTCACTCGTTTTAAACTCAATTTTAGTTGGATTTGGTGGTCCTTGATAAGATGGTGCGACTTCAGGCCATCCTAACACTGATCTGATCGAACTCTGATAAATATCTACTAGGTAATCATGGGCATTTACTTCAATTACCGCTGATAGCGTTAGCTCGTAAACAGTAATTGCTATCTTTGACTCTTTTCCGGTTATAGATTTTATTCTGCGTTGGAGCTCGTCATTAATCTTCTCTATTTGATAACTGCCCGTTGAAATTCCAACAACTTGCCAATCAGGTGTTCCATCCAATTTATTCTTATTAACAAATACCAGTGAATTATGTGCTGGTAATCCACCGAATGGTTTCGACCTTATATTTGGCCAGCTATTATAAACGTGCAGTTGAGCCAAAGCCATTTCTTTTGCTGGAATTGCAGTTGGAATGTTAACGCTAAATTCAGGACTGATTGAACTTACTGATATCATAGTAGTTTTTGATGGTGTCGTATTAGTGACAATCGGTTGCAATAATTCCCTTGACGATGACATTATTGTTATCTTTATTATTTAATTATCCATCTTTCCGCTATTGTCACTAGAAAATATGTTTTCTGTTACAAATGCTTCATCGTAAGTTTTCGTTATCGTAACGAACTCTTCATCAGATATTTTACCATCACTGAGGTACAAGGAAAGATGCGAGCATAATTTAGTATAAGCGGCTGTTGCTGTGTGTAATTTTAACATGTACTCGCGTAATTTATCGCTCGTGCATGTAGATATTTTCTTAGCGATAATACTGAGAATACCTGCACATGTTGTTGTCGTAGAAACGACAATCGTTAAAACCGCAGGAGCAGTCATGGTTAACGTTGATAATAATAATCCGGTTCCAGCAACAACAGAAGAAACCGAGCAAACTACTATGTCAATAACAACTATGCGTCTGCGATATTTTTTGACTTTCAACGTGTATTCGTCAATGATATTTTTTAGTTCAGTCTGACACTTGCACGCCTGATTATATATTTGACGCTAAACGTCAATGAGTGACTCTGTCATTTCATTCATTATACCTAATGACGTTGTCATTTAATTAAGTAATTAAAATGGGAGCTTTAGTTACAAATTCCAGATACCAACAGTAATTAGCGGAGGACAAACTTCTATCCGATGATTCCAATGTGAACGTTTCTTCAGAATTTTACAGGTACGGTTCTAGACAATATATTTGCTAATAGAGATGTGGTAAGTTTGTTAAATTCTACAACGCTAAACACAGACAATCTATATAAACCAGCGACCTCCGCGGTGTGTTTGATGTTTTTATTTCGTTGTGTCCATGTAGCTGAGCCTGATCCTACGACGTACACTATGTTAATGATCTGTTTGTGAAGAATTTTAATCAGGCTCGTTTTTTAAAACAATATCCGGAATTCCACTAATAATATCGTTGAATTTTGTGTTAATATCAGTAAGTTTTATATCAACATTTGGTGGACTTAAAAAAATTCGTTATTTTTTCTTTTTATATTTCTGCGAAAACTCAAAAAAGTAATCACGTGACCGGTAAATCAGTTTTGAGCGTGACTATTTCATTACTGATTGGAATCTTTTTATCGTCGACGTATTTTTCGTAGCAGCATCAAAATCAGATTCTGGTGTTTTCAAGTTACTAATACCATTATAGTTTATATTGGGAAATGCACGCATTATACCACCGTTGGTTAATAAGTACTTAGATTCCTGATCGTCAACATATTTTTTTTGTAGCATCACTGTCTTATTTTACCCTGATTAGTAAAAGTAACGATATTATCAACAACTGCAGTAGGAATTTGTATGAGTACGTCCATTAGTTGTATATTGCTTGTCTTTAATCGTCGTTGTTTGTCCCGAAAAACAACCACTTCATTTTGATCCACACTCGTGATATTTAATAAATCATCAATCTCATTTCTGAGTTGATCGAGGGTTGCATATTTAGATAAATCACCTTGCTGCTGAGTTTTACCACGAGCAGATCTTCCGTAAATATCTACCATTATATTTACTGATGTCTGTTCAAATGCGACAATGTGGTATATTCATGAACGACTTTATGATGTGGCTTTCCTGGCGGTGCCATCGATACAGCATCAAGTATATTGAGTACTTCACTGACGTAACGAAGAAATTCTTTTGGTGGCGCTAATCCATATGAATCAAAATAGATAATTCCACGTGGATCAATTGCATACGCTAGCCAATGCGTGCCAGGTCCAGAGTTTTTATCAAGATTAATAATACCAGTTTCAGTATTGTTATGTTGTTTTGGTAATTGATCGCGCATAAAAACTCCTCTGAATTTTTTTTATATTTAGTTGCTTAGCTGCGTCGAGTAAATCAAAATTTGAGAGTGGAATTATCATCGAACTGTTCATAGTCTTAAACCTTTTCCGTACCACGAGGACGGTGTTCCCGGAAGTCTTAGACCTTTTCCGTACCACGAGATCGGTGTTTCCGGAAGTCTTAGACCTTTTCCCTTTTTTGATTCCTTGTCCAGTTGCTTTCTTTAACGCCATTCCAGCAGCGGTTCCAACAGCACCTAACGCAGCAGCTTTTGCAACAGCTGGGGCTGTAACGGCTATTAATGCTGGTATAGCTGCGAGAAGTGGAAATATACCACCCAATTTAGTGATGTCTTTAATAACCGCTGTATAAAGATTAAGTCGTACCCCAGTCGTTGTTCATTTGGCTTCATCCAAGTGATTATACTGACGATCGGTGAACGATATTGTATTCGGACCACCTGTGAGCTGTTCTCGCTTTAGTGATATTTTTACCACACAATTATTTTTTGATGATGATTGTAGCTTTTTAATCTGATCAGGAGTCAGACTCACACTAACGTGATGATATGACATTATTAATATTATGAGCGATCTAATTACATGTTCTCTACTAGAGCACTGCTATTGCTCTGTAATTTGCAATAACTCCTCGATTCACACGGACTCGAAAATGTATATCAAATACTGATTTTCTGGTTAAATCTAAATGTTCTAGTGAAAAGTAATAAATCGGATACAGCGTTGAAAAATCTAGTTGTGATATTTGTAAACCAGTATCAACGCTTTGATCACGTCCCATAAACGACATAAGACGATGCGCAGTATTTTGAAGCGCAATAAATATATGTCGCGGTGCAGAAACACTTTGCTGAGAAGCTATTTCCCATGTGAATAAACCGTTCATATTACTTTGGATAACATCCGTAGTCATTGTTAACCATGATAACGTTGATTTACCGCCTTGACTCATAAAAGATAGTAACCGATCTTCTTCAGATATCGTTGGAATCATTACCGACATCCAGAACGAAAGTTTGGTTAGTATAACTTTACCATGAAGTGCCCTAGTTGCAGCATCATCAGCTCCTTCAGCGTGCCATATTGCATCATCATCGGTACTTTTTCGCACGAGTAAAAGTGTATGTTTATCTCCGAAAATAACCTTTCGTACATGTCTGCAGAATCTCATCTCAAAATATATTTACAATGGAATTGCACATTATAATGTTCTCCTATCAGATTTTAACATCGCTCGACGTGATGTGAATCCCAAGTTGAAATTTACATTAGAACCATGAACCAAAGGCCACACATCAGCATCAACGTTGTTATCATTTTTTCTTGGTCATCTTATATCATTGATACGTAGTTAGGATGGTCAGAAGTGTCCTTGGTAAACATCATTGATGGACCAGCTAATCTTGAGTAATCATCACGTATTGTTGTAGCAACGTCGACATATTTCTGAATTGATTCAATATTTTTTCCGTCAATCATGTACGTAGCGCTATCAAAAAACGCCATAATACCATTATCAACAAAACCAACACTATCATTGGCTGCATATGCTGATGGTGCTGCAGGATTAGCATTATTTAAAACTTCACCTTCGACCTAAATAAATGCTTCAGCGGGTAGAAAATATCTACTTGTGCCCTGAACCTGTAATTCGATTCGTCCACGCTGATCTGGAATTCGGGCGTCATAAGAATAATATTGATAATCGCGCACAGACTCCTCTTTGAGAACTGATGCGTCCATGTCAAATGCGGGGTCAGATATGCGCTTAAACATCTTTATTATTATCATCTTCGTCTAACACGAAGACCATTTCCTGCTATCAGACTAGCGGTTATATTTTTTTTTACTTTTCTGACATTAGGTCATCAGCTAACTCCGCTAGTTTTTGATTAGCGGCTTGATTTATTATTTTACTTACACTTGCGGGCATCACTTCAGTGCTGGGCATTTTTACTGGTTGAGGTCGGACGGGTTGTGGTTTGCGTATTAATCGCGATAGTCTATCTTTGATAGCTGAGAATGTTTTGCTAGCAAGGTTATCATCAGCGTCTATACCTTTTTTCACGAACAACATCAATAGCTTTCATTCCTAGTTGTTTTGCAATAGGTATTGCTTTTGGGGCCATTCTTCTAAACAGACCCTGTACAATGTCACCTAACCCATCTCCGTAGGTTGTTATGTATACCGTTAATCGAGAGTTTATTACCCTGACCATGGTAGGTCCACGTTTAGCACCATGCACAATCATTTTATTATTAATTGACTTTATCACTAATTGTATCTAATCACCGTGACTTAGTCACTGTGGAAATCATCGGCAATTTCATTAATCAGTGATCGATACACATCAATGTCCATAATACTGCCACTAAATAATAGTTTACAAATATCTGCTGCTTCATTAATGATTTCGGATGACTTATTACCAACTCGTTTTCCTCCGATGAGGATTTCTAATCGATCAATATCAGCAAGGACATTATTGGGACAAGTAATAAGACCACTTCCTAAACCACTTCCAGTTGCACCAGGAGGGTCTTGAAATACTTCATCTTCCTCTTCAATTGGTTTCGGTGGTGCTTTTTTACTTGGTTTGGATGGTGGGTTTGGTGATACTGGATAATCACGAAGTGATTGCTCAAATTATTTCGGTGATCTTGGTCGTTGTTCTCGTTATTGTTGTATCTCTTAATGTAGTGGTGATTGTAGTCGTGGTACTAGTCCCTCTGGTATTTTAAGTTCTGGTGATGATGGTTGAGATTGCAATAATTGCATTGGTTCTTGTTTTTGCTGTTCATTCTTTTCTATATATTCATTTACATCTTTATCAAATATGTTAAAATCTCTGATTTCTTCATTAGGTCTGATTTCTGGAATATTGGTAGCGATGCGATATCCATCCCTGATCCTATTGGAAGAGTTTAGAGATTTAACATATTCTGGTTTTGCATATTGTTTTCTTTCATGATATCCATACGCGGCAATATCAAGTAATTGTTTCGGGTCCCTGATAGCAGCAATAGCTTCAGGTGTAAATTTATCTATTATCTTAGTGGTTCTTAGTGGTTGAGGAGTTTGGACGGGTGGTGGCAGTGGTAATGGTTGAACTTCTTGTGCACGAGCAATATCGGCAGGCAATGTTGCAAGAGCTTGTTGTGTTGCTTCGGTTGCTGTAACAATTTTTTTGTTGGTTCTACAATCAGTTTAAATAATTGTTTTGTTTCCTCCTCAAACTCAGTAAAATCCCTCTGACGCAATTGTAATTGTTCCTTAACAGAATCACGAACAGGTAGATATTTTTTAATTGTCTCTAATTGCTCTCGCGCTAATTTAGATGAGTGTGGTTCTCCAATACTCATTATTGATAATATTTGCAATGGGTGTTTATTTCATAGCAGCAGAGAGGCTAAAGGACAACGATTTAGTCGCTTTACGAGTAAACAAAATCGCCTTACGAACTCAGGAAAAAATACGTCAACAATAGTATAACAAAAATAAGCTAACTTAAACGATTTTATTATACGGTTAAATACATAACCGTGAGGAAATAGAAAAGTTAGAGACTTTGGTTTAGCGTTGTTGACCTTTTTTCCTTCAGGTTCTGCAGGAACCTTTATTTTTCGTTAATGATTCGAGCAAAATTTTGCAGGGTTCAGCCTCTCTGCTATATCCGATCTATTGTTCCTTGCTGGACTATCTGGATTTATTAAGCAAGTCAGCTGACTTACATGTGCGAGATAATGTTGGTCCTGGGCTAGCTGTTGGTTACAAGGGAAATCGCTGTTATACTGTAAAACGTTATAGCGTTGTTGACCTTTTTTCAGCTTCTGCAGGAACCTTTATTTTTCGTTAATGATTCGTGCAAAATTTTGTAGGGTTAAGCCTCTATGCTGTATCCGATCTATTGTTCCTTCCTGGACTATCTGGATTTATTAAGCAATTCAGCTGACTTACATGTGCGAGATAATGTTGTTCAGGGGCTAGCTGGTGGTTACAAGGGAAATCGCTGTTATACTGTAAAACAAAACAATGATGCTTGAAGGTCTTGACTGAAAAATGAGCCATTGATGCACCAGTGGAAAATATGTAATTAATTGTAATTAAATTATTCATGATCCTATATTGTCATCATCACGTCAAGTACCTCTGAAACCCTGTCAGATTACAGATCTAAAATGGGCATCAAAGAAGAATTCTAAAGAAAACGTATCTCTGAAATCAAAGGCGCTGCACGTCACAAAGAAATCAAAGATGACAAAATGTCATCTCAAAAACTACAATGACACCAAGAAATCAAAAACTGGCATGCGAATTGATCTTTGCGCATATGTGATCAGTGATACAATAGTCTGATAGTATTTTTTCCACATGCTCCACTTTTCCACTTCCACTTGCTGCAGCGATGCAAGCGCTGATATAAACTGCATCTTAGGCTGTTGAAAAATTGGTCTAACCCAGCACCGTTGGAACAGTTTCCGCATGGCATTGAAAAAGGAACAGGACCTGGAGTGTCGACCTAAAAAAGGGACGGGGTCTAAGATTACCAATAATAGGGTACTACCAATAGGGTACTCCTCATGTCCAATTTCGATTTACTTGATGCTGCTCAGTTACCCAATTCGAGTTGAAACTGGTATCATTAATTTTAACGGTTGTTCTGGTCCAAGTATCTCATTGGGTTGCATACAAAGCTGGTCCACATATTGTGTAATTTGATTTGCACGGATTAGCACCAGAGTGAGAAATATACAAATATATTGGATTTGCCAAGTATAGCTCACCGAATTCATTTGGTATTCGACATTACTAACACAGACAATTAACGGATCCACCTATATGGGTCCCAGAAGTACGTGCTGTACTTACCTTGTCAAAGTCATCAGTGCCACCGAAATAAAGTCGTGTATGAGTATACCAGCAGACGACAATTCCGTCCCACGTTGTTTTAAACAGGTTAACCATTTAGTATGGTAGACATTTATGGAATATATGCTGAAAATAGGGTCCCGTGTGATATTAATTAGTCATAATATGCCTCACAAAATGAACTTGCTGATCTTATGAGTCTTCCCTGGGATGATAGGGGTGAAGTTCTTTTCCAATGATCAGCATGGGTTGCTAAAGACGAGAAATATGAAATAGGTCAATATATATTTTGCGAGTCTAAGGAACAACCAGCGAAAACATTGTGCTATTTACTGATTGTGAAAAAGGTCAAAGAATCAATCGTATAAATAAGAGAAACTATATGATATATCTTTAAAATTTTTGCTAAAGCTGGCGATACAATGACTGGTAAACTCAACATGAACGAGAAGAGAATCAGCTACTGAGAGAATCAGCTCCAGCCGATCACGCTGATAAGAAGAAATACGTGGACAATAAAGATGTTGAGACCAATACCACCTTTATTTTCAACGAGTGGGAAATTAGTCAGGTTGCTATCTGATTATGATGCTCATGTGGGTCGTTTGTGAATTTTTGAATCAAGATAAATATAGTCGCTAATGAATACTTGTATTTCCAAATTGATCGATATTAATATTGCTAAAATTCATAAACTACTCGCTGACATCGACGAAAAAATCAAAAAGAGTAGCGTTGATGTAATTCTTACGGATCCGTTGATTAACGCGGTTGTACAGTGGCGTCTAAATCAGCAACATGGTCACAACAAAACAAATTAATCAAATATACCGCATACATACGGGGTCTGCATGATCTCGCTGCTTAGCGCTGAGAAATTTAGAATTTTTACGATAATATTGGCGGTTTTATTCAACCGATAAATTTTCCAGAACCGTGTCAGTCGTATTAAATCAAAATACCGAGAAAATATTCAATTTGGCTCTAGAAGACAAAAAATTAATCTCAGCGTCGATTTGGTTACATATGGAATTCGTAACAAAAGAACCTAAATTGATTAGTATAAGATCCTGCAACGATGAATCGCACACGATCTGAAAAAATATTTTCAAGCATGTGAGTGGATGACATTGCTGGAAAAGATCATCGCCGATCATATGAAAAACAACAAAAAGTACTGCATATGTATAATCGCTATGTTATCAGCGACACGTGTGATATCCTTTGTGACTGGAGTAGGTGTGTCTGTTGATTTTCGGTCTTGATAGAATCCTTAATATTATCACGAAAACACTGTCAACATTCACCGATAAAAAATTCCACGAACACACAGAAATAACGTGGACATTTACGCACATGTGTATAAATATATCATCAATACTGTCAACGGGGTTAAACAATGGTGTAATCTTAGAGAGCTAATTTGTTTCAATTAGTGATATTTGTTATCAGTCTCATCAGAAGGAAATCATACAGCACAGGCAGTAATGTTGCCCACATCACCGATGCCAACACCACTGTTACAATCCCCCGTATTGACAATAATTACCGCAGAAACGACCAAAAGACTGTAGCAGATTATTACTATCACAATTTCGTCTATGACCAATATGACATCAGCGACGTCAAACCGGCAGAAATTCGATATCAATTTTCCAACTCCTTAAAGGCATCTAATGGCCGGTTATTTCTCACTGGCCGAGTAACGATTTTATTATAGTTGACCAAATATCATAGCAAAATAATTTGGATTACACACTAACAATTCATTCGTATTCTCGTACCAAAACACTCAGGATGGGTCAGAGGATTCCGACTGTAGCGTCGTTGGAATTACAACACGGTCATATCAAATCGAGCAAATCAGTCATGAACTTTTGCATAAAATCATGTGAAAAAGTTCCTAAACTTATTTATGTTTATGTAGCCCGGACACTAGGTCTGATGTATATTTTGCGATGTGTGAGTGTGTGTGTGTGTGTGTGTGTGTGTGTGTGTGTGCGTGTGTGTTGTTTGTGTCATTGCCGTGAAAATTAACAAAAAAACGTCACAGTTATATCTGATCACTGTCAGCATTTGAGTGTAACGCTATGAAACGTAAATGACATATGTATATTTAATGTCTGCCACGTAAAAATAATCTAGCTGAATTTGTTTGGTTATCAAGCATAATATCATCGTAAACCACAAGATTATTGACACTACCATCGATATCCTCGAGGGATGGTGCATTATTGATGTCATTGAAAAATCCTTAACATCATCTTCATCATTTGCATTTTCATTAAATCCCTTAAGAACATTATAGCATCGTTGATCATCTACGGATGGTACTGCCAAGTAAGTTTCTTCTGTTTGACCCACTCATTATCAGGCTAAGCAATGAATGAATTTTACCAGACCCAGATGGAATATTTAAAATGGCAAGAATGGAATTTAGTAACGCTGGATTATGTTTGACTGGTGCTTGCTGAAAAGTCAATCATGTTTGTCTTGAACGAATATAGTATTTTTTATAATCATGAGTTTATATTGTGTTTGATGCAACGACAAAAACTAACATGCAAGCACTTACAGGTAGGTGTGCAAATATAAGTTTATGGCATTGAAGCCTGCTACGATCCATGGCGGTGAAATTGCTGCGACACTTAGAAAATTACCAGGAACGTCATAAGCTACTTATCCGGGAAAACAACATCCGTGATATAATTATTGTGGTCCTGGTACCCGAGTTAATACGTCATGATAAAATTCATGCAAACTAAAGTCTATAAAAATAAATATATATGAGAATCACTTGCTAACTGGTTGATAACATGAGCAATGAGGGGTAAATTAGTCGTGTGCGCAGGCAATTAACTGTCCAATAATTAATAATAATGGTGTCGATATTTATAGTCCAAGAGGTTATTAGAAGGGTACAATGCCGATTAGCAAACTCAACAATTCAACAGGTTTCACACGTGCTGTTTCCGCAGATTGGTTGTCACGACAGGCAATATGGCAAATTTATCTGCTACGTCCCCAAACGATTTAGCATGGATGGTTGGATGTCAGCATGCACAACAAAGTTTATCTGGCAGATATTTTATTTGTACATGATGTCATTGGCACATCACGTAAACGACAAACTCGCACATATAAATACGCGTTGGCGATCGTCAACGTCAGAAGTAGATACAAAGAAGAAGAACCTGCTATGTTTTCAAACAGCAACTGATGTCGCAGTCGCGTTTGAGCGAATTTATTCTCGTGGTGGCCTGCAATTGCTACAGTTGCTACATGTTGATCATCAGTATGCCCGAGAATTTCTTACCAAGTACAGATCTCGTAAATAGGTTTTCAGCTCACGTAATGATTCATCGCTAGGGCAATGGTTGTATGTAAGTCGTGGTCCTCATAATTGCCGACATCCTATTTCAGCCAGTTGTGTTGTTATTCTCCTGTAAACGGAAAGGAATGTCCTTGATTGCGGTACATGATAATTGTCGTGTATTTCGTAGACAGCCAGTCGATAAATATTTTTACGTGTCTTTGTGCACAGTACATATTTTGTCTCAAATGACGATTTTAGGAATATATTTCTCACTCATCCGTGTGGGAGTCCACACATCACCACACCATAGAAAGAAGCTGTTTCATCTTCCTGGCAAGCCTGTAAGTTGGCGTTAGCAGTCATATTTGAATTTTCAAATAATTAACGTGTTGTTTACCACAAACACCTGGACCATTAAGATAAAACGTATTATGTCTTGCGATTTCATAATTCACCGACAGATTCAGTGACGGTTGTGATAATTTATTGTTACTGTTATACTTCGCTGGTGGTTTAACATCAGTTGATACATGATATATTTTTATTGACCCCAGCATATATTGGCTAAGCAAACAGTGGCATCTCTTTCGATAAATAGTTTCACAAGATCTATTTTTTTTAATAAAAGGAATCCGTGACTATTCTAACAGCGTCATTTGGAAATATGTTAATCATCAATAACATGCTTATAGACAAATATACAATCATTGAAAATCTCAAGTGAGTAAACTGCGGCGAAATCATCATCATAATAGCTAACGAGTGTCAATATTTGAAACGTCGTGGAAATTTGCACTTCACCGTGACATCACCTTTTGCCACCGTATTTGCGATTACAAAATCTAGTTTTGTAGGGTCAATAATTAATCTTGTACTGCGGAGTTTACTAATAGCTCATGCACCACCGGTAAATTTTCCAATAATGTTTTCTACACATATCTTTATCTTCACTAGGTAGCCAAACTGTCTCGCTGGCCAGTACAAAATTATCGCAGATGTAATAGTTAACGATGTAAGACTGTTAGCGTCCAACCTATAGCGTAATAACACTACTGGAGCCCAAGAAATGTTGAATAGTTGCACGGAAATCGTTGAGCTTAACACTGGTATCTGATTTATTAAAATAGCGACCAAACCATTCAGGTATGACCGGATGAGTCTTTGTTGAAAACTCAAGTGATTCGATCTCGGCAAATCCAGTTAGATTGTAGATTTATTAAAATAGCGACCAAACCATTCAGGTATGACCGGATGAGTCTTTGTTGAAAACTCAAGTGATTCGATCTCGGCAAATCCAGTTAGATTGTAGTCGACAGGCAGTTTACCGTTTATTGTAACTGTAATCATTTTGTGTATTGGATGACCGAATCGTTCGCAATATTGATTACAATCACCGTATCAGAGAAAACTCCTCAGTGTAAAGCAACATCATCAACAGACATCGTGTTGGATGGATTATATTTTGTGTCCCATAGACCACCGTGTCCAACCTGGTCACAAGATCGTTATATGTCGTCCAGAAATTATTTTGGAATTGGGCACCATACATTTGTTTATTATGCTATATGTGCAACCACATACGTGATTTTAAAACAGTTGCTGAGTAATTTACCCATTTTGGTAACATCATCGTGAAGTTTTACCCCAGATTGCTTCAGTGATTCTTTCCAATAAAGTTTACCCGATGATAGCACACACTTCTCATCTCTGTGGCACAGGGACACATTTATTAATATTATAAATCTTATCAAGAATATCACCATGATAAAATCTAGTTTTGTTTTTCTCGTGGAAATTGTTTTACTGCTTTACTCCATGCATAAGCACTATGATTCACTATCATTAACGGAGAGCCTAGTGTATCATATTTGTTGTAATTTTACAAAATATTGTCGGTTATTGCTTTTACTATTATTGGAAACGTGAGTGTTGTTTTCATCACTGCGATGTCATCTACACTTTCGCGGTTAATAACACTATTTGTTTATGTTTTTGATCGGTGATTCTGTTAGTCTGTTTTCTAGTTGAGCGTTCATAATACCCACAGAGGCTAGTTAAGTCAATAAATTTAGATATACGTGAAATAAAAGAATTTCAATCATTATATTCCGCCGGAAATATTTCGATGTTCATTCATATTCCTTACAGAAAGTAGCAAATGGTATTGCTAATGCAGCTCATTCAAAAGTTATTAATCAGAAAATAACCATTTTCTTTATTAATGATACCATTCTTTGCTCCAACCTACAAGCCTTGGATTGGCATTTGGTAACTAAAAAAAAAATCAACATTTTGTTTAAGCTGGGTAACAAAATGGAGACCTAGATGGCTGGTGGTAATTCGCATCATTTGTGTCCTTGATTTCTTTTAGGCCATATTACAAAATAGTATACTTGATTAGGGGTTGGTTGCGTTCAATGCCACACTTTTTTGGGTCTGCGACACCTCCCTATTGCTGCTTTTGTTCAGATTTAAAAATGGCTATTTTTAACAATATTATTTTCTATGTAATAGAAAGACGTTATTGTGATATATGTATCACTCTCTACTTAATTTAAAATAAATTACTAAACATCCAATATGCACACCAATTCTTTCTCATAAATTGGATAGCATGAAAGAACAAATTTCATTTTCATTACTTCCTTAAAGTGGATAGTTTCACCCTATTTGGACAAGAACGGTATCTGGCTGAGGATCAGTAACGCTTGGTAATAAGTATGAAATCAGTCAAAGCTGTGTACTGTTTCGGTGCCATACAAATGATCGAGGTCCTGACATATTAGCATAATTTGATTCCATGTAGGATAGCACATTCATATGAGTTAGATCGATAAATTTGACTTGGAATGAAGCACCCTGTTGCACAAACGTCCACTTTAAGAACTGAGAGGATCATAAATGGTATAACAGCAATATTCTCCTTGATTAGTTACGGCACTTATTGAGTGCTATATTTTTTCTTCCTAATCATAACGTTAAAGTAAACAAATGTTCAGTTATTATTAACTAATGTTTAATGTGTCGCATATTTAATTTTTAACAAAAAACAAATGTAAATAATACATAACTGTACAATAGTTCATTGGATGATATGCTTATAGTTTTAGGTTTTCTACTACATATTTATACCCTGATCGGTAAATAGAGTTAAAAAATAATACAAGTCTTTCACGAACAATTTGATCTGCAAGTGCGCATATTAAATCTTGGCGCTAATACATAACCAATCCATGGAAGTTTTCAAACCCAGCAATAGGCACGATTGCTTTACCTTCCATTGATTTGTAAAAATAGGGAGAAGAAGAAAATATTTGCGAATAAAAGACCTTAATATATTAGTTATTTTCCCTGTTTGAAGAGTTTGTAAGATGTCAAAGAAGGGTCTACGCGGCCAGAGTGAAAAACGAGCTAGCTGTTAAAAATGGGTCATCTTCTTCATCAAAAGCATGGTCTTTTGTTCAACAGTCACTCGGGCGTTGACATATATAATAGGAATGAATAAATTTATTCAAAATTACCATCAGCGCACGTGGTTTGTTATACAAATGGTAGCACACTCAACCTGTAAGTCATATGATATTACAATTGAAAAATAATTTAAGAACCATTCAAGAATTAATCAGAACCCGTTCACTAGCTAATATATGGATACCGCCCTTGACTGTGGAGTGAAAACACGAATAAATGCTTATTTTGGCTGATATAAAATGTATACAATGGAGCATTCCTTTTTATTTTTCTTCTTTTCAAGTAAGGTTTATAAAGCTGTCCAGGTAGTCTATATAGAATCAGAAAACGTTTTGAAGCTCTTGTATGTCATACCTATTTATTTATTAAAATACTGAGAACCTATATCTATATTTGTGAAAGACACCTGTTAGTTCCAGAGATATCATGAATATTTGAGTATTTATGTACAGCTGTGTTTCTTACCTATATGCCACAAAATATAGCATGTCTCATTCCAAATTTCATCTTTTTAAAGATGTGGTCCAACAAAGTGTTCCAATCCAGTGGTCTCAATTCAGCTAGCTCAAAAATTGACGACAAAATCCGAGCAGAGTTTGACTTGAGTCAGTTGTTTTCGTGTGTTTCCAAGGATCGCAAAACAACAAATAAACATTCACTTGGCCGTATGAATCAGACTGAAACCACAAATAATTTTCCTCTAAAAAATGCTAAGAATAATATATTCGCGAGGCATATTTCGCACTCAGATCTAATTCACCGCCATTTACAACCATATTCGGAACTACTTTTGTTCACTTGTTACAAGATTGCAGTGGAAGGAAGCAAAATCACAATTGGAACATATTGGTCTTTTCTGTCTCAACGCATAAGGCGCATTCCGCCAAAGGTGAATCATCAAACCCATCAAATGTATGCATATTTATACAAATGTATCTGAGATTATTTCTCGAATTGACGGAAATGCACTTGCATTGATCCGATTGCATCAAGTCAGGTGAATACGAAACAATATGTCGATTATGCCTAGTAACAGGTAAACAACTAGGTTTCAGAAAATATAATCCCAACATTAATTCAACCAAATAATCACTTAAATCTATGAAACCTATAAGCGAAGAGGTAAATAAAAATAGAACGCACCCTTGGTTTGTTTTAATAAATAAACAAATACATACATCCTTACATACATCCATATTTCCATCCATCCATCCATCCATCCATCCATCCATCCATCCATCCATCCATCCATCCATCCATCCATCCGTACGTGCGTACGTACGTACCTACATCCCTCCCTCCCTCCCTGCATGCATGCATGCATACATACATACATACATACATACATACATACATACATACATACATACATACATACATACATACATACATACATACATACATACATACATACATACATACATACATAAATAGAAGTGTTCAAATATCAACAAGTCTTTCAAAGTTTGTTCTGATTTATTTAAGCATTATTCGTATTAATCTGCGTTATATTTAATACCTAGTTAATTCACTAAATCCAAGACGTTTAAATCTATCCATTTTAGAATTCAATTACTGACATTTTAACAGTAAAATAATTCATGTTTTCAGTCAAATATAATTGACATATATCAATTTTCAGTCAATTTGATTAGGACAGCCTGAGAGAAATAGTGCGGCATGCACGTAAATCCTAAAATAATTGAAACTCTTATGATGTAATTCAAATGAATTACATCATAAAACAGATCTGTAGCATAAATCGTAAGTAGTATTGCTACAATGGAATTTTCATGTTAAAAAGGTGTCCCGGCATTATTACGACAAGATTCATAGCGACAATGGGAATCAGCATCACAAACAGGGACTTTGGCGATAAAGAAAAATTTAACATGGGGTATTTTAATATGGTTGGGCCTGTCTAGCGACCAGGGGAATGGAACAAGGGTGACCTCATGGTACTGGACGCTGGCAACAATGTTGCAAGTGGCTGACCTCAATCGGGCGAAACACTGGCATTAATGTGACAAGGGGCTGACCTGAATACACGTACACTCTGCTCTAGGTAGGACTAAATACAACAGAGATATACATAGACATAGACAAATAAACAAAAAACCAATAATGGAAAGATATATAATGGGTATATAGTGGCCATGAAAATGCAGTTTAGCTTTCTTCTATTTTCTCTCCTCCCTTCTTTTTCTCTACCACCATCTTATTTTCTCCATTACAATTTTCTTCTCCTTTTCATCCTATTCATCTTCGATTTTCTGTTTTTTCTTTCTTCCCTTTTCTCATTCTCCTCTTATTTTACAGCTTAGCACTGTATGCTTTCATTTATTCATTTTCCTCCTCATCCTCCTTTCCTTTTTTGTTCCTGTTTGATTGTCATTTAATTTAATATTTTTTGTATTTCTTCAAATTATTTATCTCAATATTCAATCTGTGCGGGCTATAAGCGCCATACTGCATCCAAACCAACATTTCCTCCATCATGCCTATTGTATCAACCAACTCTTGCATTTGTATCATCTTCTTCTGGTTTGAAGCCATTTTATTTTTATTGGATGTTGAATGGTTGACTGATTAGGATAATAGCCGTGCTTGCTGCTTGCCTCAGGCGGCTTATGCGACTTATTGCGACCACAGATTGGGCGGTCTCTTTAAGAGGGCGCTTGGCCCCAGAGCAGGAAGGATATATATATATATATATATATATATATATATATATATATATATATATATATATATATATATATATATATATATATATATATATATATATATATGTATGTATGTCCGTTATTATTCTATTCGTTAACGATCCTTTTGGGCATTAGTGCGACTGGTTGGACCCCAGGCTGGGTGGCTGTCCCTTTAAGAGGGTTCTTGACCATATGTTGGCCTTCTGGATCACGTGAAGGTTAACAGTCCAACGCTGGCAGACCCGAAACCAGGTCCCCTACCCCAAAGCCCCCAAAAGAAATCTCCCACCGGACTTTATTTCAGCCCAGTAGGTTGAGAGACAAATTGAAACAGTTTTACCTACGGGTATCCTTATACAAATAATGTGTAATCCACCTCTGCAATTAGCCGATTGTCCTGAGTTGTGAATTTAGAATAATGCTAGTGTTAAAATTTAGCGTACTTAGCGTACTCGCATATGGTGCTCGCCTCCATTGAAAATTATCGGACCGATACCAGACATAACTTGCACCAAGCAGTTTACAGAAACCTTTGGGACCTTCATAATAAGGGAATACTTAATGGAATTGACATGGATACCTTCCCATATTCATCTCCCAGGAAACGATAAAGCTGATGCGGCTGCCAAGGCAGGGTTGCAAATGTAGAGTACAGAACAACTAGAATAGAGTGTACAAGAAATCAACTGCCTAATAACTCAAGTTATTACTATAAAATGGTAGCAGCGATAGACGGCATCTACTAAAGCCAAGATCCTTCATGCCATTTAGGCCCAGGTAAGACGGAATGTACGCATCCCCACCAAACTTTCCCTTCGTGATATCCGAATCATTGACCGATCGAAAAGACTCTGCTTAAAACCTTCCATGACCCGGATGCTGATCCAAACAGCACTGTATGTAAAATACCAGAAACGCTAACTCTTACTGACTAACTGACTAGGTATTATAGTCGCGTATTGCAATCCTTGGCATTCTGCGACTGTTTGCGGCTCCAGGCTGGGCGGCAGTCTCCTTAAGAGGGTGCATGGCTCCGAGCTGGGCATTCACGTGGAGGAAGAAACCGGGAAATCCTCGGAAAGAACCACCGACCCGCAAGAAACTACTGGCAAGCTTTCTAACATATCCATATTCGTCGAATCTTAGACTCGAATCCACGCAGACAGGTGAGATGGCAGTGATCCGTAACGGAGAGCGCTTTACACCACTCGGCCATTCGGAGCCCCACACGCTCAGGCAAAAGACTAGACATTGGATTAAAGTCACGTATATGCGACTTATTGCGGCACCAGAGCTGGTCGGCGGTCCCTTTAAGAGGGTGCTTGGCCCCGAGCTGGGCCTTTCTTGAAGTAGTGAAGGTCACCAATCGAACGTCCTACATCTCCCACACGGCAGACCCGCAACCAGGTCTCACAACAGGAACCCATTCCCCGCCCCACCAAATCACCAAAGTAAACCAGGACTGCAACCAGGACGCCATGCCACGCCCCACCAAATCACCAAAGTAAAGCCTACCCGACTTCATCTCAGTCACGCAGGCTACCAGATCAAATTTCAAACAGCTATGTCCTTATACCTTGTTGTGTAAGCTACATAAGCAATTGATCAAATATCGCAGAGTTGTGGATTTAGAATATTGTGTACTTAGCGTACTTATAAGGGCCGAAAACACTCACAATCTGTTGGGTGTATGTCACCCTTTGAAGAAATTTAACACCGCTTAACTAGAGATGGTTGTTTAATTTTGAACGCCTTTCCAAAGGATCGTGTTTATTCAATGGTCTTCTAGGGCCAAAGTGAAGACTGAGCTTTGAAAAAATATTCTGGACAGTTGGTTGCGCGGCCCGGACTGTCCTGCTCAGTATAGCTTGTCCGTGTCCAGGGAGGGAGTAGTGGGACAGCAGGGGAAAAGAGGTTAGTCCTAGACTATCTCTTACCGTTGATCCGATGCCAACACCTGTATGGTGTTTTGCGTGTGAGTGCAGGGGTGGGAGTTGTAGGACAGCAGGTAGAGCTTTCTGAACTGTCCCTTACTTGCGATAAAGGCAATTGTTGTTGAATAGCAATTCTTTTCAGATAGGCAATTGAATAGCAAATCTTTTCGGATAGGTAATTGAATAGCAATTCTTTTCGGATAGGTAATTGAATAGCAATTCTTTTTGGATAGGTAATTGAATAGAAAATTTTTTCGGATAGGTAATTGAATAGCAATTCTTTTCGGATAGGTAATTGAATAGCAAATTTTTTCGGATAGGCAATGAAAATTATCAATATTTTCATTATGGCAATTCGTGTTGTTGTTGATGTTCACCTAGGATATAAGTCTTTTCTAGGCGATAGTTTACTGTTCCAATTGTTGCTCCTCTGATCTATATGGCGTTTTTTTTTAAAGGGGTCATACTGTAACTGGTTCATCTTGTAGTTAATGACCTCTCTTGATTCGTCCTGTATTGTGTTCTCGTGGTGATTCAAGTTACTATGGTCAGTTGTGATAATGTCCCTTGGATAATTATGGGGTTATATTAATCTTCGAATAAAATTCGACTAGTTACTAAACTTACTATAACTAATCCTGGGTAGGTAATACGTAATTGAATTATTATTAGAATATACACGTGTTTTACCTGATTTATTATTGGTTTGGTAGCATAGATTTTGATTGCAAAAAGAAGCAGTATAAGTGATTAAATAATAAATAATTTGTTCTTCAACTTATTTATTATTTGAATTTTATTTGTTAAAGTACTATTGGTTAAGGTATGTGAGTGTGTTATTGAGTATTGTAATTGTTATTAATAGTATTAGTAGTATAATTGTGATTAGTATTAGTTTTTTTTTTTAATGTTTATTTTTAATATCTTACCTGTATTAATATTAATAATTACTTGTGGCACATTATTATTATTATTATTATTATTATTATTATTATTATTATTATTATTATTATTATTATTATTATTATTATTATTATGAACAGTCACGTAGGAAGGTATTTATTTCAGTAGAATGGCTTAATAGTACTTATTTACTAATAAAACTGTTGGAATTTAGTGTGTTCCTATTTCGCATTATTGTGTTACTTGGTTATCATCTAACTTAAGTACATATGAATGAATGAATGAATGGTGTACACTGCTTACGTAAATGTGTTGGCGTCTTTTGATTGGTGGACTGTTATTTATGTTTCAATTCTTCCCTCGAACCGCTATTGTGTTTTAGTTCTTAAGTAGAAATGCGCCAAACAAATTTAACCAATCAGCTGCGCTTTTGCATTGATTGTCTATTTATATGGAGGTCCCGATTTTGTAACATGTTCCCACCTTGCACCCGGCATGTCAAACGGGGAAAATTCTATACCGGGATTTACACAGACTTTTATTATTAGAATAAAGATCAGTCAGGTTATTTAGACTCAGAATATATATCAAACAATTTTCCTAGAGTTCCTACGTAACATTATTCGAGTATGGCACTTTAAAAGGGTTAATGAGCTTAGAAGGGCATTATGATTGTTGTTGTGATTGAACGGACGAATAGCTTGGTTGTTTATAGTATTTACAAAGCAGCTTAAATTAAGTAATAAAAGCTTCATACGAGGTTTAATTAAATAATGAAAAAGCAAATATATTTACAGGAAGGTATTGTGTTGATTACGTTGTTACATTAAATGTAAATTTTTCTTATTTTGCTTGTACTTGTAAGTAAAATTTTTTTTATCTTAACCGTCGTGTGTTGTATCGTCCATCCATGGAAACCAAGAATCATTTTGTTGCTATCCTTTGTTGAATAATCCATTTATTCCGCTTTTCTTCAACATAGATATATTCTATGTCGATTTCTTCGTGGGTGTATTCAAAAACCTTTCCTTGTATTGTTCCAGCGGCGAGCTACTTGGTGTCGAACGCTTCAGAAAAACACGTCAGTTCTCTTTGAAGACTGCGACTCGAATGATGAGAATAAAAAAAAAAAACAACCAAAAACGATAAATCCGTCCAATCATCCGTTAAAACGCTGACTGACTGCGACTGTTTGCGGCCCCAGGCAGGGCGGCAGACCCTTTAAGAGGGCGCTTGGCCCTGAGCTGGGCCTTCATGTGGAGGAAAAAACCAGGAAATCCACAGAAAGAACCACCGACCCACCAGAAGCTACTGGCAAGCTATTTCACATATCCACATTCGCCGAATCTTACACTCGAACCCACGCAGACAGAGGTGAGATGACAGTGATCCGTAACGTAGAGCGCTTTAGACCACTCGGCCACTCTGAGCCCCGAAAACGCTAACTCTGACTGACTGACTTAAGGTCGCGTATTGCACTCCTTGGCATTCTGCGACTGTTTTGCGGCCACAGGCTGGGCGGCAGTCCCTTAAAATAAATTATTATACAAAACGACTATACTTTCTATCAATATATAGTTGGGGAAGGGAACTTATTTTATCTAAAAAACCATACCATTACCTACAATCACATCAGCAAAGGAGTTAGTGTTTGATGCAACACTACTCCACATGTACACAAAACACTCAGGAGTACAGGAGCAAGGGATTTATTAAGGAAGCGATACACACAAGCAAACATATCAGTCGCACACATACACACAAACATATACACATACACATGCACAAACACATTGCTTTTTTGGCAACTTGATCAGTCTGTCTTTTCTAGATATCTGGTTAGCCCTGAGAAGGTTTTTTTTTATAACTCCAAATACACCTGGTTAATGAGCACATCTCCCAGGCCGGCACCACATACACATCGGTGGCTCCATTCATGCTCCCAATTGATACGTCTGGTTGGGGAGCGTAGGAGGTGGGTGGTGAGTGGTCTCATCATCCCAGTTTTCCCTTGAGGGATAGTGCCGACATCCCTCTGTCTTCTATTCTGCACACTGGGATGACGAGGTCTCCTTATCTCCTGGCGAAACTGCAGCTCCCACTCTTGCTACTGTCTCTACAGCTTCTCCTCCCAGTTTTCATACCGAGGTCAGCGGTTCTTGATACCGGTGATAGTGCTTCTGGCTGTGGATAACATGGTAGCGTTGGCGTCCTCACAGCAGGCTTCACCTCACACGAAGTATGAGGCGAGCCAGGATATCTTCTTTTCATTCTCCTCTTCTTTCTTTTTCTCCTCCTTTTCTTCTTCAATTATAGCTGCTTTTTCTATGGATTTCCAAGGCCAGCTCGTCTAGTATGCGCCTGCATACTCCAGGTGAATTTGGAGTTCAATAAGATTGCTTATTCTACTGCTTTGCCTTATAGTCTAAAACGTGAGCGTGAAGAAAAACATCCACCTTACACAAAAAACTAACAATGTGTGTAGAAGTATATAAGGCGCCTATGCACTAAGGTGCTTCTGCGACTACTTAATCATCGATGTGCCGAAGTTTTATTTGGTCTGTAGGGGTAAGTAGAAATGGTGCCACTACCCCATCGCTTTTCTGTGCGATGCCGCACTCTCTAGTTGCTGCAGTGTGGCAAAGGAGGTAAGGGATCCAGAATGTGCGCTCCACAGCAGCCGCAAACGTTGTGTACGCTCAGGAACTCCGGGCCAGACACTCATTTATCAAATTCGATCCAGTTATACTAGTGGACGATACCTACTACCAATAATGTGTTAGATACCTGTGAAATGTATTCAAAATTTTAGAGTTTAAAAATTTTCCTATCTTCTATTGCTAACATTGATTTAGTACATTAGCGCACGTGAAATAATTCCTAACTCATTTTAATTCAGTTTTCTTTGTCGTTGTGACAAGTAAATTGTCATTTCTGCTTTGGATTGTCAACATTAGGTGGATAATAGTTATTGAATTTGTTGTAGGTGGCCAAAAGTAATCAAATTAGGTGGCTGGTTTGATCTAGTCGGGATTCCAAGCCAAATTGGATTCCCCTTATGCTAATAGGCAATTTGAGACCTTACAAGTGCTGTTGTTGCAATTATGTCACCCGAAGGTACCACGGCGATTATTCATATCTTCTAATTCAATCTCTGATTGTGTCTCCTTCCTAAATACGTTGAGAAATGCTTTGTATCAGTGCACTTCACATATCTATTTGGCAGCACCCACTAGGTTGGAAACCGAGTAGCGACAGATAGATTCTCTGTAGTAGTTGGACATAATTATTATGCAAAAGAACAACTCTGTTGGTTGTGGTCTTCGGCAGTAGAGAGATATCCATCCGGTATATCTCCCTGAGTTGATGAAGTTACAGGCTTTCTTGCTTAGCTTCGGTCTGCATGGTTTCGAACGCCTTTCTGTTCTTTTTTTTTACTATTGCAGTTGCCTTCTCTTTAATATTTCATCATCAACGTCGTCCAGGGCGTCCAAATCCTCGCTGCCCTCATCAGACGAAGAAGAGGATTGGAGTGGTTCAGCTGTCTGTGCGTGAGTGGCCGGGTAAACACGAGGCTCTGTCTGCCGTGTGATTGTTGTTTGTCGTTGTTCTTGTACCCAAACGTGGTTCGGTTTTCCCTAGGCAGTTTTGACTCAAAATAGTGCATTTTGTGCTTCTTCGTCTTGCTCGGTCGACTGCTGGGGGTTTGTTCTCGTATGGAAGTGATTTGGACGGGCTGTTACTATTCGATTCCTGGGCATTCTAGTTGTTTCTTCTTTATTGTCCCATATTAAGAGCAGGGTTGCTCTTTTTCCTGTGCTCTTAAGCTCCATCATAAGTCTTTGATCGCACTTAAAGCATGGGCGGGAATAACTATCTCCATAGCTAGTTTTATGTTATGTCTTGCCTGCTGCTCTGCTCGTCGCGACTGACTACTGACTGGATAAAATAAAAACTCCCATACCACCAGCAATAACATGGAACGCGTGGACCTAAAAGAAACACTCACGTTCACTTTTTATCTACAAACATACTTTGATACCACTACTACATATAAAAAACACGAAGACAACGGAAACGAAGTGTTCATAGGGACACTTCTAGTTTTAACTTCTAGCTTTACAGACAATCACACACAGACGGACAAATATTTTGGCAATTTGACTTGTATGTCTTTTCTAAATTGTTAGGGGTTGTTCTGAAAAAGGCTGTTTTCGTGGGGTTATGGCAATCTCTTATCGTGTAATATTGCAACCGGGTCTGGCTGTGGGCTTTCCCACAAGATGGAATCTTCTTCTGCGGAAGGAGAAACATAACTCTTTCGTATCCAAATGGATATCCACAAAGTCTCTGTCTGGCTCCAGTGGTTGCTGATGCTGTTCTTTCTGCTGATTTTAAAATCTGTACATCTCGGTCCATTATTCTTGCTCCTTTTTAATTTCGTATTTTAAGCCATCTTCTGTAAAGTTTTGGTTCAGTTTTACAATGAAACGAAAATACTTCGCTAAATCCACGTTGCCTGTATTTGTGTTTATTCTGGATCAGCTTGACGGATCCACATAAAATGTGAAACAATTCAGGACAAAATGTAATGACCAGCATTTTGTCTTTAAAAAATTTCATCAACAGGTGACAAGCCACTTTATGGTACTCGATAGTGACACTTTGAATGGCTCTACGCAAGGCTTTGCCAAATAGTCCATTGAATTTAGCAGCTGTCGTGTTCACCAGATGTTGAGCACTAAAATAATAGCCTGCAGGAATTACCAACTCATAAATGAACCGTCCAGTCTTGACGTCATGTGTTTCCATAGAGGCACCTTCAACTGGGTTAACATTCAAGTATTGTTTTATATGGTCGTCATAAACTTCGACCGTAGAAGTGTTTTAATTTTCGTTGACGTTTTTGATTTGTGTATGGTGAATGATTACCACCAAAGTCACTTTCCAATGGGCTTCGTGGTCCAATTGGATGGGCTGAGACAATTTAGCCGTGAAGCAGCATTATGTGTTTTTCGGATACACATCCATGGTACTGTCACTGGGTAACGTTAAGTAAACTTGGTTCTTCATAATTACAAATTTCTGCTGTCCAAAGGGTCACTGGAGGAGTATCAAAAAGATAATTGTTGTTGTTTTTAGTGAATTTTGGGAGGGTGACTGACATTGAGCGCAAGACTCACGTTGTTAGTCTTAGAGTTTTTCAATGAATGATTGGGAAGAAGATAACCGATGAAACTCTTCAGTAAAATGATCCACAATTCGTTGTCTCCTTGTTGCTAATTCATATTAGCAATGGCATCACAGAGGACATAATACACCACAAAGATGATGCAGACAAATATGATTTGAGTTTAAGGCACACGTTCTCCACACCAAGCCCACAAGGTTTGCTTTTGTAGATCTTGCACAGAAGAACTAGGAGAGGGGAGGGGTCGCTGCTGTAGTAGTTGAAAATGTGTTGATGGTCACTTCCTTTTATCGCAATGATCTGCGAAGCGTCGAAACAATAATCGAAGCTGGTATGGTGTGCTTTCCAACTTCTTTTGACTTCTTTGACACGTCGTTTTTTCACTTTACATGTTCTTCGATCGAGAATTTTTTCGATATCATATACTTCATCTTCTTTTTTGGTCACTCACTCGTTTAAACTCGGACAAGGAAAACGTTTCTTTTAACACATCTCCGTCCCAATTTTTACTCTGCAGGATGAAGGCCAAACACTCTTGCAGTGACACGAGACGATTCGGTGGTCAAGTTGGGTAAGTAACCTTTGTCGAAAGTGTGTTTGGTTTTGCCAATGCGTACTCAATTTTCCGCTGACAACACTTCACCTTTCTTCAGGAAAACCAAAGACGTGGACGTACCAAACACGGTTACTTCGTTGTCAAGAGTCACTTCTGGGGCGGGGGAGGGTGGCAAATCCAATGCTTCGATGGTAAGATTGGTTGTACGCTTGGGCTAATGTTGGTCAGATGTCAATATATTTGAGTATTGATGCATACCATATTTTCTTATGCGTCCATTGAAAACGTTACACGATGCTGACTTTTGTTTCTGGATTATCGGTAGTGAAATCATGAATCTTTCGTTTCTTTATTTCGTTTTGGAAAGCTTGGTTTATAAATTTGGAGTCTTTGTCTGTTTGGCATCGCAGATAGTGACGATCGCTTTGCTTCAAAACCAGTTTTATGACTTCATCCTGCAGACTAATGGTAGGACGTAGGCAAATATGGAAAAGATGTCGATGACAAAACATATATATGTAGCTTTATTGTAAGTGGTCAAACGATAGACATTGGCTAAATAGGCTTGCAACTGATGATCGATAAAGGGCATTCGTGAATGGAGAGCATTCAGGTGAGATTTCTGGAAATATTCTTTGAAGGAGTTTTTGTAAGGTGTATGTGGCTTGTTATTGCAGCCATCATTGCACATGATGTAAAAGGACACTATTCAGTCGGGTTTTGGCAGCACGATACAATTTCTGAACTCCTCCGCAACCCGCTGATATGGATGGATCGTAGTAAATGATGGTTAACGCATTCTTCATCAGGACGTTTTTGATTAAGTCGCCCCCTCTTCACAGATGCTAGTCTGGATGGAATAAGGTGGTGGTTTGGAAATGGCTTTATATGTCTGACGTGCCACAGGAGTAGAATATTAACAAAGCCGCACTCTTCTCCCTGAATGAGAACACTCTCATTAGAAAAAGATTTCTCAGAAAAAGGCAAAGCACCTGATAATAAAATAAAAGACTGAGAAACTCATTTATCCCTTAAATTATTAATAGGGGTATAATTGACCAAATCACTGTCACATAATAAGGTTATAAATAATTTGGTTTCGCCTTGAATCTTTTTTCCCACCTTCATCCTTTGTACAGGCGTACAACGTTACCTGGGGTGAATCACTCTGCTCCAGGTAAAGTTATATCGCAATTACATGCGACGGAAAGTTACGGAAAAGCATGGTTTACATGAATATTTGACCATAACTGTTATTCACTCCTATTTATTTAAGCTTGATACATTGTGAACTGAGACACAAGTAATTTGGATTTTGTCAATGGTAGGAATATTTTCCACCATCGTCTCAGGCGATAAGGGTAAGTGTCAAAGTTTTGTTTTATTTGATTTGTGAAAATTTTCTATGTTATGTCGGGTGATAAAGTTTTTTTACACTGCTTGCTTTGTTATTACCTTGTTAGTAATAAATAGTTTGATTTCGTTTTAGCCTATTGTAGCTTGTTAGACACTATTGGGCATTAGTGGACACCATGGGAGTTTAGAGGACACTAATGTAATCTATTGGATAGAGGACATCATGGGAGCTTAGTGAACACTATGGGAGCTTAGTGGACATTTTCGGACATTAGTGGGCTGACGGAGTCTTATTGGAACTGACGATGTCTTATGGGAGATTCAGTGTCCGATAAGAGTTGACTATAGTTATCCGTGGTTGGATTGGATGTAGCTATCTGTATTGTAGCATGCCGTCTACGTCTATGTGTATGAATGCATGTATGTATGTGAATGAGTACAAATAAGGGATTCGTGGTGTATATAAACGTGGATCAATAATAAACGGATCCAGTGAAACTTGGAGTTCAATTTCGTATATTGAATAAACTGTAATCAAGTGAATGACTATTCCAGTTTAGTGATGTGTGTTCATCTATTTGTGTATTTAGTTGAACGCAGTATTGTTTAATCGAAAGAATAGTAATAACATTATGAGCAATGCTCATTTTTCTTTGTAACTTTTGTCTATTTTATTTCAAGATATTTTGTAAACCTCAAAGATTAATGCGTACAAGAGATTAAATGAATGTCAGTTTTCATTTTACGTGATACAAAGTACACATAAGACAAAGATTTTGAATTAAGCTTATCATACGCTTGGGTTTTAAAACTTGTGCCAAACTGCATATTAGAAGAAGTCATATTAGGCTGAAATATATTTTTAACAGGAGACTGCTCAGTGAAACTTGTGCCTACAAATGAAACCCTATGAGTTAAGGAATACTCATCAGCGGCAAGAGCAGCATTTTCCAAGGTTTCAATATTTTGCTCGTCACTATAAGTCTTAATGTCACAATAGACACAGTTTTTGAACTCTTCCAGTAATACCAGTTGTTTCAGACTGTCAAGATCATGTTTAAAGTTCTTGGCAAAGCACCATTTCTCAAATAACTGCTCCTGTTCTCTTGCAAATTCGACGTGAGTTTGTCCAGCTTCTTTATTACAGTTCTTAGATTTTGCCGATAAGCCTCGGGGACTAAAAAATAACCCTTTAAGATGCATTCCTTAACCAGATCATAGCACTTTGATGAGGAACTGATATTGAATGGTAATATCACTAGCTATTACCAATTAGAAAACATTGTAGTAATTAAGTCCAATGATCATATGGCCATTTCAAATGTTCAGCGAATTTTTCAAAACAAGGAAAATGTTGGCTTCTTTTTCTCTGATATAATATTCTTTGTAGTAACAAAACTTGAATTTGTATGAGAAGTGTGAATGTGCTTTTCACTTGCCAGCTCCATTGCTTTTAACTTGATTTGAAATTCGCTTTCATCCTTCTCTTTGCATTTGCATCTCTCTCTCCTTCTTCTGTCTCTCTCACTACTTTCTCAAATTGTAAATGCATTTGTTTATCTTTCTTTCCTCCCTCTCTCTCTCGTTTCTCAAATTATATCTTTGTTTATCTTTCTCTCTTCTCTGTGTCTCTCTCATTCTCTTCTTATTTTAGCTGCCAATGTTTCTTAATCTCCTCTTTTTCCAGTAGCATTTTTTCTTCTTTCTGAAGTTCCCGATTCCTTAACTCTAATTCCATCTTGTAAATTCCTTTACTTATTTGTCAGAGTCTAATAAAGACTTACAGATTCTACGAAAAACTGGATCAAAATATATTTTATTTATTGATTCCTTAAAGAATATTTTCCTCAGAAAGATTATATTTTTAGCAAGTTCAAACAATTCATCTTTCTCAAATAAACCAACTGCTCTTGAGTAGGACTGAAAGAAAATTGTCCACTTTTGATGACATTGTGACAAAGGAAAGAGTGAAGCCAACAAGCTTTGCGGTTTGTGAACATAATCCTAAAATTAATCCTAGAGTGAATGATATAAGTCCTATCACAAGAAAGTTCTAACTGAATCAAAGTTCGAATCTCGATGTAGTTACAATATGGAAGGCGATGACATCTTATATAGACAGCTCTGTGTTGTAGTGTCAACAGTTCCTTGTTGAATCACGAAGAATATATTCCGGATTCAGAATTCCAAATAATTTCCAATATGAATGTCTTTCTACGAATAATTTTATGAGCACTAGTATTTTCAAGGGAATATAAATTATGAAATCCAAAAATAGAAGAATTTTAAATTAAACTGGCATCAACATTAAGTCTCCTTGAGCTTTAAAGGTATAAATTACTACTGACTAAATCCAATACCAAGTATTTGTTTTAACCCTCAATTTTAGATAACATGGTGGGGTCACGTGGTCATTTTGTTCGAACAACGTAGTAAACTAATATGACAATTAACACGTATGTTATTTACAGGTTCGATTACTATAGATTAAATACCAAAAATGAAAAGGTTGTTTTCAACAGAGCTCACGGAAGCCAAGAATGGCCATGATTACGACTAATGATTTTCACTACGTTTACCACTTTCTAAACAAGATCAGGAACTAGGTCAGCTAAAAATACAATGTAGCAATATTGATTATTTACTAGAACTGAACTGAATTTTCTAAAACAAATGTCAAATCCAGTGAATAAAGTTATTACAATAACATGTAATGAAATAAAAATAAAATACAAAATTTAAAACTAACACACAAGCAATTAAATTTATGTACGTAATACATCGCAACTGAAGCACTTGACTTTACCAATTTCGCCCAAGTAGATAAATCAGGCTCAGGCTAATTCTTTAATGGAATATCCTCTGAGATATTTGGACCACTTCCCTTCAAAGGTTTGGAATCGATTTTCAAAATAGCAGTATTCAGTTAACGCATAGGGAAATAACATTCTTTTTTTCACAGGGTGGAAGCACCCGGTGGTTTCACGTGGAGGATGACATCGACAATGAAAACCAGTAAAATGATAAGATGTAAGATAACGAGTGGCATCGCTTTTGCATCCATTATGTTTGGCACGCACAGCAACACTTTCCATGGTAGGTATTGTAGTTGTAGTAGTCATAGCAAAGGTTCTATGATGTGGTACTGAGGTCACAGCGTAAGCCATGGCTGCCATCGCAAATCACAACATCGTATTCCACTTGAGAATCACTGAACTCGAATGGTGTCTCTGTTTAAAAGTATTAATCTTTATCGTCCGTTCTGGACGTTTTCTACCAGTCGTAATGAAGTTTCGATCTTGTAAATATTTCCTTTTTATGTCTAGTTTTGGAAGTTTTCCTTTTTTATTTCCTTGATAACGGTACAACCTTCTCTAAGGTACCGTCATACCTGTACCATAATGTGATGGATGGAAAGGCCATAGAACGGTAAAGACTTTTATCGAATATGTTCTAGAATTGCCGAATCTCAGACCACAACTGAAACATTGTTTTTCATATCCTAATCCAGTCTTAGGTACCAAGTAGACAAATCCTGTTCTAGCTAAAACATTCGAAGTAGGTAATCCTTTCCTATCCGTTGGCCATTCTTGAAACGTTTTCAATCGACTGACACAATTATAATCGTCAGGCAAGAAGACAGGACAATGGTATGGTCTGTCTCTTGCTCGATTCTTGCTGTGTCAAAGTCAGCCTTCTTGTTGCTCACTATCGTCTTGGAACCATCTTTTTATGCCATTTTGTCCGTACGGCAAAGTGAAGTGGATGGGAAGTCGCGTTTGCTTCTGGTACACGATTTGATACACTTTTTTTCCAAACACCGAATGACGACTTAGTGTGGCTATACGTACAATTTTGTCAGGTTGGTAGATGGTCACTTTAAAATCTTGATCCTCTCCATACAGCAAGGATGTTTTCAATACAACAAAGATCACCACTTGACAGGTTCGATAATTGAGAGTCAATCTTTTCACTTTAGTCCTTTCACTTTACGCTCTGTGTGCATGTCTCCTTGATAATCCCGGTATTTGCAGCCGTAATTTTTAGCACAGCCACTAGCAAAACTTAAAATCGTCCGTTCATGCTCTTAAGCGGTCTACTTCGATTTCATGATGATGGTGACCCAGGTGAACGATGTATATGTAACTGTCCGTGTTAAAATACAGCACATGATCTCCTAACAGATCTAAAGCTTCGTATAATTTTAAGCGAGCATGGGCTGTCACGTAGTCCTTGGAAACGATCGCCTTTCTTCGTTTTTCTATCGATGCCTTTGTGCTCCAAATTTTTCTCTTTAAAAATAATTTTGGTCTTCGAGAATGTGGCACCAGGAAGGATAGCCACTGACTTCTTTTTTCAGTTTCAAAAAGGCATCCAGGTCGTCTGCGAAAATGCCTTTTGAGTCGCGTCACCCTTGTGGCTCATCTGTCTGGAGAAAGTGTTACATTTCGTGCACTTCAAACAGTTGGTATCCCAAGTCCAGAGTTTTAAACCATCAAACGCTGATCCACGTTCCCGTCAAGGCGCGTTCTTCTTGGGTGTACTGAAAAGGTTGGCCTTGGTTGCACTTGACGGCACAAGTACGGTACAAGGGAAACATCATTTATTCTTGGCAATGATGAGGTAAAACCTGATGATACTAGTCCGTGGGAGGCAAGACTAGTAGTACAACACTATATATTTATCTCCCTTTGATCGCCTTGTTATTGTGAAGATCCACCAGTAGCATCACTGCAACATTTATCATCTCAGTTTACTTTAGTAGGAAGCTTTCAATCAGATTTTATAAAATCATTTGATATATTTTGCTCTTTGGATAGATTTTAAATTATGGGACAGAAGGATATCGTGGAAAAGTTTATTCATGTCTTCAACTGCATTATAACTTGAAGGAATTGTACATTCCTGTAAATAGTTTACATCATCTTTTATAATAAAATATGCATTTATTGAAATATTGTTTCGATGCAGCCTGAAACAATTCATATATAGTGAGATGAATAAAATTCCTGGCTGGAATCTAAAACCAAATCTTATGTAGACGACACTGTTCACATGTACATCAGCCTGTACATCACTAGTGTACTTTCTTTTAGAGAATTCACTAGAAGACTTTCCTTTACTAAATTCAACAGAGGACTTTCCTTTACTGAATTTAATAGAGTATTTCCCTTACTAAGTTCACTACAGCATTTCTTTTATCGAGTTCTCTAAAGCGTTTTCTTTACTGAATTCATTAAAGTGTTTTTCTTCACTGAACTTGAGCAAATATTTTACTCTTTTGGCATTGTTCAATTTTGCCTACTATGCAGTGTTGCACCTTTTTCTACACTATATCACTTGTATTTTGGTACAAAGGCCTCGAGTGATCCGACTTTTTATTTTTTAGTTTATTTTATTTTAGTTTTATTATTTTTAGTGCCTGTAATTATGGGTAAGTTTTAACTGCCTTCATGCCAGCGGTTGTGATTACATTCTAAAAATGCTGTTACTGGGGTAAACGTAACTTGATAGTTTGAGTCTTTTTAATAATTTTTTTCCAATTACTTTTTCTTTAAAAGATTTCAAGAACAATATGATGGCTAAAATAGTGGTGAAGGTCTAACATGAGTCCGTTTCCTGACACTTTGTACATTATGTATATAAAGAAGCATTTGTCTTCACTATATACGTCTTTAGCAAACGTGTCACCAACAGATTGACTTAGTTTCACGAAACATTCCAATTATTACAGTAGTCCGCAGCCAATAGTTGTGCGGATCATGGATGTATATATATATATATATATATATATATATATATATATATATATATATATATATATATATATATATATATATATATATATATATATATATATATATGCGTATCCGTCCGTTTGTCTGGTTGTATGCTTGGTACGATAGGTAGAGGATTCAGGGGTTCACTGACAACAAAGTGTATATGTATGTGTGCCAGACATATTATTAGAAGATGATATGTCTTTTGCATCCAGTATGTTACAGGTTTTGACCGTTCTCCACTCTATCGAAAGAATAACGGCCATTTTTGGTTGCCATAGTTTCTTTTACATCTCCAACTACAACCTGTGGTATAGAAACATTTAAGTGGTGTCTATTTAGCGATGAAATCAAACGTCAAGCATCATTTAGCCTTCAAGTTGACTGCTTTGAATGTGGGACTTAGGGAAACATAATTAGCCTTAGTGAGCAAAGGGTGCGGTCAAGTTTGCAAATCTATAAACCTATGATTTATTAGCATAAGTACATATAGCTTCACTTCTTTAAATTTGTTCTTAAGGGGAATGTCTACACTTCAACGGATTTGCTATATTGCCACTGACTAAAAGGGCACATCTGCCAGACACGAGTATGATCTTATTTAGCTTTCAAGGACGATTTGTGTGGTGAAAAAGTTAGCATTATTGCAATATTTTTTCTTTTTTCATTCTTTAGTTCTTTATTTCGTTTTGGGGTTTTTTTTCGTAGTTCATGATGTTTGTTTTGGGGTTTTTTTGTGTTTCATTCTGCGTTGTTTCCCGTCTCAAAACAAGTAATATTTTCAAAATGTTTCAGTTGTTCTGTCGCTTGTTTATCTGTTTTCCTTCTGTCTGACTTTGACCTAATTTTTTTCTTCTTATCGCTGTCTACATCATCCCACCCACCCCCAGTCCCCACCATATCATTCATGGTTTCAAATTGAGACAATCTATATTTGTCTTATATCCTTCTCGATACATTTCATGGTGTATATCTTGGCGATTGACAGTGAATACTATTGCTCACGGTCCAACATAACATCACCTGAAGCATATTCAGGTGAAACTAATATGTGGATATTTATTATACAAGGTTTATACATTAAGTAAGTAATCTTGGAATTCTCCTGTCATTTAAAGTAGAAATTATCCTTTGTCAACACCGTTTGATTATCAGTTTTACGCTGTAAAACAAAACAATGACTTAAGCCTCAAAATACATCGATTAAGATAAAATTTTCTTTATAAATATAAAACATGATATTAATGATGGAAGTGTTTGAATTTGTTATGTCAGTTGTGACTAGCAAATCTTTCATAAGCTTTCAGATTTATGCGGTGTAGTGTTGAAAGAAAAGAATATTTCAAATTTGCAAAAGCCTTTTATAAGAACTCAATTTTAAATTTTACTAGGGCTGATGAAGTCATGATGCTTACAAACAATTATACGCTGCATGAATGGCCTTCAGAAAATTCACAGGATTGATGAGATGTAGAATCTTAAAAATCAGTCACATGCTTTGGGGACTTCACCTTTACGAGAGCCATCATGCAGTGCATCATTGAATCTTAAACTTCAAGGCTTTATCAATCCTATAAAATATGATTTTCAATTCTAGTTGTAAAATTACAAACGAAACTCGGGAAATAAATAATGTATAACATATATTTTAACCATCATTAGAAAATATTCACCAAACACGCGAAGCAAACATAGATGCATACGTAGTTCATTTCTGATGTTATGTACTAATAACGACGCATTTTTTTTGAGTCACATTGTGCGATAACCTGTCTAAATTAGTATTGCAAAGGCGTCGAAAAAAGGTACAACTATTAGTGAAACATTAAAAGTTTCTCATTCACTGTTTTTTCTTAATGCAATGATATACAAATTATAGTCTTCTTTTGACTTACAATTCTAGACATCTGCAGAAAAATTAAAGAACCTTTTGAATCTGTATTATTTACAAAATAACGATATATTTCTGAGTAAAAAGACAATGAAATAAATCAATGAAGTTCAAAACTTACTTTCGGTATTTGTTTTCGTATTATGGTTTTGTGTCTCATTCGTCATGTAATATTGATCATTTCTGTTTTTCTATCAAAAGGAAATATCATTAGCCTGGTTTTAAAAAGTTTATCGAAGAAACATTATTGTTTTCATTAAATGGAAAAAGCCGCTCGTAAATTTTTTTTAGCGTTATTTATAAACGAAAGATCATAAGACACAAAGTTGTGGACTCGAGAATGTTAGTGTCCCACAATGCATTAAAATCGATTACCATTTCTTATTTTAAGCCACTTTCACAGTTTAATATTGATTAAATTGATGACATCCATCGTTTGAACTGAACGAAGGTTAAATTCAAATCTCAGTGGGCACAGATGTCTGAATCCGTTGATTTCTACGGGCCATCTGTTCATTTTCTTATGGATGGCATTCCTTATACTGGGACGACGTTATTGTTTTTCTAATAAAACCATCACTTGCCTGCTCGGAAAGCTATTGTCAGTGAACCAGCTTTACATTCCGACAGATTGTCGTGTGTCCTTGCAATCTAGCACTGTTGATCAAGCCTCATGTGGTGTTATAGGCACTGTCCCTTTGTAGACGTGAAATTAGAATGAGTTTGATTGCCGGTTTAATAGACGCCCGTATATAGATTTGGATTATAGATGCTCGAAATAACAAATTAATGATTAAAATCATAAAAGTTGGAGTCGTGTGCACTTGTCTTTAGACCCCAGTTGGGATCAAAGTTTTGTTGGTTCCTCATCGTGTGTTATTGCCAATTAGAATAGTAGAAAACCGCTTTACTTCAAAAGCTATAATGTTGTCTTCTGTTATTTTGAACAATTTCAAATATACAAATTACCTTCAGAAATACAATTAATAAAATGGACAATAATAGTCCAAATCCTCATTAAACATTGGACAAATGAAAATGAATGACATTAAAAGACTTTGTCTCAATCCATTATTTGTTTTTTTTTTATTCGGATATGTCTAACATGACACCAATAAAGTATTTAAAAATCATCCGACAAAAAAACTATTTTCTTTTCACGGTTATTGATAATGGCATGTCATTAACATGGGATAACCAAATTTTAGAAAGGAAATTTTGTATCATAGTTTACATTACCCTTTAAATCCGTATTATTATGTACAGAAAAACGTTGGGTCAGAATTCTGAGCGTTCATAATTTTCATCCAGTTTGGTCGTTTAGCTTTGTCCATGACTAATGCCTCTCCAGTTCTAACATTATGTTGGGAGGCAAAAGTATATGCAGTCATATTTCACGAAGCAATAAACAAATTATCATAACAGAAAATAAAGTATTTTTGCAGTATCCCTAGTACTTTGACAAGGTGTTTTGCACGAAGCACATCATTTGAAATCAAGTGCCTTAAAGCATTGGGAAGTAGTTGTGATATAGAGAACTTCTAAAGCAAGCAGCTTCCTGGTTGGTGTAGAGAAACGTAACAAAATAAGAATTACACGGTCATATAATCAGCAAAATAATTTTGATTGCGAATATCGATGTCCAATATTTTAAAATGGTTAATATGCTCTTGAAATCTCTGTTTGCCAAAGCCAAACAAATGATGATTTTCTACTCAATATATATTAGCTCGCTACAGAGAAAAAGCATATTAAGGGGAAATTATATAATGGAAGAGGACTGTCGAGATCAAAACCTTGCAGAAGAAGGACGAAAGCATTTTCTCAATATTCTATTGTTTTGCTAAACTCATGCCTGTTTTACATTTAGATAACAAAATTCATTTTTGCAGTTTGATCCCATCTTGTAACATAAAAGGGTATATTTTAAATAATTTTACTGGAAAAAAGTTTAATTTTACATTGCAGAGTAGACATGAAGAATGTTGTTAATATCTACATAGGTAACAGTATGAATCTAATCCAGGAATCGAAGCCTTAAAGATGACGAGAGATAAAACTAGAGGAAACTGGTTCATACTTCATCAGGAATGAATACATACAAAAATCGATAATTCAGCTCGACTTCATTTTTTAAGTAGACCTCGCGAAAATCAAAATCGTTTAGTATTTTTTATGTTAATAAATAGAATAGCAAATAAGCCTGAAGAAGAACTTCTTATAACTGACACATTAATTTGTCTTTTCAAATGTATTCAACTTCGACGCCATTTGGTACCATTCTTTGACGAAGTTGGATGAAGGCACATGAATTATAGAAGAAATATTTTGACCATTGAATATATGTCCTTTTCTACAAGTATTACGCCGTTCTGCAATTTCGTAATCTTATTTCGATAGGTTCAATTATCGCGTCGAGAGAGAGAGAGAGAGAGAGAGAGAGAGAGAGAGAGAGAGAGAGAGAGAGAGAGAGAGAGAGAGAGAGAGAGAGAGAGAGAGAGAGAGAGAGAGAGACTATGTGATATGGAGATAGGAATGAAATTTCAAGCTTTCTATGTCGAAGGTATGTGAATTGTGTCTATTAAATTCTTAATGTGGATTTTAATATCGATGCTACCCTGACTATCCGCAGACACTCTCACGCTTTACAGGATTAATAATTAATTGCTGCATGTGAACATGTCACCCTGAGTAAGATATTTTTTCTCTTACGTATGAGCATTTTTCTTTGTAACCATCTCATCCATTGTCATATTGATTAAAGCAATATGGAATATAATTAACTCCTAATCAAATGTATGGATTCGAGGTATTTCCATAGTAAAGCATATTATTTTCAGTCAACCCAGCAATGTCCTCAATGTGTTTGCTTTGAGCGGTTTAACCCAATTTCGATAGGCAAAAGGCCTGAACCCTTCATTCGTCACACAGACCTATCATAGAGGTGTGTCAAATAGGAACTCATTAGAAGTAATTTTCTATATTTGTGTGTTGCTTAAATGTACTAGTACCCTCAAGCAAACCTGGTTTTACTACACAGGGATGACCCGGTCAGTCCAATATGACGGAAAGAGGAATTAGCCAAGCATAAAATATGATAAGACATTAGGGACACTTGAGACGCAGCAGCTATCGCAAATGAGGGCTTGTGGAAAGGCAAATGATACGGTGTCGTTATTTATTGGTTCGTTCCAAGATTTTGCCCATTGTTAATTTTCTTCTCCGCCTAATCCCGGCTCCGTTACGGCACGCGAAACAAGTGGATGGCAATATAACATTTTCTTTGATGCTTTGATTCCCACAGATATTAACAACTTAATTAATTCGGTTTGTATAGCTATCCAGTTTGCACGGTCCCAGAACTGCAACATCTATATGTATGGAAAGAAATATCCTTGCATGCCTGTTAGAAAAGTTTACTAGTACATGTATTGCCAGCATGCTAGAGTATTTTAATATTGCATGTATTACCTGATTGCTAGTACAATTTAATATTACAAGTATTGCCTGAATTTTTTGTACAAGTTTAATATTAAATGATTTGCCTGTATATTAGACCAGATTAATATTACATGCTGTTGCATACTACATGTATTGCATGCATGTTAGTACAGTCCAATAGTATATGTATATAGTGCCGGATTAAGTACACTAAACACGTGTAGGGCATCAGCACATCGGGGCAACAAAAAAATCAGAATAATTGTTTTGATGATTAAACTGAATGAATTATATGTGACCATTTTGATTTGAGATATTGGTAACGCTATTTTCCAACTTTTTAACTTTCAATCTTGTTTTTGTTTTAATTTCACATTTTGTAGACGGGGTGGGGTGGTGATGGCACCATAATAATTTCATTGCTTTGGGTCCTGGAAGGACTTAATCTGGCACTGTACGTATATGCGTAGAGAAGGTTAATAATAAATATAGTACCTGCATATTGGTACAGTTTGATATTACATATATTGCCTGAATATTAGTAGAACTTAATGTTGTACGTATTGCCTAAATGTTAGAACATATTAAAATTAAAAGTACCGCCTGAATGTTAGTGCAGATTAAAATTATACCTATTGCCTCGTTGTTAGAGCAGTTTAATATCACATATATAGCCTGAATGTTGGAGCAGTTTAATATCACATATATAGCCTGAATGTTGGAGCAGTTTAATATTACATGTATTGCCTCATTGTTAGAGCGGTTTAATATTACATGTATAGTCTGAATGTTTGAGCAGTATAATATTATATATATATATATATATATATATATATATATATATATATATATATATATATATATATATATATATATATATATATATATATTTCCTGCCTATTAGTACAGTTCAATTTTGCATGAAAAACCTGTTAGAGTAGATTAACGTTATATGTATTGCCTCGGTGTTAGAGCTCTTTATTTTTACATGTATTTCCTGCATGTTAATACAGTTTCATTTTGGATGTATTGCCTGAATGTTGGAGCAATTTGATATTACGTGTAGTGTCTTCATGTTAGAGCAGTTCGATAAGATATGTATTGCCTGAATGTTGGAGCAATTTAATATTACGTGTAGTGTCTTCATGTTAGAGGAGTTCGATAAGATATGTATTGCCTGAATGTTGGAGCAATTTAATATTACGTGTAGTGTCTTCATGTTAGAGCAGTTCGATAAGATATGTATTGCCTGAATGTTGGAGCAAATTTAATATTACGTGTAGTGTCTTCATGTTAGAGCAGTTCGATAAGATATGTATTGCCTGAATGTTGGAGCAATTTAATATTACGTGTAGTGTCTTCATGTTAGAGCAGTTCGATAAGATATGTATTGCCTGAATGTTGGAGGACTTTAATATTACATGTATTGTCAGCAAACTTCCCGTGCGAGCATTTTTTCTTCCTGTGTGAGATTTTAACTGTAGAACTCTTAAGGAGATAAGGTGACAAAGGGGGAAGAGAGAGAATTCTCGTTTAACCAAATTGTTTTACGATTTAAGATAAAGGTTCACACGACTACAAATAAGGCAATATTTAACACATTTCTCGTACATTACAAATAAACCGTTCAATAATGCGGGACCGCATAAACTTTCATTCTGTACAAAATGCATTTTAGAAATATCATAGAATGTCGAAACAATTTTTGTATCTGCGAGAATAAATTTTGTCCTATAAACTTTATGATTTTCATAGTTGTATATTTTGCATGCATATTTTAACTTTAATTAAATCTTTGCTAATTATTCAGTCTTTTTTCCTTTCGTTTATTTCGTTCATTTTATCTTTCGTTGAAGCTTGAAGTATTTACCATAGAACATTTGCAAAAGGAGATGGGAATAATAGATTTAGTACATCTCATTACTTTATGTGACACCATCTAATGTTGGCGAGTGTCGAAAGTGTCCGTTAGAACATGTATAATTCCCTTGATTAAGCATTACATCGTGTGGTAGAGTGGAAATGCATGCTGTCTTAAAATAAATCCCTGTATTCAGTCAAACAAAACACAAGTATTTATTATGACATTATTTATGACAATACGTTTTTCTTTGGAGTTTCTGAGATAAGAAAATCAGAATGAAGTTTATGAGTTTGTGACATCACATAAAAAAATCAACAACACAAGCAAAATAGTCGTGCGAAACTTTAATGACCACTGTGAAGGGAACCCCATGGGGGTATTTATGGGCTTGCAACTCGATCGTACTGGCTCTGATCCTCCCGGTGAATTCAGCAAAAAACATCAAGAAAGTTAAAGGAGTTCCTAAAGTTGTGGTCGCAAATGATTGCAAGCATATCATGCACGTGGAGTTTCTTAAGCAACGTGAATTCACACACACAGCAATTGTATTCGGTTAAAGAATGATAGCATGGCTGTATTCCGTTGCACCAAGGTTGGTTAGTCGCCACTGTACACCAAAATGTTTTTTCTAGACGAAATTTTCACATGCGTGTATGGTCATAACGCGGTCGATGCGTAAACGCGTTAGAATAGATCTTGAGGGCAATGTTGTATTCACGGGAATCACTGATAATTCCTCTTGCACATTACCCAGCTAAGATGCATTACACCTTGTTTATCCAATGACAAAATAAACTAGTCTGAGATCGTAAATGCATCAACGGACCATACTGGGTCAGTACTCATTATCTCTACATTGTAAACCTTTCAGCTTCACTGCGGCATATAGGTACTGAACCAGATTGCCTTCGACTAAGTCCAACGAGGGTGGCTGCTGCGGTAAAGCATTTCATGGAGCAGCAGAGAGGCTGAACCCTACAAGGTTGTGCCAGGCGAACCTTTTGTCCCAACCATGATAAACAAACTGCTATTTTTATGTTTGTTGTCATCAACAGACACAAACGACGAGCATAATCTCGAGTTCACAGCCTCTCTGCTTTTCATCTCTTTGTTAAATAACTTTAAAAAATTAGATGAGAGGCTGAACAGACAACTTTGCCCGAGACCTTATTTTTGAAAATTAAGGGTTCCTACGAGGGCTGAAAAACTAAGTTTTTGCTTTAATAATGAACACTTCTCTAATTGACCAAATTGTTTGCTCGATTTATTCACAATCTGGTCACTACGCGTATGTCGTTCAGCCTCTCTGCTGCTATTAATTAAACAGCCAGTATAAATATTATCCATAATGAGTATTGGAGAACCACACTCAGCTAAATTAGCTCGAGATCGACTAGAGGCAATTAAAAAATATCTACCTGTTCGTAATTATGTTAAGCAACAACTACAATCTCGTCAGAAATATCTAGCTGAATTTGAAGAGGTACAAAACAATTATTTAAACCGATTGTCGAACCAACGAAGAAAATTGTTACAGCAACCGAAGCAACACAACAAGCTCTTGCAACATTGCGTGCCGATATTACTCGTATTCAAGCAGCTCAACCACTACAACAAGCACCACAACCTCCACCCGTCCAACCTCCTCAACCATCAAGAACCTGAACTAAGATAATAGATAAATTTACGCCTGAAGGTATTGTTGATATCTAAGACCCAATTATTTGATATTGCCGCGTTTGGATATCATTATAGAAAAAAATGTAAAACAGAACATGTCAAATCTCTAAGCTCTTCCAATTGGATCAAGGATGAATCATCCTTCATCGCTACTGGTATTCCAGAAATCAGATCTAGTGAAGAATATAGAGATTATAGCAGATTTAGTGAAACTGTAAATAAATATATAGAAGATGTTGAACAACGAGAACAAGAATGACAAGAAACAATGAAACTATTGCAATCAAAACCATCATCGCAAGAACTTAAATTGCCATCACCAGAGAGACCAATACCATCACTACACATACTACTACAAGATCTACAACGACAACGAGAAAAACGACGAGAACAACTACAAAATTGTACCGAAATCATTTGTGCAATCACTTCGTGATTATCCAGTATCACCAAAAACACCACCAAAACCAAGTAAAAAAGCAGCACCACTGAAACCAAGTGAAGAGGAAGAAGAAGTATTTCAAGACGCTCCTGGTGCAAATGGAAATGGCCTAGGGAATGGTCTTATTACTTGTCCCAATAAAGTTCTTGCTGAAGTTGATCGACTAGAAATCCTCATCGGAGGAAAACGAGCTGGTAATAAGTCATCAGAAATCATTAATGAAGCAGCAGATATTTGCAAACGATTATTTAGTGGCGGCATAATGAACATTGCTGTGTATCAATCCCTCATTAATGAAATCGCCAATGACTATCAAAGTGATTAGATACAATAAGTGATAAAGTCAGTTAATAATAAAATGATCGCTCAACGTGGACCTACCATGGTCAGGGTAATAAACTCTTGATTACCGGTATACAGAACAATCTATGGAGATGGACTAGGTGATGTTGTTCAGGGTTTGTTTAGAAGAATAGCCCCAAAAGCAATGTCTATTGTAAAGAAGCTAGGAATGAAAGCTATTGATGTTGTTCGTGTAAAAAGTATAGACGCTGTTGGTAACCTTGCTAGCAAAGCATTTTCAGCACTTAAAGATAGACTATAAAGATTAATACGCAGACCACAACCCGTTCGACCTCAACCAGTGAAATTACCTATCACTGAAGTGTTGCCCGCAAGTGTAAGTCAAATAATAAATCAAGCCGCTAATCAAAACCTAGCGGAGTTAGTTGATGTCCCAATGTCGGAAAAGGAAAATAATATAACCGCTAGTCTGATAGCAGGAAGTGGTGTTTGTGTTAGACAAAGATGATAATAATAAAGATGTTTAAGCGCATATCTGACCCTGCGTTTGAAATGGACGCACCAGTTCTCAAAGATGAGACTGTGCGCGATTATCAGTATTATTCTTAAGACGCACGTGTACCTGACGAGCGTGGAAGAATTGAATTACAAGTTCAGGATACAAGCAGATATTTCTTACCTGCTGAGGCATTTATTGAAGTCGAAGGTAGACTTTTAAAATTAGATAATACAGATTACTTAATTGGCGATCGAGTTGGTTTTGTCAATAATGGTATTATGGCGTTATTCAAAAGTGCCGCGTATATGATTGATGGACGAAATATTGAGATTTGCCATGAAAACATCGATGTCGCTACAACAATGCTAGGTCTTGGACGATACAGCAATGATTATTTAAGATCATCTGGTTCATCAATTATGTTTGCCAAAGATACAACTGATGCTCCAAAGAGAAAAAACGTAACACTAAATGCAGCTGGAATTGAAGTTGCATCGATGAATGAAAATTTCAACTTGGGATTTGCATCACGTCGAGCAATGCTGGGTAAAGATGAAAGATTTTCATGTGCAATTCCGTTGTCACATATCTTTGGATTTTGTAGAAGTGTTAGAAAGGTTAATTTTGGAGCTAAGCATACAGTTGTACTCGTACGAAAAAGCACAGACGATGATGCAATATGGCATATCGAAGGAGATAATGATGATGCAACTAGAACACTTCATGGTAAAGTTATAATAACCAAAATTTCGCTCTGGATGCCAACAATGACTAAATGGGTCACAGAAGAACAACGGTTACTCTCTTTCATGGATCAAGGTGGTAAATCAGCGTTGTCATGGTTGACTATGACCACAGATGTTTTCCAAAGTAACATTAATGGTTTATTTATATGGCAAATAGCACCACAGAATGATGTCTCTGCACAAAGGCATATATTTATTGCATTTCAAGATGCTGCACGAGTAAACTCACAAATACGTAGTATCAAAACATTTGATAGACTCAGTGTTACTGAGGTTTTACTAAGAATAAATGGACATCAAGAACCATCAGAGGATATATTATTAAATTTCGATCAAAACAGTGTTACTCGTGCGTATCATCGCTTAATGTCGTTCATGGGGCGTGATCATAAAGTTGATACCGGTTTATAAATATCTCAGCGGGATTTTACAACGCTGTATCCGATTTAATATTTTTCGCTGGAACATTTGGACTTGTTTAGACAGTCCGTTGTTGACATAAATTTTCGAGCTCGTGTGAATAGAGGAGCTATTGCAAATTACAGAGCAGTTATACTCAGCGATAAATCAATGTTACATGAAGGTATTGGTGGATGAATGAGAGTCGTTGATGCCCCAGTAGAAAACATGTAATTAGATCGCTCATAATATTAATAATGCTATATCATCACGTTAGTGTGAGTCTGACTCTTTGTGCGGTAAAAATATCATTACAAAGAGAACAACTTGCAGGTGGTCCAAATAAGCTATCGTTAACCGATCGTCAGTATTATAACTTTAATGAAGCAAAGCGATCAAAGACTCGGTTACGACTTAATCTTTCTGCAGCGGTTCTTCAAGACATTGCTAAATCGGGTGGTATATTTCCACTTCTCGCAACTATACCAGCATTAATACCCGCTATAGCCCCAACTGTTGCAAAAGCAGCTGCGTTAGGCGCTGTTGGAATCGCTGCTGGAATGGCGTTAAAAAAAGCATCCGGACAGGTAATATCCAAAAAACGGGAAAGATCTAAGACTTTCAGGGACTCCGCCCTCGTGGTACGGAAAAGGTGTAAGACTTCCAGAAACCCCTCCCTCATGGTACGGACGAGGTCTAAGACTAGGAACAGTTCGGTGATAGTTCCACTATCGAATTTTGATTTACTTGATGCTGATAAGCAACTAAATATAAAAAAACTTCAGAGGAGTGTTTATGCGTGATCAATTACAAAAACAACCCAACAAAGCTGAAACCGGCATTACTAATCTTGATAAAAACTCTGGACCTGGCACGCATTGGGTGGCATATGCATTTGATCCACGTGGAATTGTTTATTTCTATTTGTATGGGTTGACGCCACCAAAGGAGTTTCTTCATTATGTCAGCAATAAAATTGCTCCGATCTGGTATTCAACACTAAAAACACAAACAATAACGGATCCCCCAATATGTGGTAGAGAAGTACTTAATATACCTGATGATATCTATATGCCTGGCACCGCCAGGAAAGCTACCTGATAAAGTCGTGCATGAGTATACCACGATGTTGCATTTGAACAGACCCTAGTAAACATAATAGTTTTTATTTATGGAAGATCTCGGACAAAAAAGTTAAAGTGTCGACTTACCTAAATACGCAACTGTTAATCAACTTAGAAATGAGCTCGATGATTTATTAAATATCACGAATGTGGATCAAAACGAAGTCGTTGTTTTTGAAGATAAAGAAGGACGATTAAAGATGAGCAACATACAACTACCAGATACACTTATACGAGTTCTCACCGCGGTTACTAATAACATCGTCACTTTTGCTGATCAAGGTACAATACAGGATTCCGGTAAGTCGGTTAACGATTATGTCAAGAAGATTGGCGATTCATTCAGTGGAGCTATTATTATGAATAGAAATAAAATTACAGGTCTTGGAAATCCAACCACAGATAATGATGCTGCAACAATAAAATACGTGGACGATCAAGAATCAAAGTACGCACTATCCAAAGGTGGTATAATGAGTGCATTTCTCAATATGAACAATAATGGTATTAAATCTTAGAGCACCAGAATCTGATTTTGATGCTGTTACGAATAAAGACAAATTCGACGATAAGGAAATTCCAATAACGACTTCGTTAACGACAATCAATGATGGAATTTCCGCATTTAGAACTGAATATATTAATCACGTACACACGTTTCAAAATTTTTGTAGATATTTAAACAGAACTAATAATGATTTTTGGAACTCTAACAACTGTTATTATTAATCTTGCTGATATTAACGCAAGACTCAGCGATATTATGAGTGGCATTCCTGACATTGTTCAAAACACTAATCTCATTAAAATTCCACACGGACAAACTAACAATAGCATCAGGCAAAGAAACATGGAAACCGGAAAATAACACTCTTAAACTCACCGCAGAAGTCACTGGTGTGTATATATTATCTGTGTTTAGCGGTGACAAATTCAGTATATTTACTACATTTCCGAGGCGTCATCCAACCGATAGTTTTTCTGGAATTGTGTCTATAATGTTAAACAAAGATTCCGAAGAAACCTTTTATGCTGGTAGCGGAGAATAAAATATTAGATGCAGCGTCTACCAGCGTGGTGTATAGAATTCGTAGCTGAAACTCCTCAATTAATTACCTAGATAAACGTATAATGAATCAAATGACATACTTACCACATCTCCATTAGCAAATAAATTGTCTAGAACCGTATCTGTAATGTTGGATAAAGATTCTGAAGAAACGTTCACGTTGGAATCATCGGATAGAAGTTTGTTCCCCGCTAATTACTGTTGGTGTCATGAATTTGTAACTAAAGCTCCCATTTTAATTACTTAATTAAATGACAACGTCATTAGGTATAATGAATGAAATGACAGTCTCTTATTGAGGTTCAACGTCACAGATATAATCAGGCGTGTAAGTGTCAAACTGAACTAAAAATATCATTGACGAATACACATTGAAGACAAAAAAATATCGCAAACGCATGGTTATTATTGACATAGTAGTTTACTCGGTTTCTGCTGTTGTTGCTGGAACCGGATTATTATTATCAAAGTTAACCATGACTGCCCCTGCGGTTTTAACAATTATCGTTTCAACGCAACAACATGTGCAGGTATTCTCAGTATTATCGCTAAGAAAATATCTATATGTGCGAGCGATAAATTACGCGAGTACATGTTGAAATTACACACAGCAACAGCCGCCTATACTAAATTATGCTCACATCTTTCCTTGTATCTCAGAGTTGGTAAAATATCTGATGAGGAGTTTGTAACGATAATGAAAACTTACGATGAAGCATTCATTATGTAACACAAGGCATTATCTAGTGACAATAGCGGAATGATGGATAATTAAATAATAACGATAACAATAATGTCTGAGTCAAGAGAACTATTGCAACAGATCGTCACTAATACGACACCATCAAAATCTACTATGGTATCGGTAAGTTCAACCAATCCTGAATTTAGCGTTAATTTTCCAACTGCAATTCCAGAAAGTGAAATTGCATTGGCTCAACTAAGCGTTTATAATAGCTGGCCAAATATCAGGTCGAAACCATTCGGTGGATTACCAGTTAATAACTCACTGGTATTTGCGAATAAGAACAAACCGGATGGAACACCTGATTGGCAAGTTGTTGGAATTTCAATGGGCAGTTATGAAATAGAACAGAAGTCACACAGGTTGATAATGGAGTTTAAGAACTAAATTAAGATGAATTTAAAACAAACGAAAACAGATTTATTAAAGATCCAGAATATCGAGGAAAAAAACAACCATGTAACTTGATATTTGAATTTGATCCAGGATACATTGAACATTATTTTACTGATTATGATGGTGAAAGAATTCCTATGATGACGGCATCAGTATTTATTTCTTCTGCTGTTGATGTAAAACATTTCAAAATATTTTTAGATACTTTTAAGCCTGAATATGACAAAATATTTAATAATTTCAGAAATTTACTTATTTCATTATCAAAACACTATGATGACAGTGTCAAGCAGCAAATAATCGAAACAACAAAACACTTAAATGGTATCTTATTTGATTTATACAAAACCAATAGAAGTATTTTAAACGTTGCAACTGATCTTAAATATATTAACACAGATCGATATCATAAAGGTAGATTTACGGCTCATTATAAAATAAAAGAAAAAGACTTACAAATATTTATTATACTAGATCTAAATAACGCTGAAATGAAGAAAACATTAAGTGATCTTATTGAAGAATATTATCCGGGAGTAACTGAATCGTGGAAAAAATAGCCATACCACCGTTTATTTTAAAGCATAATAACAACCCCTTTGTTGCCGGGTGCAATATATCACCAGGTATCGTAAACATAACAACAACAATCGCTGTATATCTCGTTTGCGACGTTGCGGACGGTAGTTTTCAGATAGATCTTTCAAAGTCTAGCCAGGCCCAGCAAGGGTACATTTTATATACATTTTCACCGTAAGATCCACCCGGGTGGCTCATTCTATCAGAACCAATTAACCCCGTATACTTGCGTGTTCATAATCCGTTATTATCAAAAATACACTTCAAACTTACAGACCAAAATAATCACATCTTGGACACAAGAAATGAAGAGATAAATATAAATCTGTATGTATTATCGTAATCCGTTTTATGTCACAATGTGGAACAAAAAATATCTTGATGCACAATGGTACTTGTCTATGGTACATAATACATAATGGTTGGTCCGTATTACTTGATACAACACAGTTAATATATATATATATATATATATATATATATATATATATATATATATATATATATATATATATATATATATATATATATATATATATATATATATATATATATATATATATTGTTTTACTAGGCAGAATATGTATTAATTTTCCCATTTGGTTTGGCAATTATAGCAGTCAGTGGTCCCTCATTTTTATTATCATTTTCACTCGTATTCTCACAACGTTCCCTTAACTGTCTTATACGAAAGTTTATAATCTTTCTCTGTTGGTATTGAGAGAGGCACAAACAATTTTGGCTGACCATCAGTGATTGTTGCCGGTGACTTTAACATCCCCTGATGGATCTCCTTCGTGAATTTATAATTGGAAGATAGCGTAAATCTGTTTTGGTTTTTGAATTGTTGTAACGAGTCAAAATCACATAGATTCTTTTCAGCATTAAGATTGTCAGATACATTGATACCGCTATCTTGTAATCTTTTAATCGCAGAAACAATGACATTGATATTCTCAAAATTCATTGTATATATATATATATATATATATATATATATATATATATATATATATATATATATATATATATATATATATATATAATACAATATAATATAATATAATATAATATAATATAATATAATATAATATAATATAATATAATATAATATAATATAATATAATATAATATAATATAATATAATATAATATAATATAATATAATATAATATAATATAATATAATATAATATAATAAAATATAATATAATATAATATAATATAATATAATATAATATAATATAATATAATATAATATAATATAATATAATATAATATAATATAATATAATATAAAAATAAGCACAAATAGACCAGCGCGAGGTGACAATCGATCTACTATTTATAGTTGATCAGATAAACCTAATGAGGTTCTGAATTTTGGTTTAGACATTTATCCCTAAGGCAAGGTTTGGAAACCTCTTTCGCGCCAAAGGACGTCAAAGAGGCCCAGAGGGGGGACAGCACATTCTTGGAACTCATTTAGTGCCTTCGCATTATATAAGCCCAAGGGCCACAAACATAGATCTTCCAATTGGAAGCTCTAACGTAACAAATGCTATATTAGGTCTTCCGGAAGATATGTTGTGGGGGGACAGTACATTACATATAGGATGATTATATATACAATGCGATTATATAGCAATATATATATATATATATATATATATATATATATATATATATATATATATATATATATATATATATATATATATATATATATATATATATACAATGAGATGATAGGATGGTATATATACAATGCGAATATATAGGATGATATATATACACTGAGATGATAGGATGGTATATATACAATGCGATTATATAGGATGATATTATATATACTAGGGACAGTACATTACATATAGGATGATATATATATATATATATATATATATATATATATATATATATATACAATGCGATTATATAGGATGGTTATATATACAATGAGATGATGGGGACAGTACAGGACGATACAAACATGAAACGACGGGGCGGACTTACTACACCCAATCTACCAATCAAAAGCAACCCAAGAAATTAACCATAGTTGCAGTTGAAAAAATTCAACCACACCATGTCAATGGCGTGGGAGTTTTGATTGGCAAATTGGGCTTCGTTTAAAGCCCCAAACCTATTACGGCTGTTATAATATATAAGGTGATAATAAGACCAGTATCGATAAGCGAGTGTGTATTTATTTCCCTAGCATTTCATAGTGAAAATTGTGTAGTAATTTCAATGGAAACTAGATATTTAAATAAAACATTAAAACAAGAAATACAACTGTTAAATAATAGCAATTTTTTTTATTAATTTCTATAATATTACGATTAAATAATCGCAATAATAATGGATTTACATTACGAGATAACTCTGTCATGGGGGATCCCTGTCAATTCAGGACCTGCTATTTCTTGAATGGTTCGAGAATGATATTTTTCTGTGTCATTGATAATTTTATTACATGTAGCGCTACCACACTAAAAAACTAAATTACATGTAATGCGCTTTACTATTTTGACCTCACATACAATCTATTTTATTTGTAATTACAAAGTAATTTCATTTTCATACAAAATCTAAACAGCGCTGTTAACGCTGTCTTTGTAATTGGGATTTTTAAAAAATCTATTAATAGAACCTTGACAAGTGTCTTGTGTTACACGCGCGCGTTTCGGTATAATAACCATATTTACTATTTGTTTATGTGTCTGTTCCGGCTGTTCCAGCTATTGTCATTTACTCTTTTAATGCATATATACGTGGATATTGCGAATAAATATTGAAAAAAAAATATATGTACATAATGATATTAACGCGCGAAACGTTTTTAGTGTTTTGCCCTATGGAAAATCGACTACTTTGCCCTATGGTAATTGATCTGAATTGTAAAATCATGCAAAAATGACTAAAATAGCATAACTCACTATTGAGAGTTATCTTGTAAATAGGAAAACTTTATTCTATGTCCATTTTTCTTTGAGATAGCTGTTTGATAAATCCCTTCAGCAACTTTTCGTAATGAAGGCATACATATTCCAAAATATTTTCCTGCAGCATTCATTGAATGAAAACTTCTTTCTTCATTCGTCGCTGTATCAAATGACTGTACTGGTCTCTTTCCAACTGACTTACAAGTACCTGTCTTTCCTCTTTTTATATTCTCTCTTTGAGAAATGCATTGTAAATTGGAAATCGCGTTGTTTAAAGGATTGGAGTCAATATGATCAATAACATTACCATCTTTAATCAATCCATAAAATGCTTCATATACAATTCTGTGAACGTAATAGTTCTTTCTTCCAGCAGTAAATTGCAAGTATCCTTGATTATTAACACAACCAATTGGCTTTTTCAGTCTACAGTGTCTAAGATCACCATCAGCAGATATTTCATAATTAACGAGTATTGGATGTGGTCTGAATTCTTGCTCCATTTATATATAATAATACTATTTGTCTAATTCATTATTTGCTTTAATTATAAATCTATTAATGTAGTCTTGAGGGTTTTTTATGATTTTGTCTTTGACAGAGTCATGGTTAGGGTCAATGATAGCGTTTTTTATTCGTTTATCATAATAACGTTTTAATTCTCTAAACCGCTTACCCCCACAATTGATACATAATTGTGATTTTCGTCTCACACCCACCCCACATTTTATGCATGGGGCCGGGCCTGTCGAATTATTTCTGACACTCTGTAAGTGATATCCACAGAATTCACCTCTACACGATTTATTACATGGGGTTACTGATCCAATCATAAGCCATTTGCAGTGATTCATTATATATAAACAAAATTTTCTATCTAAATACTTGTCTTATCTATATGAATGAAGAATTCAAGAGATTATCGGCAATCAAGCCTTGGAAAAATATTAAATTCAATCTTGATAGAACTCTCGAAGATGTACCAAAAGAGAGAATAAATAATAGAAGTCTGATTAGAAAAATACGAGATTGTGTTCATGAGTTTAAACAGGACGGTGCATCACACACCTGGTCAACATTTAGAATTGATGGTGTTGTTGATGCTAGAATGAATGATGAAACAGCAGCTATGATACTATCACAACTTGACAATCAACAGTATTTTCTCAGAGTGAAATTCATTATCAATTTAGAATCGGACGATTGGGTTATAAGAGACAAATTTGTTCCAATTCTCAAAGATGGGACAACAGTCATTGTTAGCGGTGATTCCAGACCAGGGCTGTTAACTGGAATCGATAAACCATACTATGAAAAAGCGTATCCAGAAACAGCAATTGTTTATGGGATGTATCCGTTAAATAAGAAACCTGACATTGGAAAACTAGCACCAATGAAACAGTCAACGTCAGTGGAAAAATCACTCAATTGTGTGGCACAACGTCTCATAGAACACTTTACAAATGCACTCCGTGGGAATAAATTAACCGATCTAAGACGTAAAAAATAGGTCAATGGGAGCTAACAGTGAAAGAGAACGGAGCAACTATTTCCGATATAGCTAGATTGGAAAAGTCGTTGAGATTTCCGATAACCGTTTCAACGATAACTGGCGAAGTATTATACGAATCGAAATACAATAAAAACGGAGCTCCAATCAAAATTATTGATCATAACAAACACGCATGGACATCCGCGGTTACAATATTCCCGCGAGACAGAACAGTGAAGTATATCCCAGGAGAATTTACCAAGGATGGCATTCTCACTGAAGAAAGATTATTCGATGCTATTGCTAGTTTGTGTAAAAACGACCCTGTATCAGTATGGCTACTTCATAGTTTTGAAGATGAAGAATGTCAATTCAATCAATTTGTGAAACCTAACAGTGAATTATATCGTACTGAAAGTCTACATAATAGGATGAAAAATCTAGCAATAAGTCTCAGTGAAAACGCTAGCGTTTTTAATGAAAAATCCGACGATTACGAACAGTTACTTGCAAATTGTTTTACAATTCCATCAGTTGCAGCTCATTTTGCAAGAAAGAAAAATAATTGGAAACCAACACGAAAAGAGTTTTTACAGGATGTTCCATCCAGCTGTTTGGAATATTATCATGGCGGTCTATGGAACGTTAAGTACAATCGTGAAAGTATGATATCAGTTGATATCGTTGCCTGTTATCCAGGAAGTTTTCTAGGATATGGATTCGCTGGTGAGTATTTTAAACGGTTTGGACATTCCACACATGAAATGACTCGCGTTGCTATTAATGGACCACTGCCTGATTTTGATTTGACTGGTTTTGCTCGCGTAGTATCATTTGAATTCGCTGAAGGACTTCATCCGTGTTGTTATGTTTGGATTGGTAGACACATGGCTGAAAAGATGTGGTTACCAATAGTGTTATTGCGATATATGATTGATTGTAAAATGTTAGTTTCGTTGATTGTCAGCGAAGCGATTATCTCATATCAAAAACAAACCAATGTCTGGTTACCAGAACCAGAATGTTTTGATAGTATAATCGATAAGTCTAGAAAACATATTGATGCTGACGAGGAGTACATCATTGAATGGTCAAAAAAGATATTTAATCAACGAAATAGTGAAGCAAAGGATCTTGGCCGAAGAATAATCGGTAAATTTACACAAGGTGGAAAAAAATTCAAAGATGCAGTAGAGAAAAATAGATACGCAAATTGTAAAACAGCCTTCTTGTCCAATTAAACAAAGTTAGGTAGAATTGTTACTTACAGTGATAGAGAAAGCTCTACATATCTACATTTGAGGGCTTCTATGCTGGGTTATGCATCTATCAATTTATTTGCAATGATAAATAGATTTCCTAGTATAGCAGTTAGAGTTGCAATTGATTCAATGTATGTTGATAAAAAATATATCAAAGAGGTAACTAAATTTACTAATAGCGAAGAGACTTGGGGAACATGGCGAATTAAACATGAAATACAATGCAATTATTCTGAATCAGCATACCTTGAGATTAAAAGCAGTTATCTGAAGAACGATAATTCTATCAGTGAAAAATCCGAAGGATTTTCTATGTCTAAAGCACCACCGATATCAGATCCAATTTGTAGATATAAAACAGTTTATTTAAACGGTTGTGGTGGATTTGGAAAGACAACACGTGCGATAGAATTATATCGAGAGAGAACGTCCATGATTGTACTCACACCAACCCAGAGACTAGCGAGAGATATAAAACAACGCCAAAAATCCAAAGGATTTTCCGTTGAAGCTTGCAAGTATCATAGTTTTTTTCGATACAAGGGTGACGCTTGGACTCCTGAGCGAATGGGTGAGAAATTTATTCCAGCGGTTATTATTTGGGATGAAGCATGTACTGTTTCAGAAGATGTATTAAAAATGTTTCTTGATTGGTTATTGCAAAATAATACAAAAGTTATATTGTGCGGCGATCATGGTCAACCACCACCATTTGTTGGTAGAAGTCCACATAATTGGTTTTAAAGGATTTGTTGATTATTACGAAGAAATTGATACTGACTATAGAGCACTCGATGAGCAGTTACGTGAGTTTAAAAAACTAATTAGATTACAACCCGATAGAATTCAATGTGAAGTAGCGCGTGAAATAATTTCTGAAACGCCTATGAATGATTTTTGGGAAACATGGAGACCAAATGATTTTGTAGTAGCAAGTAGAAAGATAGTCAGAGACGCACTTCAGAAAAAGTTGTTTGAGCTACACAAGAAAAAATTTCCAACGTTTCCAGTACCGTTGTGTTATAGACCATTGGATACACGAAAGCAGAATATTGAAGTTGAAATTCCAGGCCAGACGGAGAAACAGATTCTAGTATTAAATGATATTGTGCTAGTTGATATCAATACTGTAGAAGATGCATTATGCGCTGATAAATCACCATGGACGCTTGGTTATGTAACAACAATACACTCGTCACAAGGATTAACCAGCACGGATACAACTGTTTGGATAGTTGATAATCGCATTGAATGGTCAAATTTAGTCTATCTCGCAGTGTCCAGAGTACGACGAATAAATCAACTACGAAGGATTGTTTTCGATGATGATTTTAATGCAAACGATGATAACACTGATATTAGCATCATTAATAAAAAAAAACTCTCTGGTTACAAACAGCAGGACAAAAAAAAAAACAACGAGAATTTGATATTGATGCTGAAGTAATAATCGCATTAAAAGAACAACAGAATAATCACTGCGCCAGTTGCAATTGTATAATGCACTGGCAGTATTCGGATAAAAACCCTCGACAATTCACCGTAGACAGAAAAAATAACAGTCTTGGTCATGTCAGAAACATGTGATGTTGACCTGTCTTGAGTGTAATAGACGTAACGGAGCTAGTTAAGACCATGTGGCGGTAATTGAGTATCGTCCGGAATGACTTGTAGTTGTTCGCGTGTAAAACCACGCTGAGGTGCAGTTGAATCCAATCTACAGATTGGAGGTCTACCAGTTGATTGCGTTATGGTTGAAATTTTATGCGTAGTAACACTCCATATAGGATCAGTAGCTCTTCTTTTACCACCTTCAAGTTCTCCTGGTTCGTATAAATATCTCACAGTAACATCACCGAAAAGTGGCTGAGTGCTAACCCGCTGTGGTTGTTCGGGTATATATATATATTTTTTATTGCAATATTTGGTTTCATATTAATAGTTCGAGTAATCTCATTATTTAACGCTGCAACTACACTCGGTAATCTTTGGACCCATTCACGAGATCGTTTTTCTTGGATGAATTCTTTTGTATATTGATATCCAAATAACCGTTCTGCAAGAGTTCGATTAAATCGTTCTACAATTGCCTGATCACGATGTAACGCAGTATGTCCCCGTCGTATTGTAACATTATGAGTTTTCATTGTTGATAGAACAGCACCTTGAAACTCTTTGCCAGGATCAACTTGTAATAGATTTGGCCATCTTAGAGGACCTCGTCTATAAATCCTTTCAAATGCAGAAGCGACTTCAGAAGCTGACTTTGTTTTTAATGGTTCTGCTTGTTTAAATCGACTCGCAATATCAACTACAGTTAGCGCGTATTTGTAACCATAGTCATGTGGTAAAAACAATAAATCAGCCTGATGAACTTCATTGGGTACGGTAACATCAAAATGAGAATAATTAATTTGTTTAGGCGGTGGTAGATAAATTTGCCATATAGCTTGTTTGGATAACCAATCTTTCGCAGTGGACTTTTTCACTTTTGCAACGTTAGCGAGTTTACTGATTGCTGCTTTACCCTTCCAGTATCCTTTCGGAGAATAATAAATAGATTCCATACTATAAAAACACTGGTGTTTTTAATTACCAGCACCTAACACCAATTTGCCTTTCATAGCTGATTTGACCAACCATGAAGCCAATTTTTCTTTGAAGGATTTATCGGGAATAGCATTTAACGCATGAATTAATTTTACATCCGCGAGATGTCTTTGTTGCAAATTATTGCTTTTATATGCAACATCATGAGCATGACATGCCTTATCAATAGCATTTATCGGATACTCACCAACCAGGCCGGGGCTGATTTTGATCATCAAGTCTGATATCTAATCTCGTTCCGGGACCACAGTAACTATATCCTGGAAGGTGTTTTTCTCCGGGGTATTTTGCCCATGGGGTACCGGGGAGTTTTCCAAGTTTTGCGGCAATATCACCTCCGATTTGTTTTTTTTTTAAATCTAATTTTTTTTGTACCACATGTTACACACTTACCAGTAAGCGCTAGTCTATTGTTTTTAGTTGTAATGGTTGTCTGATCGGTTGTATTAGTACGCTGTTTACATTTAACACAATATAGATCCATAATTTATATATAGCGTTATGAATATAATTGATTTTTCAGCGACTAAAAGAAGAGAACCGGTAAAGCACCACGCAGCGCTTCCGAATTCTGTCCGTGCCATTATAATCGGACCATCTGGATCGGGTAAAACACAATTGCTGCTTAATTTGATAATGCGATTTATGAAGTGTGATAAATTATATTTAGTTGCCCCATCCGTAGATGATCAACGGTGCTATGAAGTGCTAAAAGATTATAATGAAAATGCATCAGAAATTAAAGGTGAAAGTGTAATCGACTTTATTACTGATATTAATGATGCACCATCAGTAGAAGATCTCGATGGAGACATAAACAATCTTGTAGTGTACGATGATGTAATGTTAGATAATCAAAAGAACCCTGCTAGAATATTTTCACGAGGTAGGCATAAAAACACTGACGTGATATATGTCACTCAACGCTACACTCAAATTCCAAAAAGTGATTCGCGATAACTGCAATATTCTTGCTGTATTCAATGGCGTTGATACACATACGCTACGAAATATTTGGCAGACATGGTGTTCCGATATGGACTTCAATGGATTTAAAAATTACTTTAGTCATGCTCAGTCAGTCCCATATGGATTTATAACAATAAATTTACACGACCCTCGGTCACGATATCGTATTGGACTTGATCAAATATTTGGTTAAATAATTTGTATTAATCAGCAGCAGGGGGGGGGGCGAGATGACAACATATTTGCGACGTAGATGGCAGCAATTTTGAGGGTGGTTATGACAATGTATTTACGAATAAGGCTCCATTTTACAAATGGGGTCTTTTTTTTGTGGTTAAAATATGAGATTTCGTAGGAAGGCTCCATTTGGTATTCTGAGGCTTTAATCAATTTTATCGCACAAATTTTGTAGGATTCACCCCCCTGCTGCTACAACACTATAACAATTTATTTGTTGCCTCCGCCACGCTGGTGCGTGAGATAGTTCAACAATCAATATTTTATTATACGTGCTAATTAGTTTTAGAGCTATAACTCTCTACTGCTGTTTAGTGGACAAGCAATTTATGTTGCAGTAGGTGATCCCATGAGATTAAAATATTGATTGTCTGAAAAGAACAGACTATGACTATATAAATTTTCATAGATCTGTAGGAATCATAGAATATCGAAACAAAGAAATATATAAGGTGACTTAATATTAAAAATATGCGAGTTCAGAATTGTACATTTCTACTGGCAAAATGAATAAAGAGAGGAAAATAAATCAAGGTTGACAGGCGAAGAGTAGCGGGATCTTAAAGAAGATACAATTATATCGAATAGTGTTTATTAAAATCCTAACCATAACAATTGAAAGTCTTACACCGGATGACGTAAATTCTACATTAAGCTTTTCCAGTTTATCAAATATTTGTTCTAGAAACAAGAATGGTAGCGGTTAAAAACATTGTTTTACGACTAATAACTTTGGGCGTTTTAAAAATCCCAAGGAAACAAAGTGCTGATCAAATAGTTTAGTATCAAAAAAGGCTCAGGAGTTTGGGCAAAACTGGCTTTTCTATGTCCACAAATTCCTCTATGCCTTTTACGTTGCTTTTTATGACTGCAAATTCCTGCATGCCTTCTACTTTGCTTTTATTAAGAGCTAGTTACATATTTAATGGAACCAATGTTCTCACTAGCAGATGATGAATATTTTTACATGTATATACGCAAATAAGAGTTCCCCAAACCTTAATGAAACATCCGTAAGTACACAGAATGGGTTCATCCAAACCTCTGGAGAACAGATGGAAGGGATACCTATTATCTTTAGCTTATTGACTCTGAATTTAATCCCGGAAATGTGGAGGATAGAAAAAGTAATTCTATGTAAAAACATTGATCTAATGCTGATCAAGTTCATCATTAAAATATTTCAAAATGATACACCCACCTAGTCTAAAAATAACAGGATATCAATTTGTGTGCTCCATATTTATGAACAAGGGATGTTTGAATTCTTTACTCTATTACTATTATTAAGTGTCATAAATTTGCAAGTGCAAAATTAAAAATTCTCATTTACTTTATAGGAGTGGAATTCAATTAAATTTTATTGTCTGATAGTCGACTGAAATTACAATATAGGTGAAATTAGAAAGAATGTAATTCGATCCTTCAACACAAAAGTAGTGAGCTTCACTATAAAGAGGACTGGAAATGAAATGATAAATTGCAAATTAAAGTATCGACAAAATTAAGATCAAGCTTAAAATTAACTATAACTTCCTTTTTGAACATTCGATCCTGAAAATGTTTAGTTTGTCGGCCTAATATTACAGAAAAATATAAAATATAAAAAAAATTAAATATTGCTTTTTTCGCTTGAGCTTTTGCTATAAAGGAAAATGTGAGTATAGTCTTAGTCGTCTTCATCTGACAATCTTACGGCGTGTGGGTGTGTGTTAATATTCTCATAATCTCAGATTTTCTGGCTACGCGAACTCTTTCGGTACCTAAAATCCAATATTTAATCCGCAAAGAAGGCGACGAGCAAAGACTAAATTATAGCGATTTCAAATTGAATAAATGGGCAAAAATGTAACACGCATTACGCAAAATAGTATTCTTACAGCGAAAGATAAAAAGGATTAGCTCAAAATTGATCTTTTTCCAAACACTTTATTTCTAAAACAAAGGAATTCAAAGTACATGTCAGCTTCTTTAAAACTCATCGAAATTTTACATTTTTTATTTGTCCACGTCGAAATATAAAATATAATTTTAAACATAATTTTCGGTTATAAATTAGGCGATTCCTTCTTCCTGTGCAAGTTCATTTCAATGTATGATCTCAAAACTGTCTTACAACTTTTTTAAAGCAAACAATTGTGCAGGTGCATAGTTAAAGGTTCCATCCATTACTATCTCGGTTGTCCTTTGAGTTTTTTCTTTCCGCAAATGTTCTCTTTAACAGAGAGATAGACTTGTTCTCAAAGACTAAGCACTAATAGTTTCTTTCCAGTTCAAACATACGAGACAAATGTACCAATAAGAAATATACGATTATACAAATTTATGGATCCAGATATTTCTAATAGTTGCTCTCATAGACATGTATTGTTTACGTCATGCATATAATCATTACTTTCCAAAAGGTGTCGACAGCAAACGCATGCTAAGACAATGAAGAATATAAAACTGCTTAAGTTAAATTTGACACTGAACGGAAGAAATATAAATGTTCTAATTGAATCAAAAGTTCGGTTAACCCGTTTGCGTCTCATTATTATAGAAAGAAACAGACTTTTGTAGCCGATGTTGTGTGCTATTTTGCTGTATGAAAAGAAAATTAATCCTTAAAATTGATAAAATTTTGCTTCTTATCAATGTTCCGTGGAACAGATGAAAACGAATCAATACAAATTTGTAGCAATAGGTAAGGATCAAAATGCTGATTGAAGTAGTTGTTCCATTTTTAATGGGCTCTTTATTCTCGTTCAGTGCGTGTAATTTTATATGGGCACAGTTGGCATTCTAAAAATAGTCAACTGACATGGCCTAGTCGCGGGTTCATCAGTCTTGTGCTGAAGTAGGAGAAAAAAATTAATTCTGATGAATTGAAGATTAGAAATAAACTATAACGCTAATAACATTTTGATAATCCATGATTTTATGACAATATATGTTTCAATTGTGCGATATATCGTATAAAATATCAGAAAAACTACTTACATTGGCTTTTATGAATGATGAATAACATTAATTCCTCACTTGAATCACTGTCTTTGTTTCCGAATAATTCCAGAATTAATTTCCTTTAATATCTTTCAGACTTTTTCCTATAAGAAAGTCAACTTGTTGATTGTCCAGAAGAATAAATTATTGAATCCAAATATCATACGAAGAATAAAATATTCTGGCATCAAATTTAAAATAAATACATACATACACTTTGTTCCTTTAAGGTGTTGAATGACTCTGGTCAAACCAATATTAAGAAAGCGTACTTACACTCAAAACATCGCGAGATTGGTCATGTGGTCATAAGAAAAGGTTGTTTACAAACATTGATCACGCGGAGAAAGTATGTTCGTGATGCTGACCAATCATCTTAACTTCCTGTTGATGTGTTACCATGGTAAGACAGACTCAAGGTGAATTCGCACATATTACTATCTCGTCTTGAATAAACAAACTTTGAGCTAAAAATATATCTCACTACTAAAAATAGAATCCCAAATCCGAAAAAAAAATATTCATTGCAACTAAATACAATGAAACAAAAATGAAATGAAAAGAATTTTAGACCTTACACACAAGCAATTTAATCACATACACGTAACAATATCATAACGTGTTATATGTTAGTTTAATATGATTATGATTAGTCAAAGTAAGCCCATACAATTATTGTGCAGTATTCTCTTTACTGATTAATCCCGCTTTGTTGTTTTCAATGAACATTTTTTATTTACTAAGGGAATTGGAGAAAAAAATGTCTCGACTGTCTGAATATGTCGATTTTTTCCCCCATAGGGTTTGTTATGCCATGTATAACAATATCATCATACGATGAATGGCGTAAAACGGTAAGAAAGAATCCACCCTATATACAAGCGTGGTTTAAATGTTAACTTACAGAAGTAAATAAACTCAACTCTGTTCTCAGAATAATGAGGACATAAACCGGCCTCCCAAATGACAGAACTTTATCCAACCGCATCATATTTACGAGGTAAATATGTTGTGCTAATCCGACTCAAAATGAAATTTGTTAACGTCTTGCGAGGAGCTTTTAGTTCCAAATCTAATACTGCAAACATCCCGCCAAAAATACATTACAATAAACATGGAAATCTCTGCATTCAGTTATCCTCTTTCACATGAATATCGCAACAATGTAATATTTTGTCGTGAAAGTGACATTATAGGATAAATATGGGTCGACTCTAACTGGTACTACGTACCATATCAGACAATATATTTCAATCCATGAAGTCACTTATAATTCTGTTCCTTTTCGGGAGTATTCTAAAAGTAGTGATATGATATATTTAAAACAAATCCCTTAGTGAGTAATTTAAAAATACTCAGTTCAAACGTGGCGTATAAATTGATTTGTGAGGGATACGCAGCTGTCTAGCCAATTCTTTACCCCTGCACATGAAAGGTTCCTCCTGAGAAAAGAATTGGCCAGGTGATTATTTCTACCCCTCCAAAACAATGGGCTAGCCAATTCCCCCACCACCACCACCAGCTGAAAGGCTTGGTTATTCTTCCCCTCTCCAATTATAACTTTTTTTTTACATCAAAACAATTATTTAACAAGAACTATTTATAAAAACAGATGCTAACTTATTTCAAGAATTTTAAAAGTAGAATTCCCCCGATCATGAACATATTTATTTTCAAAACCAACAATATCAAAATAAATATTTAAGTTACAAGTTACAATATTAAATTTATATTAATGTCCTTTCTTTAGTTAGAGGTTTTTTATATTTTTTTTTGTTATATATAATTAGGATATAAAATGAGGCAATATAACTATTTTAAGGTCTCACGTGCAAAAACATAAGACTGTCAAACTTGTCAGTTATATTAGCATGTGTAAAATAATTAAGTATTTTATTGAAATTACTTATTAGAAAGAAAACAGGAAGTTTGGAACCAGTGTTTCTCAGATGTTCTATGTTTCCTTATTGTATGCATATTAAAGGTAAGTCTCCCAGGTGTGATGATTGTAGGTGAATGTTATTGTTTTAACTGATATTTTGAACGTTCAAGGGAACATGGAAGGGTTGTGTCATTTGAAAATAATAAAGTCATGAAATTTGTACATTGCAATACCCACCAGAAATGTCAGATGTTGTATATAGTAATTATCACAGGTAATTCCAGGGATTCCCAACAGGAATGTGTTCTATACTCCCATTTATATGAGGTCTAGTGGCATCAGCTCTTTTTAAAAATACATTTTGACTATCCTTAATATTATTACTTATTGACTCACAATCATGCAATCCAAGTCATATACTGAGTGAAAAGCGCAACATTTTATTAAGGCTCAATATTTTACTGCAAGCAACGGTGTACTTTAGAGTGATAACTACGGTGTTCTTAGCAGAAATTGAAGTATCAACAATCCAAGCAAGCCTTCATTCTGGTAAGAAGTATATTAAAAAATTAGTTATCAGTTAAAGGTACAGAGGCAAGGTATATTGCCTATAAAGCAAAGAAATAAGAAACAATATATTTGCATTTAAAAGTATCAACTGTTTTTAAATCCTATCATCTCTCTCTCTCTCTCTCTCTCTCTCTCTCTCTCTCTCTCTCTCTCTCTCTCTCTCTCTCTCTCTCTCTCTCTCTCTCTCTTTACTGTCTTCCTCTCTTCCCCCTCCTCCTCCCCTCCCCCTCCATCCCTTCTCCTCCCTCTCTCCCCTACCCCTCTATCCCTCTCTCCCCTCCCCTCCCTCTTCATCTCTTCCCCCCCCCTCTCTCTCTCTCTCTCTCTCTCTCTCTCTCTCTCTCTCTCTCTCTCTCTCTCTCTCTCTCTCTCTCTCTCTCTCTCTCTCTGAGCTTGACAGATAGAACTTAACTGCCTAACATTTGTTTACGCTACACAGTTACCAGGAATACCACAGACATTGTTTGAGTACGATAATGCTTCGTGTCATGGAACTCGTTGTAATCCGGGCTGATCGAACACGTCGACGTCTGGCGGACCGGTCGTATCTACATAACCATGCGCGAGTGTTTTGATGCCGTCATCGAGCTAGTATCCTTTATCGTCATAACAATTCAACCCGATTTTGTTCAACGGTAAATGTTTTGTTTTTTTTAAAAAGATTTTCATCAGATTGTGCCCAGATGCATGGTGTGTTTCACCGACCAACTTGATCATTTAGTATGTCATATGTGATTGATATTTACATGATTATTCCGCTGGTCCGTTTCATATGTTTCCTTGAGCTAGTTTTATCGAAGATCTTTTACTCTTAGCCTGATGAATTTTCTGATAGGCACGGATGTTATCTCGTCTTGGAGATTCCCGATTACTTTTTTGCTACTGGGATCATCAAACCTGCTGCATCCAGATTAATCCGAGAAGTCCAGCAGGTCTCAGGCTTGATATATATATATATATATATATATATATATATATATATATATATATATATATATATATATATATATATATATATATATATATATATATATATATATCTTTGGTTCCGAATAAAGACTGTGTCTGTGAACAAGCATCTGCTCTGGCAACGGAACACCATCTCTAAGCTCTTCCCGTGTTCACATATGGGAGTGTGTATGCAAATCGACACGGACATTGTTTCCTGATACTGTCTCATCGACAGTTAGTCGAGATTCTTATTTGCGCCAGCAACTGGAATCAGCAACGACTCAAAATTCACGTTGGTCACAACTATGATTAGTGTTTTTCTCTGAATATTCTGAAAATGTAGCTAGCAGTCAGACTTCTTTGGCAGTATCGTGCGAACTGCTTATAAGCAGTAAAAGCGGTGATTTTCAAGCAGTGCTTTGGCTTGTAAATCCCTGGCGACAACGCCTTCAGTAATATTGTTTGCGTTGTTTGGTGGTGTACTGGCCGTTCATCAGTGCGTAATAGCTCTTGATCCAACTGAAGTACCCATTGTTGTTTTCCTCGGCGTACAACAAGTAAGCAACGCGTTCGGATGCCTGCTTAGAAAGTACCAGTGACTTTACTGTACCGTTGTCTATCCCGACAATTTTTCCGGAGATATTATTACTCTGTTTGAATAATTTTATTGTGTTAGAGGTACACAGGAATGTATTGCGGCAAATTCTAACGTGTTCTGTTATGCAGAGCAGTTTCTCACTCAGTCAGGATTTTTTTTATTTTATTGACAGATAAAACGCAGGCAGCAAACGGAACATACGAAACGGAGATTGTCAATGGTTTTCTTTTACACGTTGACACAGCTCTGATTGTTGATTTTTTTTCGCGTGCAACTGGGGATATGAACGGTCGCGTAACGTGTTCAACATGTATAAATTGACGGCTGTATGAGTAATACCCACTAAAATCAATCCAAGCTATTCCTTGGTGAATTTTTTAATGATTGTCTCAATCGCTTGAAACATTTCAAGGGTGTCATAGTGCTTGGTTGTAATTCTTGCTGCTTTGCTGATAAAACACACTGGTGTTTTGGTGGTTTTTGGTATTTTGGTAAAGATGATCCTGATTGATACAGTGTACTTTATGCTTTACTCAGAAAGAGCCGCAAGTTCAGTCAGAGTTACTACATGGTCAAAATATATACGACAGGTTCTATCATAACCTGCAAATGCTTCGTTATGCCTTTGTAAATTGAACTGTGATCATTTGTATACTCCTGATTGTTTTGTGTGCTTAAGTGATAGATATTGACGTCGCTGCAGCTCTCAGCTCCACGTGATGTTTCTTTGAGCATAGGCATTAGGACGTTTCTAAATCCCTGTGTTTGTTAGAACTGAAATTGCTTGATAAACGTACCCAGTAGTTTTTCAGGCTTAAAGCTTGTTGCAATGATTGGCTTAACTTAAGTATCCACAACAACGTTGTGAATACAAACTGCCCGTCGGCCACTCCAGCTACTCTGTGCATGTAATTATTTGAATTTAACTGTCATTTTAGTTTCAGAGTGTGTCTTACTCCATCAAATACCGTGCGGATGTCATTAAAAAAATCCGAAAATGAAAGTCAGCAGAGGAAACATATAAACATGGGTATGGCTGCTGTTGTTCTAGTTGCAATGATTGAATGTCTTACCACTAACCCTTGGTTGCAGTCTGCATATCAAAAATTGGAAAAAACAGATATCTAACCACCAGTTGCAACATTATCAGGATGGGCACATCACCAACTGAATCCACTCCTGCTTTGATCTTGGGATTTTTTGCATCCTTGAATCAAAGCATATTAGTGGCAGTGCTGCAATTGTCGGTAAGCACTAACGGTTGTATATAACACTTGCCATAGGAAGATGCGAAATTACCTTCGCGGTTTGTTCGTTTAATTATTTCGTCGACTTCTGAAACAGACTCTAGCCTGAATTTCAAATCTATTTGCTGGTAGAATTGTTGCGATGTGCATACAAATCTGAAGAAAAGATTTGGGAGTCAGCATATACACATCCTTATCATAGGCCTTTGTGAATTCTTGGCGTCTTTGTTCATCTCGTAGGAGTCATAGACGAGATATTAAACATTTTCATACTCGGCTGTGAATTCGTTGATTGGGTTTTCATGAGAAAGCTTAAGATAGCCTGTGACACACTGTATTATCCTCGTGCTATACTAAACTATTTATACAACGGTAATGCATATTATCATTCTCGACAGTGCTTCTTCAGTTTGTCACGATAGTGAACTTTGTCTAATAAGTATCTCCTTTCCACGATAGATTAAAATTCGCACAGTTGTCTTGGTTATGGCCTGTCAGGCTTTTGACGACTGGGCTATGTAGCTAATAGCCTAAGTGATCCCTGCAGTACTCGAAACAACCACTGAATATTAACCCTGATGGCCTTAATTATTTCCTTTCACGCAGTAACTATTGTATTAATCGTTGCGTACTTTGTTAGTTCAAACGCTATCAGACTGACCTTCCTGACAAAAACCGTATAGCGCCGATGTGATTTTGGAAAACAACGTTAACAAAAATCCCCCTATGATCTTTTGCCGTTCGCTATTGCGTGCAGGTATAAATACAACCATGTTACATGCTTTTTAAAAGAATGCCAGGTTATTTTTCGCCGTTGTAGGGAAAATGTCACTCGATCGTCGTTCAAGTTTTTTTGCATTTCCCAGACAGACTGGTCTTTGATACACATCGTGAACTCTTAGATAATTATGGAGTTGTTCCCCAGGTAATATATAAGTGTGATGCTTTTACTGCTATTAGCACCGTCAGAAACTGATTGGAGTAAAATCAATAGATTGTATGTAAAGAGCCGACGTGAGTATCGAGATAAAATTGTGCAGAGACACCATCACCATCACGCTCTCGTCCATACCTATTTGAATCCAGTGACACGATAATGTCGAGACGTCTGGAGACAAGTCCGGATGCAGTGGATAACCATCGGTTTGTACTGCACATGATCTTATGTCCTACGCTCTCCACAGATATCTTGCCATCAAGTTTTCACAGTTGGGGGAGCTCGCAGAATTATTTTCGGGGAGAGGAGAGCTAACATGTAGTGGTCAGCTATCAAGTTTTACGGATGTAGGCCAAAACATGTTTAGAGGTGACATCGGGAGGGGGTATGTGCCCTATGTGCGGGTACCCATGGAAACAGTATATATGCTCTGCTGCCTGATTCATCAGAAAGGACTTTTCAAAGGGAGCTAGATACAGCTGCTCACTCCGGGTCAACATTTCCTGATAGTAGTGGGTAATGTTATTTACGGTACTAGGCGTAGCCTGACCTGACAGTATGGATAGGTAACCTCAAGATTTACAACTATACGATTACGGCGATATTTCAAAACAACCTAGATCTTTTGGATTTTATCAATTTCTTTTGACGTTTGAAGACAAAATAAAAGATGCTTGCTCTAATTGTAGGTTATTGACTATGATCATCTGTTTGTAATTACAACATAATAAGCAATCCTATCAATTAGAATTAAGTTCAAAGTTTATCATTGGAAGCCATGAAGCTAAAATACATGGCATAATGACCAAAAAGGGGCACAAAAATAAAACTGCCTCCCGTTCTGAACGATGGTTCGGATATTGAATCCTGTCGATGACGCCAAATGTAACAGGGACAATTGCCTAAACTCGAACACTGAATCTAACCATAGACTGGTGGTCCACTACTCGTTATCAGAGCATACGCACCCAGTACTTTTCGTTACATAAAACCTATAAAAATCCATAGACTTTTGGTATGTATGTATGTATGTATGTATGTATGTATGTATGTATGTATGTATGTATGTATGTATGTATGTATGTATGTATGTAGGTATGTATGTATGTATGTAGTATGTATGTATGTATGTATATATATATATATATATATCTATGTATATGTATATATATATATATATGTATCTATGTATGAATATATATATATATGAATATATCTATATATATGTAAATCTATATCTGTATAAATTAATAAATCTATATATATATATATATATATATATATATATATATGCAATAAACTGACGACTAAAAGTGCAAAACTAGTATCTAACTTGTTCAAAGGTATATACTACACATAGACAAAACAAGCAAAAACAATCATAGAAAACGTTGTGTTTAAAAAACACTATATGGCTGTTTCTACATGAATTAAACCTATAGATGCATTGTGTCTCAACCAGCCTATATAGACTTGTTGCGGAGACGTTGAAATATTTGTAGTTAATTAGAAATATATGAGCCTTAGCGACATCTATTAGTTTGTGAAAATTTATGACACACGTTATCCCTTGCTGGATCCATATGGATATGTATGTATGTATGTATGTATGTATGTATGTATGTATGTATGTATGTATGTATGTATGTATGTATGTATGTATGTATGTATGTATGTATGTATGTATGTATGTATGTATGTATGTATGTATGTATGTATGTATGTATGCATGCATGCATGCATGCATGCATGCATGCATGCATGCATGTATGTATGTATGTATGTACGGATGGATGGTTTGATGGACACAGTCACATTGATTTGATTTCTAAATAATGTTGTGCCTCTTTCAAGGACACAAAAATCGCAACAAGGACATTATGCCAAAGACGTTTTTTTAACCAATTCTTTGAACTGACACATAATTTTCCATACAATTCATTTTTATGGATGTGGATAATAGTTATAAAATTCGATCTGTACTCGCTCCTTGTTCGAACCCTAATTACCCAGATGTGCACACCCATACCCGTGTTACACTAGTCATTTCCTTCACCCTCGATGGTCGAGTAACAAATCGTATAGATGACAGAGGTAATTTTCTGTTCTAGTAGGACGTGACTTATCCGATGCCATGCTGTGTGTACTATTGTGTATTAATGACACATTTTTCGAATCTAATTTAACAAGGTGAGAGGTGAAAAAGGCTGGACAAAGACCATCATGGTTGACCGGATGTATTCACCTTTTTCATGCCCAAGAACTCGTACACAACTTAAAAGAAACATGCATGAAACTACACGTGTACTAATAATTATAATCAGAAGTAATGAAAGAGAAGATTAAAGTACGTAACTTATATACGTTAATACAAATTTTCATACTTTTCTTACTAATGGTTGGGGTCCAAACTGGAACTCCGGATCCAATGCTAAAAACCAACTTAGAATAGGAACCTAACTTCGAATAAAGCGTTCAAAGGAGTGAGTGGGTATATAGGATTACGGACAATGGCAATATTTTCATAGGGTACTTTATTATGCTAAAAAAGAATGCATTTAAGTTGCTTTCAATTTAAATTTACCTTATTTTTTTAAATTTACCTTTTCTTCTTTAATTTGTCGATATATCAATTAAGCTGATAAAGCTATGCCGCAAGAAAACTAAGAATATATCTAGCTATGCCGCAAGAAAACTAAGAATATATCTAGCACAACATACCTAAAGCAGTGGAAATAATTATGTAATATACGATACTTAATAATTTCCCTTTCTATTTCCTTTACTTTCCACGTTTTTATTGAAGTCGAGTTTTGTTCTTTCAGGAGTTTTTTTTTAAGTTTAGTTCATTACTTACAGGTCTGTGTTGATAATGCTCTCTCACTTTTCTCGATCAAGGAAAAGATAAAAACCTGTGCAAATTAGCATAAGTTGGATTTCATTTTCCTTAGAGAGTTGCATTTTTGAATTAAATGTCCTTAAGTATTTATTTTTAATGGGCATTTGTCTTAACAGCCGAATACAACTCGTAACTTGGTCATTCCGTACAAATGCCACAAGGATGAATTCAATAATTACAAATATTTTTTTCTTTAATCTTTGAATACAAAAAAAATAGTATTTTTCACTATTTAGCATATCTCCAGAATAACACAACGAGAAAGAAAATGTACATGAGCTTTCTTGTGATTACACTAACAGACAAAATCATTTGATTAGCCATATTTATCTACCTGACAAAATTCATCTTACTGTTGAAAATGTTTATGTATAGGATCTAGAAATACAATAATTTAAACCATAGGACATCTTGTTTATTCATGCATTCAGTTATTATTCATCTGAAATCAGTGAAAATTAAAGCAACCTGGCAGGCTGGCACTAAACCAATCATTCTCAAAAAAATGCAGGTACATGAGGTCAATAGACCTATTTATACTGTAGAATTCCAGGTCTTTAAACTGGATTTATTTTTAAAGTTGCTTTGGTCCATTTCATGGAACTGAGACAGAGTTAAATAAATAAATTACACTGATCTTATTGCAATCAAGAAACTTACATATGAAAGCCACATGTATGTATGTATGTATGTATGTATGTATGTATGTATGTATGTATGTATGTATGTATGTATGTATGTATGTATGTATGTATGTATGTATGTATGTATGTATGTATGTATGTATGTATGTATGTATGTATGTATGTATGTATGTATGTATGTATGTATGTATGTGTGTGTATGTATGTATGTATGTATGTATGTATGTATGTATGTATGTATGTATGTATGTATGTATGTATGTATGTATGTATGTATGTATGTTTGTATGTATGTATGTATGTATGTATGTATGTATGTATGTATGTATGTATGTATGTATGCATGCGTGCATGCGTGCATGCGTGCATGCGTGCATGTATGTATGTATGTATGTATGTATGTATGTATGTATGTATGTATGTATGTATGTATGTATGTATGTATGTATGTATGTATGTATGTATGTATGTATGCATGCATGCATGCATGCATGCATGCATGCATGCATGGATGGATGGATGTATGTATGTATGTATGTATGTATGTATGTATGTATGTATGTATGTATGTATGTATGTATGTATGTATGTATGTATGTATGTATGTATGTATGTATGCATAGATGTATAGATGTATAGATGTATGTATGTATGTATGTATGTATGTATGTATGTATGTATGTATGTATGTATGTATGTATGTATGTATGTATGTATGTATGTATGTATGTATGTATGTATGTATGTATGTATGTATGTATGTATGTATGTATGTATGTATGCATAGATGTATAGATGTATGTATGTATGTATGTATGTATGTATGTATGTATGTATGTATGTATGTATGTATGTATGTATGTATGTATGTATGTATGTATGTATGTATGTGTGTGTGTGTGTGTGTGTGTGTATGTATGTATGTATGTATGTATGTATGTATGTATGTATGTATGTATGTATGTATGTATGTATGTATGTATGTATGTATGTATGTATGTATGTATGTATGTATGTATGCATGTATGTGTGTATATGTATATGTTATTTTTTAACCTTAACGACACTTTGATTTTTGCAGAAATAACATATGACAATGAGTGTTTGTGGAGCTTTGGCTTTCTTTAGGAAATAAATAGATCGTTATGATTTCAGTTCAGTTATATCCATTGTATACGAGTTATTGTTTCATGACTTTTTAGGTATATTCCTGAGACAGAAGGAAGAGAGTTAACGCAGGTAAATGAGTGGCCAAGCGATAATTTTCAATGTGCTTGGTGTTCAATTTTTCAGTTAACTTCTGCCATTACGAAGATTTTTCTTCACTGATTTTATACCACATATCCATCATAGGCAAAGCTATATTTTCACTCTATAACCATCTGGCGTCTCCGTGTGTAATGTATACAAACCCTTTGAAACAAGAATCCATTTCGCTACATCTTTTCTTACACATACTTTTAGAAGCTGATCCAGAAATATCGTTTGATATCTCTTCTGATGATGTTAAACAAGCAGGTGAAGATTCTATGGGACAGAATTCCCATGGTACTAAGCCTCCGCAAGTTCCTGCATTGTAGGCGTTTCCGTCATGTATTTATACCCATACAACTGTCACAAAGGCTGGCCGTCCCTGAATTTGAGATCTATTTTGAATCCTGCTTAGTTTCATGTCTCATGAACTTAGAATATGCCAAAAAGGCAAATTTCTGATGAAATATAGTATTTTTGTAAGATAAAACCTATAAATTCTTTTAATACCTGAAGTAACTGTGTATAATACACACAGAATGCAGTCAGTAACAATACGATGGTATGAGCGTTGAGTAGACAATGTTCGTCTTTCTTTCTGAATACGAGAAAGCCCAAGGAAGTACAAGGAAGTGTCCAATATCTCGTTTGAAATAACCTCAAGAGCAAGTTAACAAACGATATCCGAGGAAACGAAACGCTATATTACTGTCCTGTCAATTAAAGCTTTTCCTTCTTTATTAATGTTTTAAGGAGATAGACGAAACATTTGTCTTTATATGACGGTTGTCAAATACACGTCTTTATTTGATGGTGACAGGCGTATATTTATAGTACAGCAATTCAAATCACCAACTGTAGTCCAAAGTAGTACATACAATGCACACTTACCTCCTCTGGCAGAATACATTTTTCATATTTTTATTCAATGGGGTAAACAAAGCAACACAGAGAGCATGTCTAATTGAAATGTGTTCTTGTCAGAGCTGTGGCGGAGGGCACTGACGTTTGTTTCCTTTCCTACTTGCAAAGTATTAGCATATTTTCGCCATTTTTAAAAAGGGAAATGATGACCTCTTGAAGTTCCATAGTTCACCCCATGGCACCTAAGACACCCTATAGACACCCTAGAACCTGATGAGGATCAGAATTTATAATGCTCCACTAATTCTATCAGCAAAAGGAACAAAGAGAATAGTTATAATATCAAACAAAACTATGAAATCATTTATTCAAAAGTAGCAGAAGAAATGGCTGGTTTGAGCGTAAGACCCTCTTTTTACCCCCCCTCTCTCGCACTCCAAACAAATACAAATTACCCCCTCTCTCTCTCTATCCTAAAACTCCCACCCCAAACGATTTACACACACAAAACCAAAAGGCTGGCTCTAGGGCAAATATAATTCTATAAGTTTGTACGAAATACCTAGACTTCGTAACAGATGTCGCGTAAGGTAATTTAATCAATAATCGCGTTATGAGCCAGCCAAATCACATATGTTGCTTTAATCAATATTTCTATAGAGACCGAGCCAGGTAAATGCCTTAGTCATCCTAGAACGTCATATGAAGATCACGTGAACGCCCACACGGAAAATAAAACTTCGGATTTTTGAGACTTTTTAACGTAGAAATATTCTATGACAGCAGTATATAAGTGGCTCGAATTCTGTTATAGTCATTCTGTGATTTGCGCTCAAGCGGATATCTTCACTCCATATCAGGTAAGTGATATTATACCTTAAGTTTAGATAATATTTTATGTTATATCATTCTTTTTTGATAATCTTTTTCTTACTTGCTAATGCTCATTGGTAAAATATCTGTTTACATACTATCAATAATGCGAAACTCGCGTATTAAATCGTCCATATCATCTTTTACGCCTCTCAAATAAGATCAAGTCTGATCAAGTAGTTTTTTGTAAGTTATAATGGTTGTTCGGCAAGCATGCTTTTTTATTAAAAGTAGAGGTTCAATCTTTTTGCACGCTGTTGTAAGAGAAAAACCAACACCAGATATGATTAGCAAAAACGAATTTAATGATGCCCCATTTGAACTTATACTAGAGCTGGTCATTAACAACGGTAGATATGATATTACTCGAAAGTATTTTGTTATAGTATTTGCATTTTGTTCATGCACCAAAATTTTGCGACAATATTTGTAGTATTGTATTAATATGTCCACATCCTGTTCTTGAATATCTTTTAAAATATGATTGAAATCAACTATATTTCTTTTCATTATAATATTTGTTTACATAGTCCCAGGTGAGTAAACAATTAATTGCGGTGTTTCAGCTACAAATTCCAAACACCACCGATAAGAGGCAGTTGTTAAATTTGTGTTAGCTGGTTCAAGTATAAATTCTCCTTCATCATCTTTGCTTAATATTATAGATACATCTCCAGATAAGTCATCATTTGGGTAGCGCCCCGTATACCTGGTAAATATTCTAAATTTTGAAGTGCTAAGCACTGAGAATCTATACACACCAGCAACTTCTGCAATGTGTTTGATAGAGTTAATTTGCTGAGACCATGTACTAGATTCAGATGCAACAGTGTATACAATATTTTTAATTTGTTTGTGAGGAATTTCAATCAGAAAATTTTTCTCAACAATACCAGGAATTCCACTGATAATGTCGTTGAGTTTTGTATTAATATTAGCGAGTGTAATATCAACAGTTGGTGGACTCCCAAAAAATTCGTTATTGGTTCTGTTTACGTTTCTACGAAAATTTTAAAACGTACTTATGTGATTAGTAAAATCAGTTTTGAGTATGTTTATTTCATTATTGATTGGAACTTCCTTATCAACGTATTTTTTCGTTGCAGCATCAAAATCAGACTCTGGTGTTCTAAGGTCAATGATGTTATTATTGTTCATGTTGAGAAATGCACGCATCATACCACAACGCACCGACACGTACTTTGATTCTTGATCATCGACGTATTTCTTCGTTTCAGCATCAGTATCTTCGGTTGGGTTTCCAAGGTATGTAATCTTGTTCTAGTTCATAATAATGTTCCCAGTAAATAAATCACCAGCTTTTGTATCAGAATCATTAACTGACTTACCAGAATCTTGTATCTTACCTTGATTGTTAAAAGTAACGATATTATTAGGAACCGCAGTAGGATTTCGTACAAGAACATCTGACAGTTGTACATTTTTTTCTTTAATCGTCTTTGTTTGTCCTGGAAGACGACGACTTCATTTTGATCGACACTTGCAACATTTAATAAATTATTGATTTCATTTCTGAGCTGATCAAGAGTTGCATACTTAGATAAGTCACCTTGATAACCTTCTGTTGATAAATCTCCTACTAATGTTCCAAATTTTGTATAGTAGCTCATTATTTCTTGTCCTACATAAAATTATCAAAATTGGTTAGTTTAATATTATATAAAGTTATATAACAACGATGGCAAAATGGTAGATATTAAACTTTAATACAGAGAGGCTGGTGAAGCATAAACATAACAATGCACTCCCTGATTGTCATTATCTTATTGTTGGGCGAACTGGATCGGGAAAAACAAATTTGCTTATGAACTTGCCTCTTGGTGATAATTTTAACTACGATAGACTTTATATTTACACAATCAATCCACAGCGAGATAAGTACGAGCAATTAAGCGAATATAATGACAAGCTTCGTTATGATCTTGATGCTGGTGAAGATTTTTTTTATAATTAGGCAGCCAGATCTTATTCCAGTTAATCAACTTGATACAGATGAACATAAGATAGGAGTTTTTTTTACGATATTCCGCTAAATAACACGGGGATGAATAAAATAAGATCGTATTTTCACTATCACGAAATAAAAAGTGTAATTTTATTTATTTAGCTCAAGGTTTTAATAATGTTGTCAGATTTATTCGGCGAAATACTGGTTGTTTTATATTATTTCCATGACTGGACAATGTTGACGTTATAAATATTGCGAACGAGCAATGTGGTGACGTAACAGTAGATAAATTTATCAAACTTTATCATAATGCTACAAGGGATAAATATAGCTTCTTCTAATTTGATAAACTTACACATAATCCAACTAAAATGTTTCGCTGTTGTATAGACACTTACTGGCAGTAAGGCATTTCAGTTTATAAAATTGAGATATAATAATTATGGAGAATACATATAGAAGATCTAAACAAAACTTGCTCAATCTCAGGCATCGCTTAAGCAAAAAGTACAGCAAGCACGACGTGGAAAAGTAACTGCTGCAGAAACAACAGCTACAATTTTCAAACCTGTTGCGTAAGCACTACTTAGTAAACTAAACCACTATCAGACGAAGAACTTAAGAAACTACATGAACATAGTTTACTTGGACTAGTTAAAGAATAAAACGAAGCAGCTGCTACAAACATTATTAGAAGATCTGATGAAGAAAAGGTAAAGTTAGCTAGAGAATTTGTAAAACATATTGCTGATCATGTTGATAGATAAGCTTAACTAATGCGGTTATTTAAAAAAAATCCTTTTGTACTTGAACAAAGATTAGCGAAGCTGCAATAGTTGAACCGATATGAAGAAGGTTAAATAAACTAGAAGAAAGCAAAAGGGACAGAGATAAAAATAGAAGAAAAAAATTGTAACATGATTTTGAAATATAAATAGCAAGATAAGAGATTACGAGTATGAAGATTTTAATAAGAAATATAACTTCAAAAATGTGATAATACGTGATATTGATAAGATGAATTTAAAGCCGACGAAAAAATTGCAAAATTAAATAAATAAAAGAAGCAAAATAGTTATTGAAAATAAAAATTACTATAATTACATTAAAGTATACTGAGGAGGTATTATCGCCGATCTCTATAATGAAGTTATTAATAATGTACGAAATAGCATATATCAGTCTTAAAAGTAGTGGTTTAGATACAGAAGCAAAATTATTAGATAAAAGACCAGTTGGATCAGCATATTATATAATAGCATATTATATAATACATGACACTCAAAAAAAAACTGAAAAAAATTGAAACCCCCCAAAATATCAGAAGATAATGTAACAGAATAGGAGTATAATACCTTTATAAGAAAATATAATATTGAAGATATTGAAGATATTGATAATATTGATAAATTGTCACAAGAAGAATATAATGATACTATTGAAAATTTAAATAATATTTATAACAAACGAAATGAAGTAGAATTGAAAAAGCAGAAACAGAAGATCTTGAAGAACTTGTAAAATATTACAGAGATGCCATTTTTGCTTATAATTTAATGCTTTTAGCGGAGAAATTTAGATCTAGAGAATGTAGACATAGCAGTTTTACGAGTTCGAAGAAAATAAAAATCTTCTCGTGAGTTAGATTGGAACTGGTGTAAAAAATATTACATCAATTGCTGAAATGATAGGTAGATTAAGATTAATGCTATTAATATCATTAAAAGAAGCTGGAAATGTTTGTGTTGAAATTTATAATGACATCATTGATATACTTAATCATCTGAGATCGAGAGGATTATTAACATCTGACGGATTTGAAACTTTACACCACGACATAATCGCGACCACCTACTTTTGTAAAATGATTTAATATAAAAAATGTCAACAACATTATTGCTAGACGCTAGTGCATCTGCGAAAGATAGCAAAAATGTTTCAGTAAATTTTATTTTTCCTATACAACTGAATCCTGAAAAACAGTATGAGATTAGATTAATTTCTTGTAATTGTTGGAATGATTGAGCCAAACGTGAAAACTGTAGTTAATGATGAAATTTCATTTACTCCGGTTACAGCATCTGCAACATTTATAACAAAAGGATAAAAAATTCCACAAGGAGCTCAAAATGTCACTGATCTAAATAAGACAATAAAAGAGCTCATAACAAAAGCTGGCGGTGTGGCTGATAATTTTGAGTTGGCAGCGAATTATAACACGTTGCGAGCTAGGATGACACTGAGAGATATATTAATCGGTTTTGAACCAAGGGAAAGAAGTATTGCACGACTGTTAATATTTATTAAAACAAAGTTATAGTGCTCTTTATTATGCTCTTATGTATGACGGTGAACTGCTAGTAAATATAACAGAAGTAAATACAATATTAGTAAATTGCTCTATTGCTTCTGGCTCTTACACATCAAAAGGTAGCAAAGGTCAAACTATTTACAGTTTTTCACCAGAGGTTCCCCCAGGTTATCTCATGCGAATACCTCTGCGCCGTACTATCTATTAAACGTTAAATAATGAAAATCAAATATCAAGTATAATAATGCAGTTGACAGATCAGACTGGAAAACAGTTGGATTTAAATAATGAAGTTGTTACATATTATCTGCACTTGCACGAACAAAAATAAACATATTTTCTAAAGCAATAAAAAGTTATACAACATCAGATATAATAAAAAAAAGAAAAGAAAATATCGAAGAAAAATAGTAGGATGATTGTTTGGAAATATATTCACTAAAGTTATCGAAAATGTTTCGGGTATAGCGCGTAAAGTTGCACCAATTGCTCTTGACGCAAGTCAAGCTTTTGCAACTGGAGCTGCATCTGCCGCTGGGACTGCGGTGGGACAAAAAAATAGATGATAAAATAAAAGACGATCCACAACGTGGATTGCCGACTTCATCTGAGATAAAAAAAAAAAGCTATCTTAGAAATCGCTCCAACAATAGAAACTCAACGAGCTATCATAAATACAAGGAAAAGACTATTATCACCAATAGGCGAGCAGATCATACAAAAATTAATATCAAAAGTAACAGTGCCGCAATAAAATTTTATATAATCTAATAAATAAAAAATGTCTGTTAAAAATCATTTCGATTTAACATAAACTCATGACATCGACATCGCTGTGACAGAATTTGAGTATGATGAGTATCTAGATGAAAATTCTAACGAACCAAATAAAGCTGATATTAGAACATAGAGAGAAAGACCTATTTATACTGCCACATAGGGCTATGTTCGAAGTTCATGGTCAGATTATGACAGCAGCCAATCCACCTGCTGCAATTGCAGTTGGAGCAGATTTAGCTCTTATAAATAACGGCTGGTGTTTATTCAAAAGTGCTAGATATCAACTGGCCAATCAAACTATAAAAGATATTTCAGGTCATCTACAAGTTGCAAGTACAATTTTAAATATTATTTCGTTTTCCGATTATTACTCGAGATCAACTGCTACGAACATGATTTGGTTCCAAGATACTGGACGGGGTATAGCTGAATTACTGAATATTTAAAGAGAGGTGCTATAGTACACGGAGCTGATGCAGCTGAACATGTTGCAATTGTAAGAAGTTTTCTTATTGCAAATGCTGCTGCTCTATATATAGCCGCACCAGGTGCAGCAGCTAATGCGGACGCTACAAGAGTTTCCCTTATGGCAGCTTTTACTAATCTTAATATAACACCACCATGTGCACCTGTAGAGGGTACTGCAATGTTAAATTTGTTTATTAATACAATTGAGGTAAAAAAATCCACGTTATAATGAAGGTTTTCCTAGGCCAAGAGAACTTCCAGCAGGATCATGTCAAATTACAGTGATGCTTCCAATACGTATGATTTTTGGCTTTTGTAGCGATTATGATAAGTATTTCGCGGAGTAAAACATATGCTCATTTTATTTCGAGCAGAACAAAAATATTGCTTGTTTAGGTCTAGAGGAGCTGGTGTACAGTTTATCATAAACAAACGTGCTCTGTGTATGCCACATATAACACCGTCGATCATTAAAATGTCATAACTAAATAATATACTTAAGAAGTATACAAACAGAATTTATTTTCTATAGCATAAAATATATCAAACAGCAGTTCCAAATACTACCGACTACACTTGGCAGGTAACAACAACATCAAGCGAACAACTGCCGAGACAATTATTTGTCGTTTTTCAACAGCAAGCGCGACGAGGTAACCAACAACATAATGTAGTATTTGACCACACTGATGTTAGACGAATACATGCTAGACTAAATTCGAAGCAATATCCAGAACGAGATATAGAATGTAATTTTTCAGATGGCGCTAATAAAAATATTACTCGACCTTATATGTATCTGCTTGACGCAATGCAAAAATATCAAGATGTTGAAGATGGAGCTCAGATATCAGCAGAGGAATTTCGTACAGTTTATCCGATATTTCATTTTGATGTTAGTAAACACAGCAAGCTAGCTGTGGATAGCACAGCTGATATTGAAATTACCTGGACACCCGGAGCTGTTCCAGTAGCGCCGATATATGTGTATACGTTAGTGATCAGCGATAGATTCGTTACGATAGATTCCGTTGGAGGTAAAATTGCAGTTCAAGTTTAATCTGCAATTGTTATATAAAATGAAAAATATATTGTAAAAAATATACATTTGACCGATGCTCAAGTTAAAGAAATTATCAGCTGCTGTTGCAAAGCAAAGATGGGTATCATTAAAAATCAAACCTAATATTTATAAGGGTATTTTAACAAAATTAATGCTGACAAAAATCAAGTAAACAAATATAATCGTAAAATAATTTTGTTTTAAATTTAAGTGCTGCACAAATAACAGCGATGGCAAACGACATTGTCGTTGAAGGTGTTTTTTTTGGTCCGGCATAATCAGTATTAGCTGCAAAAGTTTTACCGGTGTTAGGTAGATTAGAACTAGCAGCAGCGACGGGAGCAATATCTGGCGCAACGAAAAAGGCAGTTGAGGGTAATGGTATCATTCGCGGAAATGGCATAAAAATTGTAAATGTTAATGGTATAAATTTTATGTAATTGATTTATATAATGCCACAACGAAAAACAAAATCATCGAAAAAAAAAACGAAAACAACAACTCGTCGAAAAACAACCAAAGGAGGAATTATCCCGTTTGCTCCACTTTTGGCGGAACTAGCGGAAAGTCTGCTGCCAAATCTTCAAGGAATCGGACGTGGACTAACATTACCAGGAACACGATCACCCCGCTAAGTAATTTTGGTATAATTGATAAGTTAAAAACAATTCATGTATTTCACGGAGTTTATTCTAAAGATGAACTCGACACCAAAGGTGTTTGAGCTGTAGGTTCATGTGTTATAAATATACTAGATTTTAATGACGAATACGGCACTCATTTGGTAGCAGTTTATAATAATAATTATTTCTACTCGTTTGGACTTCCTCCCAGGGATGTAATAAAAAATATATAAACAAAAAATATTAAAATATATATTATTCATCAAATCAACTCCGAACCTGTTGGAACGTCTGCTTGCTGATATTATTGTATAATGTTTATCCGATAGATGTCTCAGAGAAATCCTAATATATTAAAGTTCTTTTTTGCAATTTGACAAGCAATCTTCTCACGCTTTTGATGTGATTGCAATTACTTTTCGTGATTAATTGTATCGAAACTTACAAATATAATGTCAATATATTGTCTCAATTGTAGAACTAAAACAGAAAATATTAATGAAACAACAGAAAAAACAAAGAACAACAGAACGATGTTGAAAAGTATTTGTGCAATCTGTGGAAAAAGAAAAAGTATGTTTTTAAAGAAAACGTCTGGCGCTGGTTGTCCTAATATTGTCAGATAGGTTATTTTAGTAGACGACTAAAACTATAGAATGATATGCAACTGTGATTCTGACAGAGATTTATGTCTTGAGCAAATTAAAATTGTCGCATGCTGTCAACGTTGTAACAACCGAGAAATAATAGGTACAGGTATATATATATATATATATATATATATATATATATATATATATATATATATATATATATATATATATATATATATATATATATATATATATATCTATATATATCTATATATATATATATATATATATATATATATATATATATATATATATATATATATATATATATATATATATATATATATATATATATATATATATATATATATATATGTAGTCTTGCATATTCCACAATAAAAAAATCAGTGCTGTTTACTTGTAGTCACAGTGTTAGACATGATGAGAACCTTTCTTCTGTATTATTGGATGATATCTAGAACCACTTTTTCAGCTCGAATTCTAATGGCATTATAGTTGATTTACTCGATGGAGATATTGTGAGACATTTAGAACTATTTATTTTACTTTTTGCAGACGATACCGCTGTATTTTCAGATTATTCAAGAGATATGCAAAATAATCTTGACGTATTTTTAATTATTGCCAAAATTACAGCGTATCATTAATACAAGCAAAACGATAATTCTGGTTCTTGGGATATATAGAAACAGAAGAAATGTGAAACTCAAATTAGGATGTATCGAACTTATCAGAAATTATAAATATTTAGCACTGACCCTAACGGAGAATGGTAGATATTTGTTGCGAATTAAGAAACTAATTGGTGAAGCCAGGAAAACTATGTACATACTTAAGAAAAAAATAGTCAATCTGAACTTGAGCGTTGACTGTCAATTTAAACGATTTGATATGACAAGAATACCAATTCTCATATACAAGGCTGAGATATGGGCTTTTCAAAGATCAGATATGATGAAAGGGGTTCATTTAGATTTTCAATGTATGCGCTGAAAGTTTAAAAAAAATCTACCCACGTATATGTTTATGATGAGTTTAGTAGAACCCTTTTACACTTGCAAATAAAAGTAGAATGGTCGGCAATCGGATAAATTTTTTAAGGAAGAAAGAGAAAAGTACTGTATATATATATATATATATATATATATATATATATATATATATATATATATATATATATATATATATATATATATATATATATATATATATATATATATATATATCTCAAAATATTTGCATGAGAATAGTTTTTGTTCAATATTTAATAATTTTCTACCTGTCTTCTCAGATATAGCGATATGTATGTACTTAAGTTTCGACATAATCTTATTATATTCAAGTAATGGATGTAATAATGAAATAATGCTGTCGATCTGAGTTTTATTGCATTTACTGTAAGAAAACGCTCGTCCATGACTGACGTACACGCATGTAAAATAACATACTAATATTTTTCTCACATGTTGCGTATTATAACCCGAGTGTAATGAAAAATATGTCTTGTCTTGTCTTGAAAGTTTAAAAAATCTACCCCACGTATATGCTTTATGATGAGTTTAGTAGAACCCTACTACATTTGCAAATAAAAAGTAGAATGATGGGGTAGATCTCTTTAATGATAAACAAATAAAACTATCTAACAGCATGTATCTAATGTTATTGTGGGATTATAATGATGGTCCAGGCAAAAACAGAATGGTTGAGAACATTCAAAACATCGTATCGGAAATTGGGTTTCAATTTTGTGGGGCTAATTAAAACATTCCCGAAAAAGTGCTAGCGCTAGCAAGATACAATATTTAAGAAAAGACTTCATGATCAGATTATACAAACATGGAAATCATCCATTGCTACCTCGATAAACGCTGAAATATATGAATATTTAAAACGGACTTAAAATAAGAACATTATTTGTAAAATTTATATCTTTGTTTTTTAATTTTTTTTAAGGAAGGAAGAGAAAAGTACTGTAGAAATATATTTTGTAAAATATTTGCATGATATTAGTTTGTGTTCAATATTTAATAATTTTCTACCTGTCTTCTCAGATATAGCGATATGTATGTAATTAAGTTTCAACGTGATCTTATTCCATTCAAGTAATGGATGCAATAATGAAATAATTCTGTCGATCTGAGTTATATTGCATTTACTGTGAGTAAACGTTCGTCCATGACTGACGTACACGCATTTAAATTGAGATACTAATATTTTCCTCACATGTTGCGTAGTATAACCCGAGTGAAATGAAGAACTTGTCTTGTCTTGTCTTGTCTTGTCTTGTCTTGTCTTGTCTTGTCTTGTCTTGTCTTGTCTTGTCTTGTCTTGTTTTATTGGCATGAACTAATATATTTATTTATCTTCCATGGTCATTAATCAATACGTGTACTTACCTCCAGTGTCCACTAACTGGTGCATGCATAAACGGCTGGTTTCTACGCTTTGATTATCAAAATATATTGTCTAACTGAAACAAATCAATTGCGTAAACACAGTTAAACAGAGTAATATATTAAAATTATGAAGAATAACAATTTGTCGACATTTTTGAGTGAATCATTTCTACAATGGGTGCTCAGTTTAACTAATTCAGGATGACATTTTAATTCTTATTCACACTTATAATGTGAGAGGGCAGAGTGCCGATTGGTCTAAAGTGCTGCCATCTCACTTCTGTGTGCATGAGTTCGAATCTCTGAGACAATGTGAGCATGTGAGGAGGCATGACAGTATCTACCCGTGGGTCGATGGTTCTCCCCTGGAGTTTCCCGGGTTCTTCCGCCGCCATACAGTGTGTGCTGAAAAATAGCAATAAGCCCAAAACAATAATAGTAACAAGTGCTAATGAGAAGAAAAGGCCTTAGATAATAATAATAATAATAATAATAATAATAATAATAATAATAATAATAATAATAATAATAATAATAATAATAATAATAATAATGATAATAATAATAATAATATACACAACTGTACTGTTCTAGATCTCGTGCGATTTTATACAGTTACAGGTCTGAAGACAAGAGTTCTGTTAACATAAACCTTACGTATGCCCTTCTCGTTCGTGTGACAAGAGATTGTCTATTAAGCACTGTGTAGACCATGACAAGAGCGTGTGTCTATTAAGCTCTGTGTAGACCATGACAATGGTGTGTCTATTAAGCTCTGTCTAGACCATGACAAGGGTGCGTGTCTATTAAGCTCTGTGTAGACCATGACAAGGGGATGTGTCTATTAAGCTCTGTGTAGACCATGAAAAGGGTATATGTCTATTAAACTCTGTAGCCCATGACAAGGGTGCGTGTCTATTTATCTCTGTGCAGACCATGACAAAAATGCGTGTCTATTGATCTCTGTGTAGACCATGACAAGGGTCTGTGTTCATTAAGCTCTGTGTAGACCAAGGTGTGTGGCTCTGTGTAGACCATGAAAAGGTTGTGTATCTATTAAGCTGTGTAGACCATGACAAAGGTGTGTGTCTATTAATCTTTGTGTAGAACATGACATGGGAGTGTGTCTATTAAGCTTCTGTGTAGACCATGACAAGAGTGTGTGCCTATTGAGCTCTGTTTAGACCATGACAATGGTGTGTGTCTATTAATCTCTGTGTAGAACATGACATGGGAGTGTGTCTATTAAGCTTCTGTGTAGACCATGACAAGAGCGTGTGCCTATTGAGCTCTGTTTAGACCATGACAAGGGTGTGTGTCTATTAATCTCTGTGTAGAACATGACATGGGAGTGTGTCTATTAAGCTTCTGTGTAGACCATGACAAGAGCGTATACCTATTGAGCTCTGTTTAGACCATGACAAGGGTGCGTGTCTATTAATCTCTTTATAGATCATGACTATGAAATATCATAATCATTTTTCCTATGATAAGGAGTGTTACACTGCTGCTGCTGCTACTATTACTACTACTACTATCAACAATGACAATAACAACACTTATCACATACTGCTGCTGCTACTACTACTACTACTACTACTACTACCATTATCAACAACAATAATAACAACACTTATGACATACTGCTGCCACTACTACTACTACTACTACTACTACTACTACTACTACTACTATCAACAACAACAATAACAACACACTTATGACATAATCGATGGCAGTTCATATTGAAGGGGTGCGAAAAGCATCAAACTTACTAAAGGCCAGGTAAGAATATGTTGGTTATTTAAAGCAGTTGCCACATCACTTAAATGAATAATACCATTGTCACCCAGTTGCCGATTAAAGCTGAGATTTCTTAAATTATCAAAAATACTGTGTCATTGTTCTTTGACACAGACATGGTTATATTAGAAACTGTATTTTTGTACGTGCTCTGTCACGTGTCGAAACAATTTTAAATGTCGACCATCAAGACCCATTGTATTTTCTCCAGAGAATTGGTGTTTTAGCTGACTGTTAAATTTAAGCAGAAACATTGTTTATCTGGGGAACTTACATTGGTCAGTAGGATCAGAGTAGCCTGGGAACGTAAATAAGAATATGTACTGATCTTTTCTTGATTAATTTAAATTGTTTTTAATGTTTGGTCCTTAACATGTACTTTCTACTTGGTTTAAGGACTTTTAAATTTTCGAAGGACAAAATTGAACTGGCCAGGGAAGATAGCATTTGCTGCACTCAAGGTTTTTACTTCATTTCTAAAACCAGAACAATGTGACTATTCAGATAAAAGTGGTAAAACAAAATTCAAATTTCGTCTCTTTGCAGTATTTATTATCTGCCTCCTTGCAGTGTATATTATCCAAATCTGTCACTTTGCAATATCTCTTCGGATGATTTATTATCCAAGTCTGTCTCTTTGCAATATCTCTTCGGAGGATTTATTATCCAAATCTGTCTCTTTGCAGTATACATCATAAAAGTCTGTCTCTTTGCATTATTTATTATAAAGTATGTCTCTATGCAGTATCTGTAATCCAAATCTGTCTTTTTGCAGTATATTTTATCCAAGTCTGTCTGAAACAAAACATATCTGATGCAAGCAAGACATAATGACACTTTAATAGTAGCCCGTTTAGTATTTAAGAAATTACTGTATGACCATGGCGGTTTGCAATATCAGAAGATGCATAAATAGGATTACTTACCAGGAAGCTCCAGAACTATCTAATAGCTCATCTTTTATTTAATCTTTTATTGACCAACATAAAACAAAAATCTCAGAATAGAAACTAAAATTACCCTGTTGGTGAATGAATATTAAAATGACTTCATACAAATTATATTCATAAGTGCCTTCCCTTTTATTTTTTCTTCTCTTTCATCATCATGTTCAATAGCTCAAAGAAGCCAGATTGTTCAGCATAACACCAGTCACGTGGTCTAACCTTAAAATGGGGATTATTTTTATTAAATAACTAATGATTAATTGAGTGTCTGATCCCCATATAATAACAAGGCCGTATTAAATAATCAAAAAGTACATTCATGAAACATAATTTAATTCAAGTAAAATAAGTCATGCCATTTAAAGGAATCTCACTGAAAGTCACCAGTTTGTACCTGACGCAACAAACAAAGTAAGGCGAGTTATCGTCACAGAAATTAGACTGACATTACATTGGAATTTCTTGAGAAAAAAACGAACAAAACGGCAAAGGAAACAGCTTCTTCGGCAAATTCTCCAGAAAATTCATCAGAAGAATTCCACAGCCGAATTCCAGTTCTAGATACCATCGTCAAATCGTTCAAGTTTCGACTGGCAAGGTTCCAAGACAAGACGATTAGACAAAGGTTGGCAGTGCAGGAAGGAGCGGAAAACTCGATGTCTGGATAAGATAGGTGATGATGTCATTCAGCGTTGAACTCAAAGTCACGACTCTTAGGCTTTGATGAAACTCTGCATTAATTCTGTCACTTGCAATTAATAGTAAAGTAAAATTTGTATTTGCTTTTAGTGAGTACATGTTCTTACATTTTCTTTCCTTTGTAGTAAAAGAAATTGATTTTCTTTCCATTTGAAATTCTATTGTTAAATTTATTAAATTTTATATTTGTTCATTGAAAGTGGCCTCAGTGTTTTTATTTCTTCAATATACTTGCTCAGAGATCTGTATTATTCTTTTTATTCATCCACACTGGGTAAATTGCATCGCGGGAGGTCATTCACTAGCAACGAACCGTAGAGAAGTAATTGGTTTAACGTTCTGAATCCACCCCTTGTCACATACTACTACTACTTATAATTATTAGGGTTTATACACTATAAACCATGTATCGACCAACGCTTATCTAAAGATTGTTCTGACAACGTGCAAGCTAGGCTTTCGTTTCTATTGGGTATTATCTACTGTTATCTACTGAAGCTACATATATCATCCTAATATAAAAGAAAGCTTCCGTGTTAATTTTTAAATTTTATACCTCGTTATGATAACTTAAAACATAGCCGAAATCTTAAAGTTGCAGAAATTAAAACTTGCTAATATAGTCGACAGCCACATTGTCAATAAAATGTAAAAGCGACTAACAGTTGGGGTCAAAATGGTATGGAGATATAATCAGGAGACTAGACATCCGAAAACATCGTGGAAATGCTAATTATTATGTTTGCACAGTACGGATAAGACTTCTACTGTTCATAAAAGAAGTAAACCAAAGAATGACATTAGTCCAAAATATTAAAAGTGATTGAATCTTTTTGCTAGAGGAGGACTCATTGATCAATGTTACGTGTCTAGGCTAGTACAAAAGAAACAAGAAAAGAATGAAACCAACCAGCTTTGCAAAATTTAACAAATAATTTATTTCCTATAAAAACAAGGTAAAAATAAAAAAGGAATTACGAAATAAATCCAAAAATAATCCAAGAATCAAAACTTATAAGTCCTTTAAAAGAAAAGTTCTAAGTGGATTACAGTTCGAACCCCGATGAAATTTAAGATGGAAGGTGATGACGTCTTTTATGGTCTGCTTTGTCCTGATGTGTCAACAGTTCTTTGTTGAATCACAAAGAATACTATTTCAGTCTGGAATACCGAATAATTTCAATAAATGTCTTTGTCAAAGAACTATGTAAGGATTACACACACACGCACACACGCACACACACACGCATATATATATATGTGTGTGTGTGTGTGTGTATGTGTGTGTGTGTATGTGTTTTCCAGACAAATGAATTGACTGATTCCCAAATAAAATATATTCAGCTCAATCTGGTCACGACAAAACGCCTTTTATCTTCAAAGTTTTAAAGTACAACTGGTTATTTCTTCTCAAGAAAAGGACTATACGGTAAATTAAAACACAAAGCAGATTCTCGGATGGCGTGACGTGATCACCTCTCTACAGAACAACGTAGAAATGTTACATGACAGTTATTACGTTCTCTAATATAGCCTAAGCTAAAATCAACGAATCTTACTCTATAAATGAATAATACAAATGTTGTTTACTCCGAACCTGACATCATCTTTACTGCACTAAAAATGAAAAAAAAACAACAAAAAAACATTAAACTCCATTATTTGTATGAGATAATACTGTTAATGAAACCTATTGATGTACGGAGTAATGCTGGTGGTGTACTTGAAATCTGTATAGATTTTGCATGTTAAGTTGTAGTATATGTCTTCTCAATGGCAGCATTTAATAAAAGTAAATTTATGGGTTACGATCCAGTACTTGTAGGTTTCGCGATTATTTTGGTCATAATTTAAAACGTATCTCTTTTATTGGGACTATATTATCAAACATTTGCTTCCGTTTAAAGCATAGAGCTTGGCACTGCAGGACGATAGCTATAAAGTTATATTGATTAATTCAATACAGTAAATGGACGTCTCAAAAATATCTTAATGGATATAAGTTGATAGAAATAGCAACCAAGTGTGTCTTGTTAATAACATTGTACGTTTCACTATGTTTCAGACCTTGTATACTTTACGCGCGAGAAAGAAACGAAAGAAATAAATGTGCAGTAGGTGAACACTGCTATATATATTCTTTCTTAACTATCCAAGCTGAAAGAAATACAAAACTGGTTCTGTCCGATCCTTACACTTTCATGTCAGAAACTGAATTTAAAATCCGTTAGAGATATATATGTGAAACTTGGTACGCACTGATCTAGATGTACCCTTTGTTAATATGAATTATTAAATTTCAATAATTTAATGTTTTGTGAATTTTTTTGTCCGATTGTTTGTTAATCTATCCATACAAGGTAGTACAGACAGATAACCACTTTTTGCTTGTAATTGTCATTACATTTTATAGTGGAATATATTTAAACTGAGCTGCATACATTTTGTCGATCACTTGAACATTACTTAAGGTGCGTTTAATTTAGTGACATGAAAGCTGGTCTTTTAGTCACGCCATTAGCTAACTTGATGATAAAGATGAATAGTTAGACAAAATGAAACAGTCAGATATAATGCGATGGTGTCATGGGAATATTACAAATAAGATGACGATAAAATAAAAATAAAACAAAAACAAACATAATAAAGAAATAAAGAAAATTAAGACATGACAAAATAAACAAAGATAATAAAACAACAAATGTACATGAAATATAAATAAAAGAAAATGAAAGATAAAGGAACCTTTAGGGATGATGATAGCTGGAAATATAGCAAAACGAAAAACATATTCCCCATAGAATATAAATAAATTAGAAGTCAAAGAATGAATGAAATGTTCATCAGTATCCAAAGCATGTCTACGTTATCGTACAAAAAGCTAAGTTGTCGATTTATTTATAGTAAAATTAATTGGTTGTTCCTTCACCAGGATGACGTTGACGTTATTGCCGCAAGCCATGAGTGGAAGTCCACCTCGCTCCCTCGTAGCAGGTACTTGACAAGAGCTTAGGACGCACGTATTTATCTTTGTCAGCAACTAATTTAACGTGTATAAATCGCGTTATACCCACTTAAAATATTTCTATGAATTTGGGCAGGTGTACAGCTATTGAAGAATTTGTGATTACGTGTTTGAGCTGGCGTACTCGAGAAGCGTGCATTTGAGTCATACGTGTAAGCATAGGCGCCCGCAGGATTTTTTGTACAGGGTTGGGGGAGTCAGGATATATTCGGGGGGGGGTAGTCACATTTGTGAGAGTTAGTATAAGCAGTTTGAAACTGAAGCTAATATGTATTAAGCATTTTGAACAGAATCTTGTGAAATATTTTCGCTTAATTTGCATGATTAAACCCTACCTGAAATATGCTTCAGGCGCGCTTGCATGTAAGTTTGAACATAAACTTGTATGGGATTTGTGCCTGTGTGTTTGAGAGCATGCTTGAGGAAGTTGTAAATGTATGTTTCAGCGAGAAGTTGAACATTTATATTTGGGCATGTACCTCGAGGTTAGCTGTGTTTTTATGTTTGACCAGGTATATTTGAGGGAGGTGTGCCTATGTGTTTGAGCAAGTGTAGTTGAGTTATGCCTAATGTCAATAAATCTACCTCAAACCTCTAGTGATACGACTGAAGTTATAGGAGCCGCACACATCGTGAACATTTTAGAGACATACCAGCATATATCACGGCTCTTGAAGTTCGGCGAGCTTAAGAGTCTTTCCATCAATACGTACAGAATATTTTCAGATCAAATCTTGTATCTAACAATTTGTAAATCAACATGTAATGCAACCATCCTACCTACTGAGGCCATTTCGAATTTCATGTTTTGTTGGACGACTTATAATAGGCCTTGTTCTGGAATGTCAAGTTGCTGCGATCATCTTCGAAAAATAGCAAGAGAATGCGAAAGTTAGTGTTGTTGTTGTTGTTGTTGTTGTTGTTGCTGTTGTGGGGCTTAACGCCATTTTTCAGCACACGATAGGCTATATATGACGGCCAGTATTAATGGTTGAGGAAGAAACCGGGAAATATTCGGAAAGAACCACCGACCCACTTTCTCACATATCCACATTCGCCGAGAGTTTTTCCGCTATCCCGCTAGCAATGGAACAAAATTAATAATTCCTCCTTGTTTTGTTCGTTTGCGTTTTGTTGTTTTCTTTTTCTCTGACGATTTTATGTTACGTTGTGGCATTTCATTTTATATTGTTACATAAAGCAAACGATGGATTTGCTTAATGCGACTGCTTTTTCGTTGCTCGAGATGGCCTCTCATGCAGCCGCAAGTCCAAGTGTACCAAGTATTGATAACATTTTGCTAGTAATCACAGAAAGCGATGGTCTAAAAATTCCACCTTGTTTTGATATTGTGGTTACCTGGGTAATATATAGTTTTAGAACAGACGGTTTGTTGCGATTGAATTTGTCGAGTTGTTGTTGACTTTCACCTCAGTTTTATTTGAAGTCGCTGGAGAGATCAAGAAAGAAACAGCTGCGTTTGGCAACCGCTGCTGATAAATTTTCAACCTGACGGGATGTTAGGTATATATCTCGAGTTTTGTACTTGGATGTCATGATGATATATCAAGGTTGTTAGATTAAACTTGTACAGTCATTATTCCATTGATCGCTTCGATAGTCAAAAATCTATCAATGACCACTAGTGCATATACGTTATACTGTTCAGCTGGCAGAGCGCTCAGTGTCAGTATCTGCAGTCGATCCGATAACTCGTTCCAAATGCCTTCATATATCAAAGCAAAAGATGGGGTATAGCGATCGAAATTCTTCTTCCGATATTTGAGATCCACTGTCCGCGTCCTGATATTTTTGCATTGCTTTCATGTACGGTCTATATATGTTTCTGGTGGCATCTAGAGCAAAATTGCATTCGATGACACGTTCGGCATATTGTTTAGAATTTACTCTCACAAATATTCGTCTGACATCAGGGTTATTGAATACGGAATTGTTCATTTCCTGATCGTTACGACGTGCCTGTCGATGAAATACGACGAACAAATGTCGTGGTAGTTGTTCGGTAGGCGTGGTCGTCACACACCACTTGTAACCAGTATCGTTGGGAATGGCTGTTTGATAAATCCTCTTCTGTTGGAAGTGTATCTTTTTTGTAATGGTGGCCAATAACGATTCGTGTTCCATCGTTTTAGCTACCGAGGGGACAACCCGAGGCATCCACAATGCAAATCTTGTGAAGGCAAATTGACCTTCGGCTACTCCATCGGCATGCATTATGCAATCGATTTGATCAGCTCGATCTAAACTAAATGTATGTTGTATTCCTCGAAAAACGTTATTGTACTCACGGCAGAAACCAAAGATTGCGCTTTATGGCAGTATCATCGTTATTTGACGAGATTCTGTGGCAAACGCTTTTTGTTTAGCAAATCCCTCGTTATATTGCTGTCGTCTTATATTTGTAATGGCTAATCGTATCAAATTACCTATCGTAGCGACATCATTATTAGCAGGATTGGCGATGAGATTATTGTTATTTGTGTTAGGATCATCAGCGCCAGTACGAAACTCGCTATAAGCAGGCGTCCCAAAAAAGGTATCTTTAAACCACATCATATTTGTGGCCACTGATCCGGAATAGTCATTGCTAAACGAAACAATGTTTAGTATTGTACTCGCAATAAGTAAGTGCATCGAAATATCTTCTACGGTTTGATTGGTCAGTTGGTATCGCGCACATTTAAACAAGCTCCAACTGTTATTGACGAACGCAATTTCTGCGCCAGCTGCAATATTGCAGTTAGTATTTGACCATGCACTTCTAACACTGCCTTATGCGGTAGTAGAAACACGTCCTCGTCTCTCGTGTTAAAAGTTCTAACTCCGGTTTTATTTGGTTCGTTCGAGTTTTCATCCAAATACTCGACGTACTCGAACTCTGTTACAGCGTCGTCAGTATCATATTCTTCGGCAATAAATAAAATATCATATAAAAAGATACTGTTGCTTACGGGATCCAAAATTATAAGACTTGGGAGTAGTGTCAATGAATAAATTGGAACCGTGCTTATTTCGGATAGAATAAAGGTTGTGACTATCTGACTCTTTTTGAGATACCTTTAGTCAGTGAAAACCTTTAATTTGTCCCCCTAATGTAAACTTATTTTCGAACTTTTTGGTTTCTTATTCGTTATCATATAGTAAATTTGATGATGAATATGTTTTGGGTATAATGCCTTTTTTAGAGCAAGAGAGACTATATATTGCGGCCTATGTAACTGTTGGAGGAAGAAACAGGAGGAAAAAAAGCTGGTAAGAACTGACGACACGTTAAGCTAAAAGGCAAACTTTTTCACATATCCACATAGGCAGAGCCCGAGATCGAACCAGCACGGACAGAGGTGAAATGGCAGTGATCGGTAAAGGCGAGCACTTTGACAACTCGATCACTCAAACGCAAGTGTTCCATAAAGAATAAAGACAGGACCTGGTAAAGATTATAATGAACTCTTTAAATTAACACCACATGTTCCATACTTAATTTTACCTCTTTCATTTTTCAGAAACCGTACTTTTTTATCGATTTCCCTCAATATAATGCAATCCCTCCTATAATGCGGGTATGTTCATAGATCCTATTTAATTGGTAAAATCAAGTTTCATCATAACAATTTTTTATTTCATTTTACTTTGAATCTTCGCTCCCGAGATCGAGTGATACTGAAATTTCACGCAATTAGTTGATTTATACTTTAAATGCAATACACAACCTTACATCAACATCTTTCATTATAATAATCGAGCAATTATAACTAGGATCACGTTTACAACTCCCATACACATACAATGAATATTTTTGTGTAATTTACAGCGAGTTTTATACTATCATAAATATAATGTAACAGTCAAGATAGCTTATTCAATTTGTGCAGGCGGAGAGATACACGTGCCATACAACACCTTAATTATTAGACTGTGTTATACCTTCCTACATAATTTTGCAAGTAAGTACTATTACTTTTGTGAAGGTATACGAAACTTTCATCAAAGGTTGCAAAATTGATTGTCGTTGTCAAGGTAATAGTAGTTGTTTGATCTTGATCGTCGGAGCAAATACTTATCATTCAGACATCAGTTATTGAGAAATGAGACCTTGACTTCATCAAAATGGAACAATAGCTATCGATCTTCCTCTTCTTTGATAACGTTGACAGAACAATACCAGTCTGCTTTTTGAATGCTATTAATATTATGACCTGGCAAAGCAGGTAGAATTTTATGCCATAATAACTAAGTAAATTCTTAAATATATTTGTCCCTATTATTTGTATTTGTGCGGAATCAACGTTTAGAACGGAACACAATAATTTAATTTCATGGTTGCGCTGAATCACTTTTGTCTGAAAATATAAAATGTGGACCGGCTTTTTGCCAGATTCTTCTTTCTAACTTTCTTACATAAATACACACATACTTAGATACATACATACATACATACATACATACATACATACATACATACATACATACATACATACATACATACATACATACATACATACATACATACATACATACATACATACATACATACATACATACATACATACATACATACACACATACATACATACACACATACACACACACACACACACACACACACACACACACACACACACACACACACACACACACACACACACACACATACATACATACATACATACATACATACATACATACATACATACATACATACATACATACATACATACATACATACATACATACATACATACATACATACATACATACATACATACATACATACATACATACATACTGTTACGTATATGTAATTAAATTGCCTGTGTGCAAGTTTTAAATTTTTTATTTCATTTTTGTTTCATTGCATTTTATTACAATGATTTTCTTTAGTCGGATTCGGGATTTTTGGCCAAAAAATCAAAAGTGATGTTTGCAAATTTTATAGATCTTGTCGTATTTGTCAAATGCTAGCAAAACCCAAAAGGCTCATCTACAATCAATTCCTAAATTTGACGAACGATTTAGCAGAATTTTGGTAGATTCTGTTGGTCTCTTATCAAAGACCAAGTCAGTCAACCAATATTTGTTGACCTATATGTGTGCGTCAACAAGATTCCCAGAGGCGATTCCATCGAAGAATATTAAAACCAAATCTATAGTAAAAGCTTTAAAAAAGTTTCTTTTTACTCATTTTGGTGTTCCCAAATCTGTCCAATCGGATCAAGGGTCAAATTTCATGTCTGGAAATTTGCAGCAAGCTATGTGCGAGTTGGGCATTAAATAATTTAAATCCTTTGCCTCTCAACCTGAGAGCCAAGAGGCTTTAGAAAGACTTTAAAAAATATGATTCGATCATATTGTTTTGGTTCTAGCAAAGACTGGGATGAAGGCATTCGTTTGCTTTTGTTTGCTATAAGGAAGTCCGTTCAATAATCTTTAGGTTTCAGTTCCTTTTAACTCTTTTTTGGACATACTGTGCGTGGACCTTTGAAATTGTTGAAAGAGAAACTTCATTCAAATGAAGATACTGAGCTCAATCTTCTTGACTATGTTTCTGATTTTCAGTAGAAATTGTCAATGGCTTGTGAGGTTGCAAGAGCAAATCTCCGCTGTACTTAATCCAGAATGAAATCAAGATATGATAAAAAGTCAAAAGTTTTCAGCCTGGTGATAAAGTACTAGCCCTCTTGCCCATTCCAAACAATCCCCTTCAGGCCAAGTATTACGGTCAATACACGGTTGGAAAGAAAGGAAATGATTTAAATTACATCATAAATACTCCTGGTAGGCGAAAACAAAATCAACTTTGCCACATTAACATGTTAAAGGAGTATATTGAAAGAGATAGCCCAGTAAATCATAAAATTAATTTAGTGGTACCTATCCCACAAACTGTGGATTTATGTGAAAAAATTCAATTGGACACTGCTAAACTTAGAGCAATAAATCTTCTAAATTCGTAAATTATGAAAGATTTAGACCAGAAACCTTTACATTTGCAACAAAAAGAAAGGAATGAACTTAAACAATTAGTATTGAAAAATGAGCACTTGTTTCCGGATATTCCTACGAGGACAACCAAAATTTTTCATGACTTTGAAATTGTAGATTAAAAACCTTATAAAACAACTCCCATACAAGCTGATGAATCTCTCAGAAAGGAATACATGAAAAAGGAAATTCAGTATTTGCTGGAGAACGATTTCACAGAGCCCAGTAAAATTGACTGGAGTTCACCATGCACAGATTATTGGAAGGTTAACAGCGTGACAAAAACAGATTCATTTCCGTTACCAAGGATTGATGATTGCATTGATAAAATTGTAAATGTCATGTATATCACCAAGTTCGACCTAAAAATGGATTTTGGTAAATTCTACTTACGGAAAGAGAAAAAAAAATTTAGGCGCTTGTGACTTTAGATTTACTTTACCAGTATAACGTAATGCCTTTCGTCATGAAGGGTTCTCCAAGTATGTGTCAACGCTTGATGAATATGATTACTTCTGATCTAGATAACTGTGATGCTTTTATTGATGCTTATATATAGCCACGATTCAGAAAGTCATTGAAAGTCTCAGTGATGGTAATTTGACAATCAATTTATCTAAATGTGAGTTCTGCCGTGCTTGTGTAACTTTCCTTATACATAATGTGGGATATGGTCAAGTCAAACCAATTGATCCAAAGTTGAAGGCTATTTCTGATTTTCCTGTGTCTGTCAGTAAAAAGCAATTAATGCGATTTGTGGGTATGGCCGGAGACTATCGAAATTTGTGTTCAAATATATCCAATATTGCTGAACTTCTGACAAATTTGTTATGTAAGAGAACAAATTTTTCTGGACCGAAAAATGTCAGGAAACTTTCGATAGGTTAAAGACAGTGCTCAAAAGTGCGCCGGTTCTAACAGCTCCAAATTTCAATCAGTCTTTTAAATTGTCTGTGCATGTAAATGATGTTGGGGTTGGAGAAGTATTAATTCAAGATGGTAATGGTATTGATCACCCAATGTGATATTTCTATAAGAAATTTAATACGGACCAAATAAATTATTCAACAATCGAGAAGGAATGTTTAGCTTTAATTTTGGCATTACAAAATTTTGAAGTTTTCATTGGCTCGGCTCCTCCGATTGTTGTGTATAGTAATCACAACTTCCTTACCTTTCCCATTAAAATGAAAAATAAAGCGTCAAAGATTATTAAGGTTGAGTTTGCTTTTGTAAGAGAATAATCTAAACATCAGACACATCAAAGGAAAAGACAATTTGATTGCAGATGCACTTTCCCGTGTATAGAAATATTATTTCATATACACTTAATAAAATTCATAAGAATTTTCTTATATAATTTTGTTTACCACGTATAATATGCATATGGTAAAAAGAAAGATTTATTGTATTCTGATGTGTCGAATTTTGAAAACTCATAGAAGTATTGGTTAGATGAATGTACCAAAGTCAACTTAATGAAAGTAGAAAGGGTTAGAGACAGTTATATGATTATTCTCATTTCATCTCTGAACGTCAAAGGAAATTCGTTCTGCATAACGTAACATGACCGAGTCACATGTTATAGTACAAGGGTTTGGCATAACAATCTTCCCAAAATCAACCGGTTAAAAGGGGAAAATTGAGTATTCGATATATAGGAGTGCTTAGGAATTTTCAAGAATTAAACTTAATAAATGATGGATAATCTTTCGTAGATTTATGAATAAAATCTATGTCTAGTATGAGATGTATCGAGTGTAGATTCATATACTACTTCGTAACATTCAATTGATATATTGAGTGTATATTCATATACTAGTTCATGAATTTTCCTGAAGCTTCCTGAAATTTCCTGGAAATTCCTGTACCATTTCCAAGTATAAGAGCAAATTCTGAGCCGAAGTCTAGGTCTAGGGACGATCGACAAATCAAGGTTCGACTGGCAAGAGTCCAGGACCAGACGACTAGACAAAGGATGGCAGAGTAGGGACGAACGGAAGATTCGATGTCCGGATAAGATAGGTGAGGATGTCATTCATCGTTGATCTCAAGGTCGCATCTCGTAGGTAATGACAAAGGAGGTCATTCCCTAGCAACGAACCGTAGTGGAAGAGGTTGGTGTGTTTTAAAGACCACCAATTTATCAAATGTATATATCTTTCTTTTTCTTTATGCGGGTGTTACATATATTTTATTAAATCGCTTGTGTATAAATTTTAAAATTCTTTGTATTGCATTTTTTATTTTATGTATATGCAATGAATATTTATGTTGGATTCGGGATTCATTTTTTAGTAATTAGATATATTTTTATAATAAAGTTTGTTTATTTAAGACGAAGAAGTATTACGTGAGAATTATTTTTATTACCTTAGTTTGTCCTTGGGATGCTAACACTGTCAACATGAAGATAATGGTCAGCATCAGGAGAATACCTTCTTTGGCTGTGTAAACAACGTTTTTTATGATTGGTTCTTAAGTGGGTACAATTTGGACTACGTGCTAAAGCTAGTGTTGTCATAGACCACATGACCAATCTCGCAAGCCTTGAAATGAGGTCTGAAGTTTTAAATACGCATTCCTGATATTGTTTAGACAGAATCATTCTAATACCTTGAAGAAACAAGGTATATTATATTTTATTTGTTGCCAGATAGTTTAAACTGCGTCTGAGTTTTGGATTCAATAATTTATTTCCCTGAAACTCAACAAGTAGACTTTCTATAATAAACAAATCTGAAACATATTCATTGAAATTTATTCTGGAATTTTTCGGAAACCAAAACTCTGATTCAAGTGAGGATTTTTTTTATATTCATACATTTGACCACTTCTGACGTCATCGCCTTTCATATTTTTACGTCGTCGGGATCCGAACCTGGATTCTAATATGAATATTTAGTGATAGGACTTGTGTTTTCATTCTTATGATCAAATGATGGATTATATTCAGAAGTTGTAAGTCCTATTTACCAATTTTTATATTGTTGTCAGGGAAATAAATTATTTTGTTAAACTATGTAAAGCTTGGTGGCTTTCACTCTTTTCTTTGTTACTGAGTACTAGCCCATGTCACGTAACAATGCGTACATACACTCGCATCATTATTGTTCTTTATACACATATACAGCTGTCTCGCACACACACATGCACACGCACACTCACACACACACCCTTCTAGCTCCTCATACAACCATTTGTTACACAGATATATATATATATATATATATATATATATATATATATATATATATATATATATATATATATATATATATATATATATATATATATATATATATATATATATATATATATATATCCACATCTTTCTGGCTTTTTTACCGGATACATAACTTACCTTACACACAACATGTACGGTGACACTGATAACTTAAGAATTAATGTTTGATTGTTTGATGTTACATGACACATCAACACATGAAGGAAAATAAAGTAAAATGTCTTAACTACAACAGCCAACCTGGGCTGATCCGAAGGTTGTTGTTGTAGAGTTTAACTTCATCTTTCAGCACAAAAGAGGCTATATATGTCGGCCAGCATAACTGGTAGAGGAAGAACCTTGGAAAAACTGCGGGTAGAACCACCGAACCACGAGAAGCTTCTGGCAGGTTTTTTCACGCACTCACGTTAGCTGATTCTGAGACTCGAACCTACGCAAACAGAGGTAAAATGACAGTCATCCGGAATGGTGAGAGCTTTAAACCACTTGGCCACTGGGGGCCCTCTGATCCGAAGGTAGTTTGGCACGTTGTCCACTTACACACGGCACTTTTATAATGAAAAGCATCAACCGTTAGAAAATGTGATACAGATATTGACAAGGGAAACTCCCAGATTTTAGACATCTCCAAGAACACCAATTAGTGTGTGTTTTATTATTCTCGTGACACAATTCATTCTAACTTCTTCCTTTAGTAAATATATGAGTTTACAATAAATCATTAAAATACGTCTTAAACAATTGAACTTACAAAAAAAGTTAAAAATGTATGAAGTACAAGATTACGAAGAGTTTCCAAAAATATCTTCAGCAACATAATATGCTAATACACTGGGGAAAATAAAGCATAGAGAATAATCTCTCTCTCTCTCTCTCTCTCTCTCTCTCTCTCTCTCTCTCTCTCTCTCTCTCTCTCTCTCTCTCTCTCTCTCTCTCTCTCTCTCTCTCTCTCACACACACACACACACACACACACAAACACGCATGATATATGTATTTAAATTTTGAAATATGAAATATTTCACCTGCCTGATACTATCGTTTGATATTATAGTGACAGGCACCCTCCTGTTTCTTTTTAATTGACAACTGAACATAAACAGAACGTAGCTGAGTCAAAATCCGTCTGGCGCATAAATATTAAAACTGACAGTTTTATTACAATATATCGCTCCACAATGACACAGAATTATAGAAGATGAACAATAAGAAAGAAATTGTAATGTTTCTGAAAATTTAGCAGCAATTCCTAAATGTGACGAAAATAATGGAAAATAAAATTAATATTTTCATGTAACTTGCTAACTCAACATTCGCCGTAATATTTTCAGAGAATGCGAGCGTACAAAGCCTAGACAATTGCGATACGCGCTTTTGAACAAAAGCCTCAACTTTCATTGCATATATACATATGTATGTACCTACATGCTTCTTCCAGCGTCACATGGCACATTAAGCGTCGGAAAGAACATAAATACTCAATCACCATGCTCTCTCTCTCTCTCTCTCTCTCTCTCTCTCTCTCTCTCTCTCTCTCTCTCTCTCTCTCTCTCTCTCTCTCTCTCTCTCTCTCTCTCTCTCTCTCTCTCTCTCTCAAATTCATTTCTTGCAGTTTCTATACGTATGTTCTGTTTTACGTACGGTCTCTCTCCATATTAAATCTTTTTTAAGATTGTTTTTATGTTTTGCGTCAAGTATCTTTTGTTTAATACTCTCTCTCTCTCTCTCTCTCTCTCTCTCTCTCTCTCTCTCTCTCTCTCTCTCTCTCTCTCTCTCTCTCTTATGTCCTCTCTATGGAATTTTGACTTGTCCTTTCTTAGAACGGTGTCCTCTGTATGGAATTTTGACTTATCCTTTCTTAGAATGGTGGCCTCTGTATGGCATTTTGACAAATATATTATTTATCCACAATAAGTAAGTGAAGAATTGCCCAATATTCATTTTTTATTTTAAAAAATGGTATTGTCATCCCATTTTGTAACCGAGTACATGAACAGTTGAATTTTTGTATCCTTTTTGTTTTACATTGTTTTAAAAAGTATAAAATCTTCCCATTATCCGTTTTTAAATGAACTGTGGTTTTATATCTTGACATTCAAAATTATAAACTTTACTCCTTATACATTTTATAAGTGAACAAATTATGAGTTAAATATTTTTCAGATCTTGATATTTTATAAAAACAATTGTTCTGATATGTGGGTGTGACTTAATCTGAGGAATAGGCTAACGAGGCGCTTACATAGTTGAAAGCCATGGTCTATAATCCACTACGGTCCTTTGTCACCGTGGCCGCCTCTGCCAAGATTTCCTGAATGAATATGCATAAACCTGCCTCACCAATCTCTACGAGCGTAAGTGACATTTCTCGCCAGTGTGTCCCAACATGACCTTCCATACTATCTCAATGAACCAATACAAGTTTCTAGTCACCTATCGATTGATAAAACAATCACTTTCATTGATTTGGAAATTGTTACATTGTATTGTTCATGATTTGGTTTTGATAATGCGTATATGAACAAAAACGCCTAAAAGACAGGAAATTGCAACGGTGCAGCATGCACATAATTCTTTTTACTCATTTTCTACTCTCACTGTCATTAGGCATCTATCCACTTGCTAATTATACTAATTCTATCATTAAATAGGGTTACATGCTTACCATATCTTTACTACAGAGACCTAAATATTGCCTCAAGTGCTGTAGCAAACAAAATCAAGATAAAATTTGCCAAAATCATCAGTAGCACTTAGTCTGAGTCTTATTAAGTCATAAGAAGAAAAAGGCCTGCCTATAGTGTCAATGTGATTTTACATGCTTATGTAGGGTGAAATGACAACTCTAAGCAAATTTTTATAAATTTTCGACCATTTGAAGCATGTTATCAGCTAAGGCGGAATAGAGAGAATCAGTCTGACTTCTATAAGTATTAAATTGTGTTGTGGTTGGAAAAAGTAATCATGAATGGCTGATCTAAACGGTGGGGGTGTGTGTTCTCAGACGAAATTCAAGGTTTAAGTAATCTCCCTCGCGAATTTAGTTAGTCTGTGTTTTGTGGTAAGAAAGAGAGAAGTAATATCTCTTCTTAATAAAATCGTCCAATGAAAGTGGGTCTGGAAGAGTTTGAGACTCGGAGCCAGAAAGAGAGTCGGCTTCATAGTAAAGGAAGCGAATCTAGGAAAAGGCACAAATGTATTGTTAAAAGCACATACGGAATACATTGATTTAAGTGTGTAATTATTTTTGAATTGATTCATGTTAACTTCATAGTTCAATTTTTTCTTGAGTTCAGAAAATAATTGCACATTCTTAGTCTGAAATATTATATGATTCATTTTTTTTTAAGAACGTCATGCAATATTTCGTTGTTATGAATGTGTTCGTATTTAGTGATCTGATGAAATAGAAATCATATATGGCAAGAATATCATATGCTACACCGATACGAATAGTGAGAATTAATTTACTTGTCTTAATGAATTTGTATCATGCATGCTGAGAATTGATTTTTCTACGTCCGGAATTGTGTTTTCAGTGAATATCTAATTAGGGTAACGTAGTTAGGACAAAGAGTAAAGTCAATCAATTCATTTGTCTAATTAAGTTGTGAATTCTTTCCACCGAGAAAATTGGCGTGCAGCGAACGGTATTGTTAGCTGGTAATTTATTGCTCATTTGATAACAGTTATCAAATAGGTCTAGTTATATTACAGTTCCAGTTAAGAATGCAAGCAATCGCTAGAAAAGACGTAAATTCACGTTAATAGGCTGTTTGTGTATAAGTATCAAATCAGGTTGAAAATGGCCATAGCTTAGTTCTGTTGAATTACAATAAGACAATATATACAGCAAAAATTAGTGAGAATAGGGTTTGATCCCAGAAGAGAGAAAAAACGCTGAGACATATTTAGCCTCGATATGATAGTTTATTTGAAGGAAATAGATCCGTACTTTTATTGCCCAGTGAAAAACATCCTAGTCTAAAACCAAGACGGTTTAAAGACCTTAATAAATTAGAGAAATTAGAGAAAATAAATACGACAATGCCAACATATCACCAACTGTGATTAAAAAAAGACCCGAAGCAAGCAAGTGATGCTGAAATGCAGACAATTCGAGTTCAATTAGTCATACGAATATGTAATGAAATTTGTTTAACGGTATAAAATAATTCGAATTTCGCATAAAATTCTATTTCTAACAGAAAGTGAATCATTCAAATATCATGTTCAATATCATTTCTTTTATATAACTGATACAATTGTTGTACTTTACATACGGAGGTTCATGTTATTCTATTATATGCTCAAAAATTAAAAGCAAGTGATGAATGTAGCGATTAGCATCTGCCATTGCAGTTAATAATAGTGACATGCTAAAGATAAATAAGCTTGGGAGACGCAACATTAGAGGCAAAGATGAGTTGAAGAAACCAAGATTAACTAAAGCAATCTTCAAGGAGAGAAGAAAATTAATTAAGGGAAAATTAAGGGAAAAATCATACTTTTTAATGACCATTTTCACCACAGATCTAGAAACTTAAAGCACCTAACAAAAACAGGAGACGAACACAGAACCAGAGAAAAGTGAAGTGTCTTATGAAATTATATACATAATTTTACAAGTTTTAACTCGGTTGCATATGCGGGATTGTAGATACACTAACCAACAAGATGGAAGAACTCGGTGCTTTGGTATGTATACCAAAATATTATATATCCCTTTTTTCTCCGTTGACTTTACATTGTCAGACTCGTGCAGTTTTTCACGATGCTGAGCACTCATACTGCACTCACGCACATAACACGCGTGCCTAAGGGAGCTACTTTGTAAACCATGTACACTCATGTATTAGACTTTATGGTTTAGTTTGTTAGATTTGTTTGTATATGAACTAAAACAGATGCTTCGTGTATTAGAAAGTAAAGATGATACATAGTTGCAGACAAGTTTATTAAGTCACAAATGAAAGTTTAAAACAAGCAAAAATGAATTAAAGTGATATTCACAATTTCCAGAACACACGTAAGAGACGTAGTATTGAAAATACCAGACTCATTATTTTAACAGTTATTTAAGAAAAATGTTCATAACATTTTGTTAATAGAAGTGTTCAGACTATGACCAGTGATCTCTGGGGTATATTAAAATAGCATAGAAAAGCATACTGAAGGCAAGGGCTATTGCATATCTGTCAGATACGTACCATTTTCTACATGAAAGTACTAATTTCGTGGGGAAAAGAAAAGGAAATGAAGGTCTTGTTAAAAATGTAAGAGCCTCAGAGTCAATAAGCCAAGATGATGAACAATTCTTATTTTCACTGGTCCGCGACTTAGTTCAAATTTCGATGGGGGGAGTTATGTGCGCATTAATATTGCTGTTGTGTAGTGTTGAATCTACCCTTCTGTAATTATTTTGAAATACAGCATAAATTCAATTACTTTGTTTCTTGTAGTGTATTTTTATTTATACAATTAAGCCTTAGGTAGAATAAGAAAATGATATATAATAATAAGGTTACTGCATTTGTATTGGAAAATATGAACCCGTTTTGTCTGGTGGGGATATTGCACTCTCAAGGTATTGCAGCATATTTTTTCGAAAAAAAACTCGTTCATATTTTCCCATACAAAAACAGTAACCTATAAATATAGCTCAACACCTATCGTAAACTGTTAGCTAAATGGTTATTGTCAGCCTTTTCGCAAAAGTAGCCAATAGGGACGTGGAATTTGTATTAAAGACTGTTTTAATGCTGAGTTATTAATCGAAAGGTTCCAGTTTGCAAGGAGTGTGTATGGATCAAAATGAAGTTAAACTAGATATACACAATACTGTTTTGGATGTATTTTTAGAAGCCCGTTACATACTGAAGAAACTTTTAACTCGGTATGTGACCTGTTTATCAGAGCCTTGAATTTGACTTGTGTATCGTTGGGGATTTCAATTATAGCCACATAGACTGGGAGTGTGAACAAGATCTAAGTCATCAAGATCTGTAGATACTGGCATGTCAAAAAACCTATACGGTTTAGAGAGGGTCAGGAGCTATCACTTTTTGACAACGATTGAAGAGGACATATTAGCAAGCGTGGAAAATTTACCGCCAGCTGGCCCGAGTGGCCATTATACGTTGTTGAGAAGCTTACAGGTGCGCAACGCAGATCAGTTCTAAAGAGATACTATAGTGTAAATATGATAAAAGTAAATATGGGTTCATGAAAAAGGAACTATAAGACATTGACGGGAACAGTAAGCTAGGGCATAGATCAGCAGATGAAGCTTGGTATCACTTTAAATCATGACTAATGCTGAGTACAGAGATTCATATACCAAATGTGGCAACAGAAAAGGATATTCACAAACAGCGTAAACTTATGTAGATGATAAAAGAGCGAATGAACAAACCTGAAACACAAGAAAATATGACATGAATGGAAGTACTACCTGAATTTAAAGGATGATAAAGCTATATAAATAATTTTTTTGCACAAAAAATAAACTTTCAAAAATAACCAGGTAGATCCTTGAAAACACGATAAAAAAGGTATTGCTGAGAATTGCACAGCCAGCCCAAACACAATCTGGAAATATGTATCCGGTTAAATGAAAATAAATCTTGGAGTGAATGTGCTTAAATACTGTGATAACTTTGAAGAAAAAATGAATATACTAAATGACTTATTCTGATATGTATTCGGAAATGAGGGTGCGTATAACATACCATCTTTTTCAAGCAGATTCTGCGGTTCAGGTGTGAGTGATTTTGATGTGAATGAGCAATTAATCTTGAACAAGGCGAAATGACTCAACCAGAACAATCACTACGTGTAACTTTATAAATGTTTTGTATAACAGTAACCTAGCCTTTCTAAATAAGTTCAGATAGGCAGTAGACAATCATTACATAAATTCTTCATTCCAGTGATGGTAAAACAACACATCGCTATATAAAGTCTACCGATTATAATGTATACGTTGATCATAGTGACAGACACTGCTTGAGGATATTAATTGAAGGAGACTACGGTACGCGCTAACGACTAAACAAAATCCAACTGGTATGTATCACTCGTTTGTCTCAGCGAAATCCATCCAGTCAGTAAACAGGAAATCCATAATCTATATTATTTAATTCTTTTTCAAACACTTACCTTTCTTATAATAGTTAGTATATTTGACAAGCACTCAATGACTCCGTGATTTAGCAGCTTAATCATAACAACATTCAAACTACACACTTAAAAATGATTTGTTTTAAAACAATTATATAGTTCTTGCCGTAGTCTGTTCGTAGTGGTAGGGAGAGCATAGAGTGTGTCCCTCAGTTGCATCAATAATATAATCAGCATGGTATAATCCGCAAATCATGCATTTTCACAGAAAATGGCGATAGAACTGAATACAAGCAGGAAAATACAACTCTGTTTCTCAAGCTAATCTACTCTTTAAATAAAAAGGATACTTAGATTCAGTCAATATTTAACAAGATGGTGCAAAATCATAATGTCTGAAACTGAGTTTGCGAATAGCCAGTGAAAGTGTATCTTAGCCGCTGTTTTACAAACATGTTCATGACATTTATATAACTTTCACGGTAGTTTATATATATATATATATATATATATATATATATATATATATATATATATATATATATATATATATATATATATATATATATATATATATATATATTACATAATTTGTTATCGTTGAAGACTCGCGTGCTTGTGTCACACGTTTCACACCCCGAGACAACTTAAGTACTGACGCCAACTTTATCATGAATAGTTAAACATTTGCATACAGCTGCAAACAAGAAAAATCTGACGAAGGTCAAGTGATCTAGTGTCATCTCATGATTTTGCGATTATTCTATCGCCTTCTAATATTACTATAAATTGAAATTGATAGACTTTCAGTTCTTTTATATCAGTATAGAACGCATTCTAACTCTAGTTACCTAGCCCACACTCAGTTTTTCTTCTTTTTCTATTTATAGCATTAGAAGCATAAATTATTATTGTAGCCAATTTGCGACATTTTTTAAAAGTCATTTGCCGGAACCGTTGTACTGATAATTTCTTACGTTGTCTTTCATTCTTAATCCAAATCCCCATTTTAAGTACTTTTGGACCAAAGCTTTTATTATGGGACCACAAGCCTGACTCCTCACGTAAACTTAGTTTGGTCCGGCGACTCGAAGATGTGGATGGAAATAATGTGAACAAAAGGCTAATAGTTTTAATCCTCCCGACAGATCAGAAAAAGGTCGTGCAATCGCCTTGGCAGCAATTAACCTCGATATGTGTTCTTCCGTGTGTATGTTCGTGTGTCTGTGTGTATTGCTGTTCCGTAAAATACTCAGCCAATAATAATAATAATAATAATAATAATAATAATAATAATAATAATAATAATAATAATAATAATAATAATAAATATTATTATATATAATTATATATAATATTAATAAATTATTATTATTATTATTATTATTATTTTTATTATTATTATTATTATTATTATTATTATTATTATTATTATTATTATTATTATTATTATTATTATTATTGGTAGCAGTATAATTGTAATGGTAGTAGTAGTAGTTGTGGTAGCGGTGATGACCTAGAACTAAAATATACTTGGACTATGCATTGTATATCAATATAAACTGTAAACATAACACGAAAGAAGTTTCGGACATGTGCAAAACCGAGTAGGTAAGAATGCTAACGTATGTATCTATATTCTTAAATTATCAAACTGGTAATAACGTTCATAAAGGATTAAGAATTAGATAGGTACACATCTGAAGTAACGCCAGGCTGAAAGAAGTGACCAAGCTATGACAATACGGTAGAGCATGATTCTACCACTGCTATAAGTACTCTATAGGAGATGAGATCCAGGTACCTCCCGACTTAGGAGGTGCTACCAGCCTGTTCACGGCCAGGAGGCCCCTCACTTACATGTCCAGACCTTTGGTGAAGGACACATAGATTAGCCACCTTTAAAATAAAGAAACAAAAAGAAACATTATTAATAAAACATTTAAGCACGAAATCTTCCTTTATGCTTTAAATCTATAGTATAACACCTAACTATCACAATAGCTAGAAAAGGAAACCCATTAGAGTAACATAGCTCTAGCAACTGCACAAAGGTACAAGAACATACTATATACGGGAATATGGAACTAAGAAAGTGGAAGTATCCTGAACTGAGATCGCGAAGTGGACAGGCCCTCGACGGAGCAGAGATAACCTATACCCGCGTTATATGGACACACAAATCAAGGCGCCACATATACAATAATAAAAGGAAAAAGTTCTCCCACACACTAACCAAACACATGCACTCAAAACAGACAGAAAAGAAAATGTGCTCTAAATTTTGTGCCCAATCAAACTCTCACTATATAATGGCAAAGAGTGTCTTTCGTTGAGATGAGCGTAATGGAAAAGGAGTTACTTATAAAATAATTGAAAGACAATAACAACTGCACAGCACACGCACACAACAGAGACACATGGCCTTATTTCAAATTTTAGTCTTTTTGGTTTTGTCTTCTTTCACAGAAATCTATCTCTCAATTGAAAAAAAAACGAATAAACTGGAAAAGGAAACATAAGAAACATAAATATAAATAAGAAGAAAGAAACGTGACCAAACGAGTAAGAATAAGAAGTCCTTGTATTTAAAATTCTTTTAAACAGATACATCAAACTAGAAAAACACTAGTTTCATTTGACTAAAAGGACAGATATAACAAAAATACAGGGATAGCGTATACACATTATAACATACAAACATATAGCAAACATTAGACAGTAGGAAGATCCTTTAAGTCAAGATCGTTAAGCTAACCAAAGACCTTTGGAGGACATATGAACATATAAAAACCTTTATAAATTTCGACCATCTGGGTGGACTTCTCAACGGTTACTAACTTACACAGCTAGGAGCCTGTGAGGGTCCAATATAAAAATAATTATTAACCAATAGTAACATACTACAATGTATCAATATTTAAATCCATCGAAATAAACCAACACTGTTTATGTGTTCGAAATACTAATTTCATATGGGATACTCTATACATTTTGCTAGCTAAATGTAAGCCATGTTGTTTTTTTTTTTAATATCATATATAATGCCATCCTCTGGGTTATGAAGGCTCGTTGTCACGTAGAAGCAAAATGTGCAACCAGACGTGGACTCCAATCAGAAACCTCTACACCTTTACTTGGATTCACTACCATCTTTACTGGCTGAGGCAATTCCCTTAGCCGACTCCAGTCACATTTCCCGCGTATATTATTAGTCCAATGTCCTTGCGTCTCAATTAGTTCAAAGCATGGACCGCTAAACAACGTGTTTGGGGCTTTTTTTGGCCGGAAGGATACCATGTGCGAGAAGTTGTCATTGTCACGTTTAAGTAAAATGGAGTGACAGTGTCCCAGAACCGGAAATTGGCTCAGGTGGTAGAGCAGCGCGGTTCAGAAAAAATATAGTCATGCAAGTTTGCACCAGAACTAATTACAAAACCTAAACTCATATTCGTCCTCCAAAATGATTTTCCGAGCCAAATATATAATGAATACGGTATTTGTTTCTAGTCCAATAGAAGAACATCGATTAGCTTTCCTTAACAAATACGATCAAATTGACCGATATGACATTGAAAGGTTTGAACTGTATCAACCGTCGTTGTATTATATATTGCACGCGCATCAGTTGATTTAAAGATTGTATAATTACTTTTTAAGCCATTTGCTTACTCCATATTTTTTTTTGGGGGGGGGCATATAAAACGTGCTACTGAGTGCTAATAAAAACACTCGAAATATTCCAATGTTTGTGCAGATAGTGAATATTTGCCTAAAGACGTTTGACCAAAGACGGACATGTTTTGGCTTTCTACACATGTTACACCGGATGCGATGTTCATATCCTGCGTAACTTTACACAGCGGAAATTCGGCAAGAGATGGAATATGCCTTATATCACGTGATTCATCAGATTTTGCCATTAAATTTAATAATGAATATATTAAACATTTCATGCATGTCCTGTCAAAGAAGATATAATAATTTTATTTCAATATATACATACATCTTCTAGTTTGTGGGGCAGATACAGTTGTAATTAAATTATGCATATTCCTTCATAAATCAAAAGCGTTTCGACTAACCTAACTGAGATCCCTGGATAACATCAATTATGTTGTATCCATTTTCATTTTAATATGCCTTATAATTAAATGAACATTATATATATATATATATATATATATATATATATATATATATATCTATATATATATAGATATATATATATATATATATATATATATATATATATATATATATATATATATATATATATATATATATCATATATCATCTTAATTAGCCGATGCAGTTCTCTTAGCCGGCTCCAGCAACAATTCCCGCTTATAAGATACATACATACATTTGATTATAAAATATAAAATATATGTTTTGTAGTGTGTATGTATGTATGTATGTATGTATGTATGTATGTATGTATGTATGTATGTATGTATGTATGTATGTATGTATGTATGTATGTATGTATGTATGTATGTATGTATGTATGTATGTATGTATGTATGTATGTATGTATGTATGTATGTATGTATGTATGTATGTATGTATGTATGTATGTATGTATGTATGTATGTATATATGTATGTATGTATGTATATATGTATAGCTAAATAAACAAATAATAAATGGTAATTGATGCCACCTTTATACATACATACATACATACATACATACATACATACATACATACATACATACATACATACATGCATGCATGCATGCATGCATGCATGCATGCATGCATGCATGCATGCATGCATACATACATACATACATACATACATACATACATACATACATACATACATACATACATACATACATACATACATACATACATACATACATACATACATACATACATACATACATACATACATACATACATACATACAAGCATGCATGCATGCATACATACATACATACATACATACATACATACATACATACATACATACATACATACATACATACATACATACATACATACATACATACATACATACATACATACATACATACATACATACATACATACATACATACATACATACATACATACATACATACATACATACATACACACACACACACACACACACACACACACACACACACACACATACATACATACATACATACATACATACATACATACATACATACATACATACATACATACATACATACATACATACATACATACATACATACATACATACATACATACATACATACATACACACAATGCCAATCAAAATTTGTTTAAATTTATAATGTAACGTAAGAATGTGAATAATGTTCGAATAAACAGGAGGTTTACTGAAAATGAGTTTTTGACAAGTTTTGGGAAGCTATGCATTAATCGCGACAACTTGTCAAATTTTTGGAATATAAGGATAATACAAATTCTTGCCACAAAATTTCCAAGAATAAGAATTCTATTATTGTCATAAATATCTGCTTTTCCCTGAACTTGAACATGAAATGCAAATAATGATGTCCAATTCTTCTTCTTCTTCTTCTTCTTCTTCTTCTTCTTCTTCTTCTTCTTCTTCTTCTTCTTCTTCTTCTTCTTCTTCTTATTATTATTATTATTATTATTATTATTATTATTATTATTATTATTATTATTATTATTATTATTATTATTATTATCCTTCTCCTCCTCCTCATCGTCATCATCATCATCATTATTGTCATGGTGCAAAATTTTGAGGGATAATTTAGCAGTACATTCGGTCGTGGTCAGGGCTACACGAAACCATGAAAACTGACGTAGGTAATAAACTTGGCTGCTTGTAACAGTGAACCTCTCATTTTTTGAGGCTCAAGTTAATTTTAATTAGAGACCGTTTGATAACGGTGAGACAGATATGCTAACGTAAGGAAATGACAGCTCGAAAACAAGCCAGAGCCATTTTTTGGGGAAAAGTTGTTTCATTTGAAACAGGTGTCTTATAATGATATTATTCCGAATAGTTATTGTTAAAGGCGGTCTAAAGAGAATCATTTTGACTTCGATGGGAGTATTACAAGTTGTGGCAGTTATATAAAGTTAGTACTGATTGGCTAAGTTAAGGGGTGTGGGGTGGGTGTTTTTCTAGACGAAGGTCAAGGTTTTAAAGTAACTATCTCTGGAAATTAGTCGACGTCTCTGAGGAAAGTCCGAAGTTTAGCCCTGGGAAATAACGAGTATTTCTCGTTAGATTGTGCATGCCTTGGTCTCAAATGTTGTATGTCTCATGTATTATATGGAAATGCTCGGTTTTAGTGGTTTATATCTAACGGAATTTATGTCTGAATTTCAAGCATTACATAAATATGAATCGTGCGGATATGTGTCTTAAATGAAGTGTAGCGTGTATTCTAAGAATTGATTTTTCTACGTCTATATCGATGAAGCGCTAATTAACAGAACAACGCAGTCGATACAAAGAGCGGAGAGTAAAGAGAGTAAATTCCTTGGTGTAATTAAGTTGTGAATTCCTTTCAACCAAGAATCGGTTTTGTTAGCATTACAAACGGGTGTCGACTGCTAAAATTTAGCAGGTAATTTACAGTTCGTAACGGGGAGTAATTGTGGATTTAAGAGGCTCAATTATGTCATAGTTCTAGTTAGAAATTCCGGTACCTCTAGAAAAGACAACTACCCGTTAAAAGGTTAATTTTGTATCAGATCAGGTTGCGAACTAGCCAAAGCTTACTTCTTTTGAATTACGATAAGGTAATAACTGACTTGAAAAGAGTAGGAATAGTGTTTAATCCCGGGAGAAAAAACAAAACAGGACAAATATTTAAGTTGCGCATTATATTTATGTGAATGAAAATAGCTCAATATCTGTACTGCACAGTACACAGCTGTGACAGTTGATGAGAGAGAGAGAGAGAGAGAGAGAGAGAGAGAGAGAGAGAGAGAGAGAGAGAGAGAGAGAGAGAGAGAGAGAGAGAGAGAGAGAGAGAGAGAGAGAGAGAGAGTCGGCAACGCCAACCTATTACCAATAGCGATTTCGAAACGACCGAAAGTAACTAGGTAATGCAGACATGCCAGCGATTTGAGGTCGATCTGTCTTTCGATATATGATGAAATATGTTTTATCGGTTTAAGATAACGACTGATTGAATTTGTATACATTTTGTAACTCTATTTCTAAGAGAAAAAAAAATCATTAAGGTGCCCCATTCAATTTAAGTTTTATGTAATTGATTAAATTGTTATATTTTACATATTGTGAGTCGTGTTGTTCTATTTTGTATATCTTCACAGACCTCTGCTATTTCATCCATTAATTATATATTGGGGGGGGGTCTAAAGCGTTGTCCGTTACAGATCACTGCCATCTCACCTCTGCGTGGGTTCGAGTCTAAGATTCGGCGAATGTGGATATGTGAGAGAGCTTGCCAGTAGCTTCTCGTGGATCGGTGGTTCTTTCCGGTGATTTCCCGGTTTCTTCCTCCACCATTAATACTGGCCGCCATGTATAGCCTTTCCTGTGCTGAAAAATGGCGTTGAACCCCACAACAACAACAACAACAATATATTTTTTGTCAATAATTACTCGATCCTGGCAATAACACCGTAGTCGATCATCTCCTAGATAACGATAACCAAAAGCACAATAAGGAATGGGAGATCGCACGTTATTCCATTGATGATGATGATGATTATTATTATTATTATTATTATTATTATTATTATTATTATTATTATTATTATTATTATTATTATTATTATTTAAGTTAACGAAAATTAATCAGTGCAATATCAATCATACAAATTTGACATGCTTAATTATTAATGTTAAAATTTGCTGTTGATGAGAAGTAAACGATTTTGATAATCACGAAGATAAAATATTAGGAAATTCAAAGTGTGAAATCAGTAAGATTATCTTGATTGAATTATGAAAGCATTACGAATGAAGTAAATGTATTTATTTTACATAGGAAAACACTTATAATTTCCAAACAAATTATCAGTGGATTTCTTTTATGTCTAAAGTTCTTCTTTCAATCCACAATGGTATACTGTTTAACGATGACTTTACAATAATGAGATTTATTTCTTTATATATTAGTAAGAGAACAATTATATTGCCACATAGTTAGGCCTATTTCTTCTTCTTCGTCTTCTTCGTCTTCTTCTTCTTCTTCTTCTTCTTCTTCTTCTTCTTCTTCTTCTTCTTCTTCTTCTTCTTCTTCTTCTTCTTCTTCTTCTTCTTCTTCTTCTTCTTCTTCAAATAAATACATCCATATTTCTACTCAAAAACAGACCGCTCCGGTGGCCCAGTAGTAGAGCGTCTGCGGATTCGAACTCCTGACTGAGTGTTACCAATCGTACACAAATGGTACTACCAGCTGCCTCGCTAGGCGATCAGAATTACGAGATTTGTGTTAGGACTGAACGGTCTGGTGTCACAAATAATATGACTGGGTGGGACATCATGCTACATGACTGCGACTTGATGCCCGAGTGCAAGACATCACTGTAAACTGCCACACTGCAGACATCGAAGCGATATGAATGAAACTGTGTTAAAGCTACGTTAAAAATCCAAATGACACACACACACACACACATACACACATACAAACACACACACAAAACTGCTAAAATACAAATATTCTCTATATCTTCACTCCTTTGAATATGAGAAGCAACGTTTACTGCCGTAGAAAGAAAACAAGCTAAAACAAGTCTGACTGTTCAGGGTTTAGAATGATTTAAAAGTGCATAACGAGTTCATTTATTTACATCTAAATAACAGATGGACAAAGCCACAGATAAGTCAATAGTCAAACTGATGGATACACACGTAGGAGGACACAGAGTCAGCCACGCAGGTTCAGGGAATGTGAAGACAAAAAAAAAAAAAAAAAAAAGAAAACAACAACGTAAACTGTGGAAGACACTGATTATAATCTTTCCGACAACTGGCAGATATATTAAATCCAATTTTAACGTAGGAGCAGGTATGTTTGGTTTAATTTTATATTATCTCCCAAGTCCGGTGCCGGTGATTTCGTACTAACTGATATGTTGACAATGTATTATTGTACAGGTGTTACACAGGTACAGCTAGCTCCAGTCCTGACGTCAAGTTTTTCTTTCTTTACCTGGTGGCGATGCGTGAGTGATTCAAACACCTGTATTGAAAGTCAGCTAGACTTGAATATGATGCGTATAGTGTTAAACATGGCACATGTTAATACTACATAAATTATACCATGTGCTCCATGTTTCTTAAACCAGTTTTGAAAACACCAGGGCAAGCGTGAATTTAAGTCGCGTAACTCTAATTTATGAACCAAGACGTGAAAGAAAACAAAATTAAAGTCTATCTGAGATGCTCTTGTTTGGTGAGGTTTACGCTTTTTCTCAGGGCAAAATAGACTATAAATGGCGGCCGGTATAACTGGTGGCGAAAGAACCCAGAGAAACCCCTGTAACGAATCGCCGACCAATGGTAAGCTAAAAGCAGCATTCTCGCATACCCACATTGGTGGAGCTCGAACCCACGTGGACAGAGGTGAGATAGCAGTGATTGATAAAGGACCACTAGGCCACCCGGGGTCCCTGCTATGTAAGAAGCTATAGTTACTGACTTTTTATTAATATCATGTACCAACCCCCCCCCTCTCTCTCTCTCTCTCTCTCTCTCTCTCTCTCTCTCTCTCTCTCTCTCTCTCTCTCTCTCTCTCTCTCTCTCTCTCTCTCTCTCTGAATGTGTGGTTATGTGTATAAAAAGTATACGAGCACACACCAATATGTCGAGGTTAACGCCCTTTTTTATTATCGCACAACCTAATGAAATTATTAGTAAACATTTAGTTCTATATATACGGAATAAAATGGAAGAATAATCGACCGGAAGAGTTTAAGAAGAGTGATCGGAAGGTAATATATTCCATGGTCCCTGGCTATATAAAGACTTGTACTAGGGTTCACTACTGTCAATTTATGTATTTATTTATGATAAACCTAATTTCCATGGAAACATACAATAATAATCTCGGAAAATTCAAATCATGAAAAGGTACATCAACGCATCTTGTCTGACACCAGTATACAGTATACTTTTTAAAAATTTGAACGATATAAAAGTTGTGGTCAGAAAACTTGAGTAGGAAGACAGATACTATAGAGGGGTGTTATGAAAGTAGAAGCATCTTTTGCTTACTTTTACCAGCAGATTCGTCTATTTTTTTCGTTAATTTATACAAAATTAGAATTTCTTCGCTTAAAGAATATATTCATACAAGCGGAAAATTCACCTCGTTCTTTGTCATTGTATGTAACGAAAGAGTAGGTGAACAAATGTGTCGGTTAGTCGATTTTGAAGTTTTGGGTAAGTTTCTGGTCTGTAGGTTGATTGATATGTTGGTTTATTGGTTGTTTCAAATCTTGATTAATGCTCTAGATATACATTAGAAGAATACAATTCACCCAGACTGTCTAGCAATTCAATACTATCCATACCTGTTTGGGTGCAATTATTAAATGGGTGACATTTTTATCTGTCACTTTACAAACAAACTGAATATTGCGCCCTATTCTTTTCAAATCGATAACGCGCCTGGTATTATAAATGTTCATCATGAAACATGGGGTCGAACGGGGTCTTTTTGTGTTCTTTGTTCATTGAGAGATGTGTGTTGAGTCACGTTCCTGCATAATTGATAACTTCTCCCCTGAAGATTTATGAGAAATTCATGAAATCTTAAAATGATGATACAAGTGCAAAAAAAAGTTTCTCCGTTTATAGTTGCCAATGTCTTGAGTTGTGAGTTAAATGGGAGAGGCAAGTGTAATTTGAGCATTAAAATGCTACACAATACTGCACGTTGGGCTAAAATTGAATTCCTAATAAGGCATTGAAATTGTATGGCGCCTTCTACATATTTTAAAAATATCATTAAGATGTACATTTTGCATGTACGTTTGCTATAATTTTGTGGCACTCATTTTCACCTAAATCGCTTGAGTGACCATTCAATGGCCGTTGCACCGAATGTCGCCCGCGTTTTCAAATGACATCTCCTTGAGTTTTACCGCCATTATACTTGTGCATTTCAGCCGATTTAGCACTAATTGAGAAATGGAGGAGCATTTTTGTCACTTGTGAAGTAATAAAAACAAGACTACTACCTGCTTGATTCTGTCCCTCGGCGCCATTTAATTTTATTTTGAATAAATATCGTTTATTCAGCATGGATTTGCATTGTTCTTTGATAAGAAAAAAAATTCTTTTAAAGATCGGATGAATAATATCGATGCAGCGCCAAAAGAAAATGTGGTCCTGCATTAAATGGACAAGCGCAAAGAACAGTGTCTACGTTTAGCGATTTAATCTTAACCCGAGGCATTCATTTTTTTTTTCTCCGTTTTTGGCACGCGACAGGGGCACGCACATGCCGTCGGAATAATTGTAAAGCAAGCACCTTCACGCAATAAATTTGAAACGTTCTACCCAATAGGTACCCACCAAAATTATGGCGGTATATGCTGGGTGGAGCCTAATTTTACAGTGGCACGTGGAGAGAGACATATAATTGACAGCCGGCACGAAATAGGTGTGGCAAAGTCTGCTGTAGCGCGTGTAGAGTACTATGATTGACAAGTTAATGCTGCGGAATACCTATTCTCACCTGTTAGAGTGGCATTAGAGGGGGAGCTTCATCGAGGTCAAACATCCAGTGACTTATCAGCGTCAAGTAAAGCACACGACAGTCGCACGCCAGTCGCACGAACTAACAGTTCTTGAATGCCGCGTTGAAAAGATGGCAACAACTCTGGGATTCATACCTTTGCAATTAATTCCAACAAGTATTTTCAACATAGACAAACTGGCAGCTAATGGAACCTATGTTGTAGTGAAAACCCCAACGGTTGCTCAGCAAATTCAGCTCAACAAAACACTTAAAGAAGCAAAGGAAGCAACAATTAACAACAATAATAGCAGCAAGCCAGTGATTTTGCGGTGTAAAAGACGGGTAGATTTCGCGGGATGCAAACTGGTCGATACTCAAAACCCGTCTGTCGCAAGAAGAAACGAACGAGAAAGACGGCGGGTGAAAATGGTCAACTTAGGATTTGAAACTCTTCGACAGCATGTTCCAAGTGGAAAGAAGAATAAGAAAATGAGTAAAGTTGAAACGCTGCGTTCTGCGTGCGAGTATATCAAGCAGCTGCAGGAGCTACTTAGCGGAGATAGGGAAGATGGAACAGATACGAATATGACAGATCTTCTCAACAATTCCATGTTACAAGATCATCAGGCAGCAGTCAAGGATATAATTAGCAACATGGTGAACAATAACATGGTCATCAACAATAATAGCCTGGTCAACAACGGTAGCAATGTAATATCAGCCAAGAAACCACTAACAACAACAACAATACAAACAACAGACTGTATTCAAGATACTGTTACTAATAAAAAGAATGACGGAGACTATATTGTGCAAATGCCTGTTTCTCCATCTGCCTCCGTGCCATCGCCGGTCGCATCATGTCTAAGTAACGCGTCTGAAACTATGTCTCCGTCATATTCTCAGACAGACGCATATTCACAGACATTCGGAACACAGGACATATATACAAATATCAGCTCAAAATCGTACTACCAAACGGTGAATTACCCCAACCAGGGGAACTACACTGAGTCAAATTCCTGCACACAGCAGCAGGTGTACACACATACTAGTTCTGGTTCTTTGCATTCGCCAACTCCCAGCATGTCTTCGGATGCATCGTATGATTCGTTTAGTCAGGGAGAAGAGGATTTGCTTAGCTTCGCAAACTGGTTCTGATATATTCTACTATGGTGAGCTTTCGTTATCTTTTATCTCAAGACTTATTAGAAGTTTAAATATATTAATATAATTAGCCTTATATATATATATATATATATATATATATATATATATATATATATATATATATATATATATATATATATATATATATATATATATATTATGCAACAGCAGTTTGTTTGGGGCGAGTTATTTTTAAGATGGTTTTTCAAAAGGTAGAAAAACAGTTTGAAATCAGATTGCATTTTTACACACAGCAATTAATTTTTTTTAGATATTTTGTGGTTACATCGTAGAGTTTAGACATAATTTCTGTCTCTAGAAAGAGTTTCATATTTCCCAATATTACATGCTACACTGAACCTAATAATATCGTAAAAGAGTTTCATATTTCCCAATATTACATGCTACACTGAACCTAATAATATCGTTGCTTGTTTGTATTACTTGTATGTAAATAACGTTTGTTTGTGCTATTTGTATGTTAATAACTCTTGTTTTTATTCGATTATTTTCTCAAAACGTAAATTATAGCAAATTTAATCCAGGGGTAATAAGACTCGGGTTTATGTTCGTATTGCTTATATTATTATCTAGTTGACTTTATATTCTGAACATATTCCAGTGGACACAATTCTTTATTAAGTTAGTAAATAAAAGGTTCTGAGGTATAAATTCATCAGTACAATACGGGCTAACTATATAACAGCGCAGTGGTATCACTAGAGTTGGTGTCACCCAGTGCGGTAACTCTTTGTGTCACCCTCATGTACCGGGAAAGATCCCGTACAAAAAAAAATCAAAAATTGTATAGACAGTCACTTTGTTGTCCCCCCCCCGATGCTGTCACCTGGTGCGGTCCGCACCCTACCCCAATCCAACCCATAGTGACACCACTGTGACAGCGGACGCTTTCATTCAACTAATTAATGCTCTTATTTCAAAAACATTTGAATCAAATCGTGTTGTCTGTAATCATGTAACAAAATTAACAAGGTTATAGAGAAATCTACGGTATTAAAGATATCATACATAATCATCTTGGCGATAATTTAAATTTAAGGTAAGAAATTATTCCAGTGTGATGTTAAATCAAAATTTCTTCAAATGGAAGTTCCCCAGGTAATGGTTCAATTTGCAATGCTGTTGAGTTTTATTTGCCAATGTTTTGACCAACTCTTCTCTTTTCTAGTGCAATATTTAGAGTAGTAATATGTGATGTTCTGTAAATAGTTCGATTTTGCTCTTTGTTGCAATGTATGATTAGTATTCCTGCGCTCCAGTAATTAGATTAGGTCTCCGTTTCAGTCCCTTGAATTTGATTGGGTCTCGAGCTTTGCTGAGCGACTTGCCGTCATTCTTAAACGACATGCAGCTTTAATACTGAAGCTCTCTTTTATCGAAATGAGATATAAAGTTTCAACAGCTGATATCTAGTTAACACCAAAGCTTTACAAACAGACTTTCCAATAAAGATAATTCAGTACAATATAGACTGGTAGGCGGTTTAGTACTCCAGAGGTGCGTCGGACCCGCAACTATTGATCTGTTTTACATCAAGCAGTAATTTCTCCACAAAATGCGTGCTAAATAGTATCAGGCAGAGCAAGACAGGTTATATCTCCCACGATATAATTTTTGGAACACATGTCTATTTCTCACATCACGTAAAGAAGAAGCAGGTTAAGAGCTCAATCGGATGTTACTCTAACTAACACGAGAGAGAGAGAGAGAGAGAGAGAGAGAGAGAGAGAGAGAGAGAGAGAGAGAGAGAGAGAGAGAGAGAGAGAGAGAGAGAGAGAGAGAGAGATTAAACTTAGTAAAGATTGAAGCTCAATCGGATGTTACTCTAACTAACACGAGAGAGAGAGAGAGAGAGAGAGAGAGAGAGAGAGAGAGAGAGAGAGAGAGAGAGAGAGAGAGAGAGAGAGAGAGAGAGAGAGAGAGAGAGAGATTAAACTTAGTAAAGATTGAAATACAGCAGTACAGTTTGCATAGGTACAATTTGGCTGCAAAGTTTGCCGAAATTAACGAAATATAACTTCGACATACCTATTAAAATAAAGCTATACATATTTTAATGTATACCGGAAAGTAAAGTTGAAATCTTTATGGTGGAATATTTTATTTCTTAACACTTCTCTTTAAAAACCCTACAGCATGAATGAAATGTACTTTGTTTTCCAAACAATACATTGTTTGCAGAGTTTCTTTTATATTTTAGGCTCAGAATCGACCGAGAAAATTTGTGTTCCTTAATTGAAATTTTATTTCATTGCAAGAAAAGTAAACTTTAAACACTTCACCTATATCTGAGTCAGAGCTCATAAAACGGAAAGAAATTTTCAAAATATTAAAAAGGATTTTCAGACCGAGTTAAATGGTGCATACAATTTAACTTCTGATACCAGTTCTGATAAAATGCAAAAAGGCCATTGCAGATTTATATTTTCCCTAAAGTATTATTATTATTTTTAGTGGCAGTGATAGTAATTTATGTGCATTGTACATGAAGAACACCACTTCTGCTAAAACACAAAAACACTGTCCTCGGAATTTTGCGTCTTTTTCTTTCAAATGTGAAGCATCAAATAGCTCATGAGTCCATACCTCGTGGCATTTTTTCAGCGTTACATAATATAAAAGTAAGGGTAATAATGTATTCATGGAAGTTATTTCACCGTGAAAATATCTTGAACATTTCTGATTGAACAATATTATCCAAGTTATATACCACCCCAATAATAAATACTTATTAGATTCGCTTTCCTGGGAGGTTACATTACAAGGATTTTTAATTTCATATTTGCTTCAATAAACATTTAGTAATGAATTATTTTACATTTATATTTAGGTCACGCAAAGGTGTACTGGTTATGCGGTTGAAAAGTGGAGGAGAAATTTGAATATTTTAGAACAGAGTACAAATGTGTCCAGCTTTCAACGAAGCAGACAACAGGTTCACATGCTTCAAACTGCACTACCTGTTGCCTTGGAGTCACGTGCATCTGAAAGGACTTTTATATTTTTTATTTTTTTTATTTTCTTCAATCAGCTAATGTCGGACTTGGGGCAATATTGAGAGTATTTTTGTATTTACATTTCATAGGATCACTGCCATAAATACAATGTGGGATTTAATACCACTACCTGTTTATATCAAACGATTTATTTGAAATAACTGCAGATTTATATTTTTGTCTTAAAGTGTAAAGCTCAATTTTAATATCAAGTTGTATATATTTATTCATACAAAGGATTGACGTTTTATTTTTACAAAGATCAGTTTTTTATATTTGAAAGTTCTTCTAATTTTTATATTTCAATATATCTACTTAACTATTTTTGGTCAAATCGTGTCTTGTCAGCAGAACAGCTTTTGCTGTTCGTTTTCTCGTCTTTTTTTCTTGTTGACATAAACTGACATTGCTTAAAATACAGCTTCGTTAGTTTACATGACTGTTGTGTAAAGTGAAAGGTTGTGTTCACGTTTGACAAAGCAAGGAATATTGTATTATGACGAAAGTTAACGATCTAACAGTTGAGTCAATGTTGTCAAACTTTAACTTTGAAATTATGACGAATCTTGTTAAAGTTAGTGCTTCCTGGTAGTTTTGAAGTTTTGTACAATATTTTCTATTTTAAATATTCTATACATGAACTTTACAAATGTTTGTATATATATATATATATATATATATATATATATATATATATATATATATATATATATATATATATATATATATATTGTGGAGTATAATTTTATAGACATGTTACATTTTCACTTTTATACTCTGACCCATTCTCTATATTTGGATATATTCCAAAATAAATAAAATGGTGAAAATGTTAATTTTTTATCCATTCATTCAACAAATAATTACCATTATATCTCAGTACTTTCTTTTCTTTCAAATCACATTCCACTTTTCTATTGATGTACCACTAATTACATTGTTCACTCTCTTTCTGTCTGTCTGTCCACCTAAAGGCTTACTATGTCGTCAAGTTTCTTTTCAATTGAGTCATAACTTTCCGGGAGAGGGTCTACTTAAGAGCTCTTTTTGTTGTTGGAGTAAAATCTAGTCTCAAGCTGTTTTTCCCCCATGAGTTAAATTGCAAACTCTTTGGACAAATCGCTATAGAGTAAACCCCACCCCAATCTGAAATTCGCCTCAAGAGTAAATTTTTTTAAGGTAAAGCTGCTCTACAGTTAAAGTGTCGTCAAGGTAGCACAAATAGGTTATGAAAAGTTGGTGATAAGTTTCAAAGAAGATTTGAGCGTTTAGATGAATTGATTTTGGTGACCAGAGTAAAAGTTTGCTGGAGGAGATAATTTACTTATATTGATGTTAAACTCGAAGAAAACATATTGATAGATTTCCTCCGATAAAAATTATTAAACGTAATTTTAGGGAGAAAGGGTAGTCTGTGGCCATTTTCAAAGTTGGTGGGGTGTGGGCTTAGAGAACAAACTACCTTACGTTGCTGGCACTGCATCTAATTGAAATCACACCTAACTGTTTAATGAGTTATGAATCATTGTGTAACAAACATATTAACGAAGAAATTAATGTTTCAGTTGTAACTGCAAATTACACTGAAGACTCGATAGGTTGATAACTGTCCACCTGAAAATGGAATCATATCATATGTACCAAACATAACAATGAAGACTTCTTTTCCAGTTAAAAGCAAAAACATCTCTCTCTCTCTCTCTCTCTCTCTCTCTCTCTCTCTCTCTCTCTCTCTCTCTCTCTCTCTCTCTCTCTCTCTCTCTCTCTCTCTCTCATAAATTCTCAAATCTCTTCTAAGTAAATTTCCAAGTCTATTGAAAAGCAGTAACCACATTCAGAACACTACAAAGGAGCACAGTTTCCTCGCAATTTAGAAGGAACATTCTCCTTGCTACCAAAAAGTGCTCGCAAGGTCCTGTCACGGTTTTAGTGTATTTAAAATAAGCAGTGGAAAAAGCAAAATCAACAAGTTTTTAAATTTCAACAAATATGTATTTATCCAGAATGCAAAGCGAAAATTTAAAAGGAACTTACAGTATTTTGAGTAAAATACAAAATCATACTAAAAGTTATGTTCTAAGTCCAAAAATATAGTGTTATAAATGGACACCAAGTCTTGAATGTTCTGATGTACAATAGTCGTGAATGCGCTGTTGTACCAACATTCTTGATGTATCACAGTGAAATAATCCAAAATGTTTTTGAATGAATTCACAATAATCCCAAAACAGAGTTCAAGTCGAAACAGTCATTGAATGCTTTACAATTCTAATAAATAATTTAATAAATGATTCCTTTTAAATTATACATGAACACAACAGTAAACGATTATAGACTGATGATAAAAGAAGGAATAACTAATTGTTCTTCCATAAATATCAACTGTCACCAGATTTATGAGATAAATAATGACACGAACTTGGATCATTTCCGATGAAAATTTATATCAAGTTCGAAGTCTGGTCTGTTTTCATAAATTTTAACAAACAACCTTAAAAGTAACTATGGTAGATATTGTTTTTCAATGGGAAAACAATGTATTGAACTCAAATCCAAGCATCCATGTTGTTTACAGATTATCATTTTCTGAAAGTGTACTCTACAATCATTTAGATAAGTTAGCTATGTAATATATTATTTACGATGAGCATTACAATATACAATCATGGACAAAAGTTAGCTGTGTAATATGTTATTTACAATGACGCTAACAATCTACAATCATGGATAACAGTTAAACACATAATACAGATATTCATACCAGTACATTCAGAACACAACCAAGGAGTTCTCTTCTCTCGCATTGTACAAAGTACACGCAGAACAAAAAAAATATTGAATTTGATTCAACTAACTCGGTATGGTTAAAATAATTATCCACCAAAAGGCAAGAAAAAAAAACCTGTCAAAGTTAAGGAAAAAATATGTCCACATCATGCAAAAGATACCTGTCCACATCAGCCAAAACTATAATGTTTTCCTTGACTGATGCACGGACGGTAGGTGACCACTTGATCTAGAGTGATCCCACTCCCACGTATCTATTGTTTCTCTTGTTGTGAGCTTAACACAAGTTTTCAGCACACAATAGGCTATACATGTTTTCAGCACACAATAGGCTATAACTGCTCAAAGAAGAACACGGACAAGCCTGGTAAGAACAACAGACTCACGAGACGCTACTGGCAAGCTTTGTCACATATCCAACATTGAGCGAGCCTTAGACTAGAACTCTCTCACACACACACAGATATGTGAGACAGCGGTGATCAGTAAAGGCCCCACTCGGGCACCTCTCTAATTCCGTAAGTAGTGAATGAGGTTGCTATAGCGACATTGGGAGTTATCATTAAAAAACACCCTGAATTGCTATAGCGACAGGATTTCTAGCGACAAATGGCACACCCTAGGCAGCTATAGCGACAATGGGAATTTTGTACAGGGCCTGTAAAGCAGCAAGAGGAATGGCACGGGTGGCATGACGTCACGGTACTGGACATAGGGCAACATTGTAGCAAGGAGCTGACCTAGTTGACCTAACTTCACGCAGTTAGCACTACGACTGCTAGGGAGGGACATAGACATACACATACATACATATACAATACAGACACATAGAGACATAGAACACAGAGATATAGATATGGCAATCATTTTTATTCAAAAGTATAATCTTTCCAAGGCATGGAAAGTGGCACTGAAAAGGGCCTTAGTTTGCTTTGTTAACAGCAGCTCTTTAACATAAAGGGCATCTCAGTGATCGTCTTCTCTTTCTCAAACTTCGTCTTACTTCTGGTCTGTAAATGAGGACTCACTTTAGGCACCCTGGTCTTTCTATATAGATTCTTCGTTTCCAAAAGGCTGTATCAGTGATCTGGGTAATGGCCCATGATGATCTGTCATACATAAGATAGTCCGGGTTAAACAGCATTGATGATAAGAGGGTAGAGAATTTTACGTTGGTCCACATTTTTTTTTGTGTCACGAGAACAGGTGAAGGGAATGAAGTGAACCGCGTTTATTTATAGGGAAAGAGTGGATCGAAACGGATTGAAATGGTTGAATGGTTGTGAAACGAGTTACAAAATTCGGTCACTTCGTGGAATTTGTCTTCCAATCCGAAGAGAGCTTCCTGTGACGTCATATTCCCTATATACGTTCACTAGCATTTTGTGCGCAGTGAATTGATGCGACAGTTTGGTCGAACATGATGGAACCTAAGAAGATAATGACTTGGGGTGCACCGGCTGCGGAGACGAAAAGCGATAGCATACCAGCAGCTACTAAAGTGAACACAGTACCACTTCCCAAAGAGGTTGTTTTCAACTGGGATTTAGTAGATTTTCTCTCTTCACAAGAATTTGTACTGGCACCAGCCAAAATCGCCAATATCTCCTTCTTTACCACGCGTCGACGATTTTAGACAAAGACAAAAAGAAGAATTAGAGATTTTTTTGCAGCAACATAAAGAGGCAGAAGAAGAATTTCGCCTTTTTCGCGAGAAGAAGAGGCGAGAAGGAAACGACAGGAAGAAGAAAAAGCAGTAGAAAAGAAACCATGTCCAACAGAGAAGGAGAACGGTGAAAGTCAAACGGTCACGATACTCTTGGATATTTTAGCTGAGTTAATAAGTCTGAAAGAAATGTATCAGACTTCTTTATTACGACCAAAGAGAAAAAGACCTTCTGAGCCAAACAGCCTAACCCTGTGACTACACCAGAGATACCACCATTAGTAATTTCTACTCAATCATTGACAAGAGCAAGTCCACAAGTTGGCCTAGGCCGTGGCAAAGGCTTAATGCAGTTAAAGCGAATTGCTTCTCGTTCTTGAAATTGTTCTCAGAAAACAAAACACTCAACGGTCCTTTTCAGGACCACCCATTACTTTCGAAAAGAAACAATATTTATTTGGCCAAAAGTCAATTAAAACTTAAAATCCCTTGTATAACCCTAGTATTTATGTATATGTGTGTGCGTGAGTGTAGACTCTTATTCTAAAAATCAAAACCAAGAGACACGTTTTCAAATTAGTCTATTCTGGTACAACTATTTACAATTCAATACACAACAGAACTCAACACTTTTTTAAAAGAAAGTTCATAGACTTCTTCTTTGTCTGTGTTTGGTTCACTCTCTCTGTTTTTTGAATTTATCCTCCTCTATCTCCCTTTTATCTCTCTTTCTTTTCTTCTCTTTCTGAACGTCTCGGGGTTCTTTCATTTACTCTTCTGCCTCCTTCTCCTGCTTCTGTTGTTTCTTAGGGCACCCTGAAGACCAATGTCATCTCTCTTTCAAATTATAACAGGTATCTCGACTTTTGTCTTTTATTGCTGATATTGGTCAGCATATAAAAAGGGACATCATCCAAGACCAATAGTTCATTGTGGCTACCAAGACCAAGAGAAAAAGACGAATCCTTCTACACAGCAAATATCCAGCAAGAGTAAACTCAAGTGCGATGCTGTGCCTTGCGATGGCATAGATGCCTTACGCTGTGACCTCAGTGATTCGGTAACACATTATCATCATGGGAACTTTGTTAAGACGACCAAGCCTATCATGGAAAGGAGTAATGATGATGGTATACGTGTCAAACCCGACGGGCACGAAAGTGATGCTACTCCTCATTGTACACCTTTTCACATTATTTGTGGATATCATCCTCTACAAGAGACCATTCGGCTACCACCCTACGGATGTCACGTAAAACTGAGCAAACTTCTGCATACGTCACCTTACCCTCATCAAAGTGAATCTGCATAATACGAATATTTGTTCCATGTGCGCTTGCCAGAATACTGTGATTATGAAAGTCGGATTAATACTTTCCGAGGCAAATGGCCAAAATATCTGGGAGGAACTACCCCCGAAGAAATAGCCAGAGTCGGATTTTTCTACTTGGGCGAAGGGGATAAAGTCAAGTGCTTTGGTTGTGGCGTGTCACTTCACGAGTGGGAACAGAAAGATTCCGCTAACCTGGAACATGGTCGTTGGTCTCCAGATTGTCATTACCTACCTTTAGTGAGACCTCGTCTTTTATGTAAAATCAACCATGCCGAGTAAGAAAGTACCCACATGGTTAGGAGTCCAACGTTGGACGGCTCCACGACAAGTATTTAAACCCGACATCAAAATAATTCCAAGAGAAGATATATAAGGATATTTGGCAGTGTCTTGCTAGAGCCAAATCTCAATTGGTGACTGTAGAACTTTTGTGTCGATAGTTTCACAGGAGGAAAGTGAAAAAAGTCAACCAACTAGTTCGATGTCTCTGGATCAAGGGTGTGTTCGTTCATTGTTTTCGCTTTAGTCCATTTACAATGGAGGATTTTATTGACATTCTTGACCGTCATCCTGAATGGCAGTGGAGAGAAATAACTCACTACGTTCATTACTTCTCTCTAAACAAAGTATTTGATACATGGTCATGGATCCTTTACAAGAGAACTTACGAAGCTTTCTTGTGGAGTTGACAGAACGCATTTACCGAGAGATGGTCAAAAAACAAGTCAAATGTAAAACCAATTGCATCCGTAATGTCACCGACGTTTGAACCACTGGTACCTCAATGCTATAAAAGGATTCATTCTGGAGAAAGTGTTCAAGTGGCCAGACATCAGCTATCCATGAGCAAGAAGGATAGTGTGAATTGTGTGAAATTTGTGGTATGATAGCAATTACTTTTACTACCAGGTACACTTACTGAATCGAATTCCAGAAGAAGAGTTAAAGAGTTACACAAATTGTAAATGGAATGCATTCATAGCGGAAGATGAAGACGAAACTTCTGATCGACTTTTCATATGTCAGCTAGTGCCTAGAAAATTTGAATTGGAGAACGGAATAATACGACCACTTTTGTACAGAGAGTTCATGAATAGTTGCCATAAAAGAGACTATTAAAACGTTCTACCATGCCAAAACCTTTATCATTGGTGATACAACAGATTCCGTGGAAGGAGATTCATGACCATATAAAAACAGTTGAGGATTACCTATGCCTTTTACGAGAACTGTGTCCATTAAATTGGTGTCGATGTGTCGTGTGTGTCTTAGTGATTTGCTTTCTGGAATTTCGTTTACTGTCCGATGATTTGTGGACACTTTACGAACATTACGTATCGCTCCAAAACGTATAAAAGTGATCCCTTTAAAGGCTCACGAGAGACTCATTCTCCTGAAAGCTTTGCACTTTCATCTGGATACTTCTCGACCTTTACGGGAAAACATGATACGTCAACTTTTAGGTACCGAAGAGGTGTATGAGGATATGTGTGTAGCTTGTAATAACTCAAACCCTCACTGGACAGATGTACGTGACTGGAAAAGTGGGGGATTTGAGGCTTGGACTAAAGAAGTGGCTATGCCCGAAATTTATAATCTAAATATTGAAACGTTCAGTGAAAATGTCACTTTTAATCATGTGTTAGTGACAGTACCAGAGAAAGAAGAAGAAGAAGAAGAAGAAGAAGAAGAAGAAGAAGAAGAAGAAGAAGAAGAAGAAGAAGAAGAAGAAGAAGAAGAAGAAGAAGAAGAAGAAGAAGAAGAAGAAGAGTCTGTCACCGAGAAAAACCATTCTCTTCAGGACAGGACAGTCATTGACATCCCCGACAGACCATTCCAGGAGAACCTTTGTGTGACAGTACTAAACAATGTACAAACGTTTAGACCATTACACACCGTCCCTAGGACTCTACATTTGAATGAAAAAATGTTATAAAGTAGAAACTTGTTTATATTCCACGATGGTTGTGTAGATGTGTCTTTTATTCATGTACTTAATATTTTTGGCTATTTTGTATGTATGTCTTTCGTGTTATTTCATTTTAAAGTTTGCAATAAACGTGTCCTGAAAAAAGTATAAAAGCTCTTGTCTTGTCTGTCTTCGTGTTACAAGAAAGGTGACATTCCCGACACTACTATGGCTACCTCTACTGTCTCTGCTCCGTCTTCCTCCACTTTCAAAGTCATTGACGAACATTTAGATCGTACTAGTTGGGAAGCCTTGTATCTTAGACAGTCTTTTAACATGCTCATTGCTGAACCTAGTGGTTCAGGCAAAACCGAATTTGTCAAACGTTTGATCGAACATAAACATCATTTGATCGATCGTCCACCTCACCGCATCGTGTGGTGTTACAAAGAATGGCAATCAGCGTACAGCTTTCTACGAGAAAGTCGAGGTAAATCCATTGTCTTTGTGGAAGGCTTTCCGGTCAAAGACGATGGCATCGTGTCTGACCCCAGTCAAAGCCATTTGGTTATTTTTTAATTTTGATGACATGTTAGGAGAAGACGAAGAAGGAATTAAACTGTGGTTTACACGAAAAGGGCACCATCGTAATGCTAGTGTCATTTACATTACTCAAAATTTGTTTCAACAAAGTAAAGCCTATCGTACCATCAGTCTCAATGCTCATTACGTGGTCTTGTTTAAAAGTCCTAGAGATGAATCGCAAGTGCAAGTGTTAGCCAAACAGTTAGGAAAACCTTGGCTAACTCAAACTCTACACGCCTATTTACTCTTGGATTTAAAACCCACTAACCCCGATTATTTGCGATTTCGTACCCATCTATTTCACCACTGGTGTCAAGACGGAGGACTTGCCGTTTACACGTCCACGTCATCGACTTAACCACCAAAGAAAAATATATAAAAACCTTGGTCACTTGGATTCTGTCTCACAGACCGTCAACATGACGTCCCATCAGTCTCATCTTCCCGTTAAATTCAGTCTCATCTTCCCGTTAAATTGATTCATGCCTTATACGGTATTAGTCGCAATAAAAATCCAAACATACGTGCTCGTGTCTTAAAAGCCAGTCTCAACGAAGTCTTACGATGGTTTACGGTGACAGCACGTCAATTACTGCAAGGCATCAGTCAGAATGCACATCAAACCAAACGTTTTTCTGACAGAAACAAAGTAGCCTTGATGGAACTAGCCGATCCTCGAACTGACACTCAAACCAAAATCCAAATCACTTTGAAACCTGGAGGTAGTGGTTCGCTAGGAGGTGCAATCATTCGTTCCCTCTTAAAATGGGATCCCAATGCACCCAAACTTGTCTTCAAGAAGAAAAGCCACTCCCCGACGTACCCAGAAGAAAAATAAAAAGAGCCACGGTGTCAAGACTAGGTCAACGCCTCAGACAAAGAAAGAGAGTAACGGTGCCAAAACCAGGTTACCGTCTCAGAAAAAGAAAAGCCCACAGAAAAGTTTCTACCTACAAGAGAACGTCTCCAGAAACGTCTCCAGCGGTGACACCCTCTTCATATTTAGCAGCAGTGGCTACTGTTCACAAAGTACCTGCCCGCAAAATCAATGTCCAAAAGAGAACAAGCGTGTTACAAAGCTTACTGGATTTTTTTCTACCAAGGATGGGCTAGATTTAGACCTTTGCGAACTCCGCCACGACGTGTGTTGCCTGTCATCAAGCTGATACGCCGTAAAGACAATCAGTGGCGACGCATTCCAGTATAAAAAAGACCTGAGGTCCATTTTAAAATAAGTGTTTTTTGTACAGCTAATCACCTCAAGATGGCACCAACAAGAAGTGCACACCGTTACCCTCGTCGTTCTTCTGTGTACAAAGGAAAAGGAAAACGAAAACGCCATCATAAAAAACACTTAGTACAGCACTGACGACACCCACAGAAAAGACGCAGTCGTTCCAAGAAAGGAAGAAGTCACCAAAGAGGATGTTTCTTTATTGATTATTTGATGGACGACAATAATCAACTAACCGCTGTTTTTAAAGTAGTTAAAAAAGCTAGCAACAAAAGCAAATAAGAAGACGTATGTTCAGAAAAGAAAAAACACAGTTTTGTCATGATACAAAACGCTTAGCCCAACATAGACATGACCCCAGGAAAGGCACACTTGTCCAAAGAAAAAGAAGAGTCACCAAAGAGGAAGATTATTTGGCAATTTGGAAAACACATTGTCATCTTCATGACGAAGCGATAGTCCCCAAAAAAGAATAAAAGACCGTCTACTCAAATGATTGACGGTAGTGTATTTTTTTGGTGTGTGCCCTGGAACCAACCCACAAAGATGTCACCCCAAAAAAGACATTCCTCTTCCACCACCAAAGGAAAGAAAAGGAAAGGACTGCGACCCCATTTAGCCAAACAATGGGACATGTTGTCCGTCTTGTCCAAATCTCATCCACCCATGCGAAAACAAATGATTCAAACGGCTTCCAAAGATGTCATTGATACCTTATGCGATTGTTGTCTGAATGTCTTGAAAGGCACGATACATTTGTCTAAACACCAGAAAGAATGCTTAGCCACGCATTGACATATCCTTCGTCAAATGGTCCAAAAGATAGTACCCATTCGTCAAAAAAAAGATGTTGGTACAACGTGGAGGATTTGTGCCCTTTCTGCCTATGTTGTTAGGACTTTTGTTAGGACATTTGTTAAAAGACGCAGTTGTCCCATTGATTACAAGTTTGGTGACGAAAACTGTTTTACAAGGGAAAACGTAAAGGGATAAAAAGAGCCTCTGGGTCAAAAAAGATTTCAGATGTGAACCTTGAAAACTGATGGGAGGAGGAAAACTGACTTTAGTCCCTTACAAACGATGGATAGAATGCCATCGTTGGCAAGAACAACGGACCCCGCAATTACCTCCCAACCTTCATTTGACCAAGATGTCCCAGTTAAAACATGAATTGCAATCGTTGGTGGATCGAAGCGATTTGTCCGAAACGGAAAAATCTCAAAGGTACGGTCAATTGTTACATCGACTGCAACTCTTTCACCAAAAACCTAAAGATGAAACAGCTGTACCTACTTTGAAAGATATGAAAGCCTTGATGAAACGTCCATCACCACCACTACCTTCACCACCACAACCATCATTGGCCAAGACAGAAGCAGTCCCACGGATACCTAAAGAAGAGGTACGAGAAGTCTTTCAAACACCATCAGCAGCTCCCCTTCCTAGTAAAACTGCAGCGTCCTTGTTTAGCCCTTCCCCTACACCCCAAAGAGAAGAACTTAATGCTTTGGTTAGAAAGATGATGACCACTCCACCTTTTACAGAAGTCAAAAAAGAAAGAAGGGAAACCAGAAGTGAAAAAAGACAAGAAGATCAAAGCCATTACCTACTACCACCTAACACCATTACCAAAACTATCGTCCACTCCTGTGGCACATCGAACACGTAAATCCGTTTCCAAATCCTCTCGCTCCATTCAGAGTAGCATCAGCGAAGATTGGATCACGTATTAAAAACAAAACAAAAACTATGGAGAAGGTCTTACCTAGCAGTTACTACGATCCATTCCATCCAGCTGGCTACGGAGGGGTTCATAAATTGTATTGTGCTACCAAAACAAAACTGAAAAGTCCGTTTACCTCAATTGCAACGATGGTTACAAGAACAAGTCACGTACACCTTACACAAACCCATTCGACGAAACTTTTCAAGAAGGTATTGATCATCAATAGCAAGCGGATTTAGCCGATGTCTCTCATTTGGCCACCAACAATCGTGGATACAAATATTTGTTTTGTGTCATCGACGTCTTTTCCAAATTTGTTTGGGTCGTGCCTTTGACTAAATCGAGCAGTGAATTAGTGCGAGCCCTGAAACTGGTGTTGAAACAAAGTGGTCGTCACCCTCTTCGGTGTTAAACCGACAAAGGTACTGAATTTCTAAACCAAGCTTTCCAAAAAGAATTGAAGAAAAGTGACCTTCATTGTTTTACCACCGAGAATCCCGAAACTAAAGTCAGCATCTGGGAACGTTTTCAACGCACTTTGAGAGAACGCATGTGGAAATATTTTACGCATCAACACACTCTCAATACATCGACGTCTTGCCACACCTCATTCAATCGTACAACCAATCTTACCATCGCAGCATTGGAGGTGCACCTCAACAAGTGACTCTCGACAACGAAGTGACCGTCTTCGAGCGTCTGTTTGGTACGTCCCCTTCAGTCATTGTCCCCAAGAAAGGTAGAATGTTAGTCACAGGAGATTGGGTACGCATTGGCAAAACAATACGTACTTTCAACAAAGGTTACTTACCCAAATGGACCACCTAATTGTTTCGCGTCACTGAACGAGTGCGTGGTCGTTATCCCACCGTCTATAAATTGGAAAACATGAACGGAGAAGTGTTAAAAGGAACGTTTTACTTACCCGAGTTACATCGTGTGACCAAATAAGAAGACGATGTGTACGAAAGCGAATGCATTCTCGATCAAAGAACACGAAAAGTGGGAAAACGACGTGTCAAAGAAGTCAAAGTACATTGGAAAGGATATCCGTCAAGTTTTGACTCTTGGATTGACGTTTCTCAAATCATCGACTATAAAAAGAAGTGACCATCATGCCTTTCAACACAGCCTCAACTTCTACAGTGACCGCTCCTTTCCCCAGTTCTTCTCTTCAAGATCTAAAAAAGCATCCCTTGTGGGTGTGGTGTGGAGAAAGTGTACCTAAAACACAAATCGTCTCTTTCTGCCAAATTTTTGTGGTGCATTTTGTCATCGGTGCTGCCATTGCCAATTTGAGTTTATAACAAGGAGACCACAATTGTGGACCATTTTACTCAGCAGTTGCATTGGTTACCTTCTTCCCAATCCTTCCCTAAAATATTCCTCTAACGTAAACAACAACAACGGGAGGCTGGTGTCCAAAGTCAGTTCCAACAGTCACCCGAACCATTCTGTTTTAGACATTCCTTTGATATCCAATGACTCCTCGGACACTAGAACTGTGGAATTATGAACCAATTTTTCTTAAATTTACCCAGTGACAGTTCCAAGGAGGAGTTTCCCAATAACACTGTGCTGTTACACGACCAAATTACCTCAGGCCATCCAATTAGATCACGAAGCCGATTGGGAAGTGGCTTTAGTGGAAATCATTCACCCTACACAAATCATAAACATCGTTGAAACTCAAAACACTGTGTTCATAGAAGTTTATGTCCCAGAAGTGCAAAAAGCCATGGACGAACGTCGTGCTGTAGCTGACTTTATGAAAACAAAGAACTCCGAAACCAAACTAACTACTTATTATTTGAAAATTCCTGCCGATTATTATTTAATTGGTCAACATTTGGTAAAACCTTGCTGAAAGGTTCAATTTAATGTTTGGTAAAGCCTTGGAGAGAGCTAGAAAAAGTGTCACCATTTAGTACCACAAAATAGCTCAAGTCTAATGATTAAATTTCAGGAGGACAAAGTATTGGTCATTAGATTTTGTCCTGAATTGTATCACATTTTGGGTGGAGACCCTGGATTAATCAAGGTTAAAAACAAAATACATGCCGAGACCAGTAACTTGGACTTTGCCAAATATTTTCGATAGCCTGTAGAAATGAACCAAGGACTGAATTTGATCTTTGTGTACTCAGATGTAGTGGGGTTCAACGTAGTGGGACACACCTCTGCACCGTTACTGCGTGTCATTCCTTTCAAAGTGGATTCTGCCACGTCTGTGGACGAAGAAGATAGAAACACCTATCACATTTACCGTGAATTTGTACATCCGCACTCTTTACCTGTCAATAAGTCATATTTTGACACTGTCAATATTAATATAAAAGAAGATCTGGGACAAAATATTCCATTCACCCGAGGGAAAGTTACTGTGAAACTACATTTTCGAAAACGAGTATTCTAACAACTTCTTGTCAGTCATTTATCTTGTGTACCAAGGAGTCGCTCGACAACGAGGACATAGTTCAGGGGATATGCTAAAATCGGTCTTTCTAACAGTGGTTCACGTGTTAAAACCGATGGTGAAAAGGGGATTGCACGCCCTGAAAGATGCTGCGTTGACACACGGTAAAGAATTTCTCCAAAATATCATCAATGACAAAAAAAAAACCACCAAAGAAGCTTCTTAAGAGCCGGCAAAAATGTTTTGCTTCAAACAGGCAAAGTCCTTTTGGGTCGACCAGAAATTTCTATAAATGCCACATTTGCTGCTGAGTCAGGCATTCCTCAGCAAGGACAAGGCAGAAAAAGACGACGAAAACACCCTTTCAAAGGACTTCATACTCTCAAAGCTAGAAAAACTAAGAAAAGAAAAACTGTTCGAGACTTAGACGTTTTTGATTATTAAGTTGCACACAAAAAAGAAAATGATGCACCGAGAGTCTTGTGAATGTTCCAAATCGGAACTGGATCTGTTTGCCATGCCACTCACTATGATGACCATGCAAGAGTCCCAATGGGTCGAATTTCATCCCGTCTCTTCTTTGACGGATTCCGCTCCCATCGAGTTTGAAATCAAAGAACCCGAAGATTACATCGACTTGAAATAACAGTTAATTGTATCTAAAACTGAATGTGATCAAAACAGACAACATCAATGCAGGAGCCGGTGCCATAGTAGCTCTCGTCAATAATTTCATGCATTCCTTGTTTAGCGAAGCGGATTTGTACTTGAATAACAAACTGGTCAGCAGCAGTATGGAGCGTATCTCTTGACGTATGGAAAAGAGTCTAAGAACACTCATCTGGATGCGTGGTTGGTATGGAAACCTGATACTGCTGTGGAAAATAAGTTTAACGACACAGCCCTGACAGCCGATAACGATCCTCACAATGTGGGTTTTACGATCGTCGAAAGAAAATTCTGCAAGTTGAGATCGTACTTGTCCTTGTACGAAGCTACCGGACAACTAGGAACCAACACCAGCCACAGCATTTCGTACGAAGATTATGTCGGAGGTTACAATTTGTGAGCATTTGATTTTACTCCAGACCAAGGCAGTGACGAGGGACATTTCCACCTAATAAAATCAGGTCAGCTGCATGTGGAACATCAGTTTGCAGATGCTCTACCCCACACGGTGAACCTCATCTTGTATGCTGAATTCGATAATACCATAGAAATCAAAAGTTTGGGAGAAGTTTTTCTACACTATTAGACACTATAGAAGACACTTATCCTTCTTTAAAAGTTGAAGAATCTATAGAATAGGAGGATATCGTGAAAACCGAATCCAAAGACAAAGACAATGAGGACGAGGTGGTCCAGTCAAGATGGCCAGAACAAGAACAACATTTTGTCTCCTGTTTTGCTAAACACTTAGCGGATAAAAATACGGAAATGGTCAAGAACGATTGCAATGGACAAAGAGGACGAGGTGGTCAAGTCAAGATGGCTAGAACAAGAACAAAATTTTGTCTCCTGTTTTGCTAAACACTTGGCGGATAAAATTACGGAATTGATCAAGAAAGATTGCTATGGATGTCAAAACAATCATCCCAGTCAAATTCAACACGACAAATGTCTATGAACCAAGAAGAAAAATTGGACGAGTATCTGCATGAGTGGTATAAAGGCTTGCGTGATCATTCCTGTCCTCCATTGACTACTCGAGAAATCTATCACATCGAAGCTCTCTCATCCCAGAGTTGGGAAACCAGGCGAGAAAATTGTTAGATGTCAGACCTTCTCCAGCAAAAAGTCAGAATTGAATTGATGACTTATCATTACCTTTAAAAATAACAAGAGAAACAAAACAACCAGAAAAATAGATAATTGGTAACATTATTACTTTTTGAATAACAGTTCGTATAATGCTTTTTGGAATCCTGTGGTGTGTGCTAAAGATAACCTGCCTCATAGCAAGCCTCAAGACCATCAAGCTTATGTCATCAACACTGACGACAGTCATCTTCCAGGAACTCACTGGGTAGCCGTGTACTTTCCTCAAGACAATTGTGTGGAGTATTTTGATTCGTATGGATTACTACCTTTTGAAGACAATATCATTGACTTTATGAGAAGAAATTCCCAGACGATAAGATTCTATAATGTGAAGGTACAAAGCAACGATTCCATGGTGTGTGGACAATATTGTGTGTATTTTCTTCGTCTTCGCAGTCTGGGACATTCTTTAGAATATTTAGTCACTTATTTTGATCGTGACTCTTCTAGAAACGATGAAAAAATAGATCGATAGTTTTGTGAACTTTATGGTTATCTTTTGTATTTTAGCTAGATAACGAAGTGTATATTAATGACCTCATGACATTCATCAAAATTAAATCTCACATGATTTCACAACGTTCTCAACCTTGTCAAAAATAATTTGTATTTAAATTGGATTGTTGTTTGTTCCTTTTTCGTTATTAAATATGTTCATTGTCAGTTGAATAATAAAGAAATGTTGTATTTTGAAGAAAACACGTGTCTGCCGTTTGTTTAGTTATAAAAAATGCATACTGTGAATATATGCTCTTTGACTTTCTCTCTATCATTCCTCATGACATGAGCTATCCTCACGTTCCACTACTAAAACCCAATAGAGATATTTTCTATCACGTCCGCGCTTGTACCATACAAAGCGAGTGAGACTCCAGTCTGACCAATCGGAGAGTTCGGACTAGCCTTTGAAGAGGACGGACGTGTTTCTAGGAGCTCCCGGAAAACAAAGGAACAATGGAAAAGAAGAATGAAGAAAGAAGAAAAGAAGAATCAGGACAAAGAAAAGGATCCAAATTCTTTTACTTACGATATTTATAGTAAAAGAAAGGATTAACAGAAGAAAAGAAGAAAGAAGAAAGAAGATAGCAGCTGAACCAGTTTTTATAAATACTGAAATTCCACTGTTGTTTAACGGCAGTGGAGTAGAAAAGATCTTTCATATTGCCATATTTTGGACTCTTTTTGGTTATAAGCCCTCTTTGGATGAACAACTCTACTGGTGGCCCTTAAAAGAATTATTGGTTTTAACTTTTATTTCCCAACTTCCCAACTACCTAATTAAGATCTCAAAATTATCAGGGTAACTCATACCCATACAAATTTGATGTTCTTTTCGGAAATCAAATAGTACGTATAGTACACAAAAACAAAAACCTTTACACAATAGGAAATTTCACAACTTATAATTATTTGAAACGTATGTGGCTTGCACATGTTTGGCAGACAGTTAGGGACTTCCACCCCCATTAGACAACGGGTAACACTAGATCTCAGTTTAGTTAGGGCGTATACGACATCCATTGCCAAGATGAACACCAAGGACTACGGGAAGGAGGAGGACCGGAGGAACGAGACAACAAGGAGGGAAAGCGCTCCGGGCCACACAATCACACAGAGAAAAGATTACAGTTTCAATTGCCTATTAGTGTGAAGTGGACCTGGGGTAAGACCGACAACCGGCCAAGACCAGAGACATGCGGAAAAGAGGAAATTTCCAACGGCAACGGCCTTTGCTGGGCCCTTTCCTTTGCCTTTTCTGAGCCCGGCTTTGGGTGAGGGGTCTGAGTGTTTCAATGGGAGTAGCCAGTAAGGTCACGAAAAAGGTTAAGCACCATCACCAAAAGTTATGCACAAAGCTAGGTACCTCCCTGGACAGCATTATTACTGAAAGGTGGTAACTGGCTAAGGCGGTGAGCCACCAGGGGGGTTAATAGGCCCATGCGCCGGGGCACAAAAAAGTGTCTAGCACGAAGACACGGGTGAGCCCGGCCCCGGAAGGGGGAGAGGCCACTAGCCCTTATCAGGGCTTAAAGTCATAAAACACGAGAGTGTATACATGACTATAATACAAATTCGATGCGATGCGAGTCTGACCATTCGGAGTTTTAGTTGGGGCTGTTGAACAGAGCGGACGTGTTTTCTGAGCTCCCCGACTTTAAGGATAATATTGGATGATTCACTACATATAACGGACACTACACTTAGAAAAGGCTGAGGTAAAGTAAAATTTACTTAAATTCTACTTAAATCACGAATATAAATATTATTATCTGTATAATTAAATTTCTATTGTCGTTATTATCATAGACACAATGTAAATATATAATGAATCTAACTAAAATTGATTTCTAACTATTACCTTAAATAACTCACTACTATGGCTAACAATATAAAATATACCCTCTCTTAATAATTATAAAGCAAATTGACTAAACTCGATCAGTTACAACAATTTCTTTGTCTGTGGTTGAGTAAATATGTGCTCAACTACATGTATCTTTGGCAATATTATAAAATCACACCAATATCCCCAATCGTTATCTTAATACTACTCAATAATATAAACTCTCCACAAAAAAGATCCATAAAACTTTAATAGAAAACAAAATTAAACATTAATTTTCGCCCGCCAGACAAAATTCTCCCTTCCCAGTGCCGGGTAAAATATTGAACCAGCTTGCAAATTAGGTAATACAATTTAAATAAACCTTCAATCTAAGATTGCATTTGATTGGCCGACATTTAGGCGCGCTTTCCCCATATAGAAAATTTAATATCGGGCCAGAGTAGGATTGAAAATTAAATCTACAACAACCAATCAAATATGGCATTCTAATGACGTAAGCAGGAAATTCAGCATTAGCTCAACGCTCCCCACTTTGTCACAAGTTCAATAATTCTGAGAATTATGCTTACTTATTAAAACTTATAAAATATAAAGCTAAAAACAATAATTTAGATCTGTTGTAATGAGAACCCTAGCAATTATTACTCCTTACCTTTAGTCAAATTAGCCTTAGTTATAAGCATAAATAATTAAATCATAACAATAATCATAACTATTTATAACATACATTTACTGTATGTGTATTTTACTTTTCTTTATAATAACTATATATACTCTAATTAGTATTGATAACCATCTATAAAACTCGAACTCGACTCCAGATCGGATTAAAATCAACAAAGACCACAGAGGTATTTTCCATCACGTCCGCACATCTATACAGCAAGTCACACAAAAAAAAGAATGTACAGCAAGTTACACAAATCGTTGGACAAAAAAAGAGGTAGATAAAGTTAAGTAGTCTTAGACATTGGGGACTTTAGTAGGCGGTAGTTTAGGCGGAAAGCCGGTACGCTCTGTTAAAATACGCTTCATAAGGTCTTTTTGAGGGTCTCTGACCTCTAGGGGTCAGGAAAAGGCCTAGCACCAATGCCAAGTGCCCTCTTAAAGGGACTGCAGTCTATGCCCGGGACTGCAAGCAGTCGTATAAGCCTTAGGGCAGTAAGCGACTTAAAACCCGTTACCTTACCTTACCTGACTATTCAATCTACGAAGATGCCTTCTAGACTAGCTAAACTCAACGAAGCTTACGTTCAATTACATCATGTCATTCTAAACCTGATAGCTAAGCCTGAAAAAATAGAGACTGTCAGGATGCTATCTATAGCCAAAGACATCATAGAAAATGTCTTTAGAGAGGAATTTGAGAAAGAACGAGAAGAATGGAATTAGAAATACAGATTTCAGAAGAGGCAAAGAGAAGAGCAGCAACAGCAGCAACAACATCAGTAGCAAGAACCAGACAGAAGATTTGTGGACTGTCGAATAGACACCAAATACTTCTCTTTCTCTTTTCGCAGAAGCAGGCCTTATCGTATAAGAAAGCCTGTTGCCAGACGGGGTCGCAATCTTAGACAGTAAAATCCAACAAAGATTGCCATTACTCTCCGTCAACAAAAAAAACAGCCCTTTTCAGACCTACCCAAGACTCTCGAAAAGATATACTTATTTCATTTTCCAAAACTTTTAAAATTTTAGAAATATGACTATAAACACATCGATGTTTTTGGTCAGTTAAACAAACAAAACAAGACAATATAAAATCCACCCTTTTTTCTCGGTCTTGTCGAACAACGTAAAAGATCGTGTCTGTCTGTGTTTGTAAGTCACAAAAGTAAAAAGTTAACGTGAGTGCTTCTTTTAAGTCCGCGCGTTTCATATCACATGATAAAAATTTAGGTGTTATGGGATATTTTCCATTAATTCCGTACACCACGGATATGAACGCGAGCACACGTCAGTCTAGCTACCATTGTGAACCAGTTAACATTAAACATGAGCGAAAGAATTTCAAAACTTCTTGAACTTCAAAGGCACCTGGAGTGTGCCAGACGTCTCCTGAACGAGCTGACCATGGAAGCTATGAAAGAAAAAGCCAGACTTAAGGAAGATCAGGAAAGAAAGAAGAGAGAAGAGAAGAAAGAAAAGAAAAGAGGGATCCTGCCTCCCTCATGGTAAGACCTGTGTGTGAGGTGATACCTGAGATGAGGACACCTCCAGTATGAGCACCACCACCAATTCCACAACCACTACCAGTACCACAACTTCATCCACGGTTGTGGCGTAGGAGAAGAAGGGAAGCCTTCACTATCCCAGAGACGGAAGACTGGGAGAGTGAAGCCACTCAACCTCCGTCTGCTCTCCCAATCACAAATGTGAATTGGGAGAATGACTGGAGTCGAAGATGTGTGTGTGCGTTGCCCGCCCTGGAAGGTATCGGCATTAGCCAGATGCCTATGGAGTTCAAGAGACAAACAGCCCTTTTCAGGGCTAACCATATCTCTAGAAAAGAGAGACTATTCAATTTGCCAATTTGTGTGAATGTAGTGTAGTGTAACTATAAACACTCACTTCAGCAATAATGTGTGTGTGTGTGTGAATGTGTGTGTGATTCCATGCGCTTTCGTTGATGAGATAGTGTATATTTTGTGTTTTATGCTGCTCGTTTCGTTGATGAGATAGTATAGTTTTTGTTTTATGCTGCTCGTTTCGTTGATGAGATAGTATATTTTGTATTTTATGCTGCTCGTTTCGATGTGGGTGGTATTTTTGTTTTATACTGCTCATTTCGGTGTGGATGGTATATTTTGTGTTTTATGCTGCTCGTTTCGTTGATGAGATAGTATATTTTGTATTTTATGCTTCCCGTTTCGGTGTGGATGGTATAATTTGTGTTTTATGCTGCTCGTTTTGTTGATGAGATAGAATATTTTATGTTTTATGCGGCTCGTTTCGTTAATAAATAGTATATAACATGAGATGTGAGTTTAAATATGTTTTCCATTGCGTCCGTGCTTTACCTATATAAAAGCATAACATTCACCTTTTAGCGATGGACAGTCCGGGCCGCGCGGCCAACTGTCCGAAAATAAGCTTGCAACCTATGTCTTCACTTCGGCCTGGAAGACACAAGATTGAAACGAGATCATTTGGAAAAGCGATCAAAATTAAAAACCAAACATTGCAAAAGCGGTGATAAATGTCAAAATTAGGTGACATACACCTAGAGATTGATTTCTTTTTTTAGAACCATATAAGTACGCTAAGTACGCAAAATTCAACCTCATCAAAATATATTCAAAATTCACAACTCAGGAACATTTGGATAATTGAATAGGTGGCTAACACATCATTGGTATAGGGACACCAGTAGGAAAAACTGGTTAAATTTGACAATAATCCACCTGAGATAAAGTTAGGTGAACTTAGACATTGGGGACTTTAGTAGGCGGGAGTTGAGGCGGAAGGCCGGTACGCTCTGTTACAATACGCAGCCAACTAAAGGGTTTTAAGGTCAGCAAATAAAGGTCAGCACCACGACCAAAAGCCCAGCCCTAGGGCTAAGCGCCTCCCTGGATAGCAATGTTACCGAAAGGAACATCCGGCCAAGGCGGTCAGCCACCAGGGGGGATAATAGGCCCACGCGCCGGAGCAAAAATGTCTAGCACTGAGACACGGGTGAGCCCTGCCTCGGAAGGAGGGGAGGCCACTAGCCCTTTTCAGGGCTTTAACCAGTCATAATACACGAGAGTGGACACATGACTATAATAATAGATCAGATCAGATCATTTGAACCATACAATCACAAAGTGAACGGAACGGACAAACAATTAGCGATGGTCAGTCCGAGGCGCGCGGCTAACTGTCCGAAAATAAGCCTACAACCTATGTCTTCACTTTGGCCTGGAAGACTCAAGATTAAAACGAGATCCTTTGGAAAGGCGGTCAAAATTAAAAACCAAACATTATCAAAGCGGTGATAAATGTCAAAATAAGGTGACATACACCTAGAGATTGATTTTTTTTAAAAAACCATATAAGTGCTAGCAATGTTATCGAAAGGTAACATCCGGCAAAGGCGGTGAGCCACCAGGGGGGTTAATAAGCCCACGCGCCGGGGCAAAAGTGTCTAGCACTGAGACATGGATGAGCCCTGCCTCAAAAGGAGGGGAGGCCACTAGCCCTTTTCAGGGCTTTAACCAGTCATAATAGACGAAAGTGGATACATGACTATAATAACAGATAGCATAGCATAGCATAGCCATTTGAGTCATTATACACAGAATACAAAATGAGTGGGAGTCTAGAGTTATTTATTCGATTAAGAGATATTTGGTATTGGATCGTGGATGGAGCCTACGAACTGCAAAATCTTAACCAATAATCGAAGTTAACAAGTAGTCAGGACTTGATAAAGAAACTAAGTGTAATCTGTTATCAATTACAATTGATAACCATAGAAGAAGCAGACAAAATACGAGGAATCATCAGTCCAAAATACTTCAAAGACGGACCCTTGAAGCAGATTCTGGATGATGCGAGATGCTATTTGGAAAACATCTTCAATTTAACAGAGTGGCCTTTTGTGAAAAAAGGCTTAGATAATATGAAGAAAGGCGAAGACAAAATTAAAAAATACTGGAAGAAGAGGTCAAGAAAATTAAGGAAAAAGGAGTGAGGATAAGAAAAACCAAAAAAAAAAAAAAAGAAAGAAGACTTTGAGAATTTAAATCAAAATTGGATGAAGATACAATCTAAGTTTTGAGCTATGGGTCATCCAGAATGGATGCCCGAAGAAGAGAAGAAGAACAAAGGAATTTTAGAGAATATCAGGAGCTGGTGGAAAAAGTGGAGAAGTTAGAAGAAGAAAACAAAGGCCCTGTTCAGGGCCACTTTCCATGCCTAGAAAAGATTATACTTTTCAACAAAAAAAAACTGCCATATATCTATCTCTGTGTTCTATGACTCTATGTGTCTGTATTGTATATGTATGCATGTATATGTCTATGTCCTTCCCTAGATTCGTGGTGCTCCGTGAGCGTGTTTAGGTCAACTAGGTCAGTTCCTTGCTACACTGTTGCCAGATGTCCTGTACGGTGACGTCATGCCACCTGTGCCATTCCTCTTGTCGCTATACAGGCCCTATACAAAATTCCCATTGTCGCTATAGCTGCCCCGGGTGTGCCATTTGTCGCTAGAAATCATGTCGCTATAGCAGTTCAGGGTGTTTTTTTTAATAACTCCCATTGTCGCTATAGCACCTCCATTCACTACTCCCGTATCTGACTTACAAAATCTTTAGCACAAAACTGTAAAGCTTTTGAGAATTTAATTCTAGCCTCTAATGTAAGACACCATATAAAGTTACGAATATATTTTCTGCAGTCTCCATGAAATCCACTACGTAATTTATATTACGGACTGACTTGTTTGTACACCACATATAAAAACAAGCATTGCATTACGTTCACTCTGGAAGTATCTGTTTTGTTAATGGCATGAATGGAAATTTTAGTAAAAGTGACATTTATGGAGCTGCAATTTCGTAAAAAAACTATTGAGAAAATGTGTGTGTGTGTGCGCGCTCGCGCGTGAGAGAGAGAGAGAGAGAGAGAGAGAGAGAGAGAGAGAGAGAGAGAGAGAGAGAGAGAGAGAGAGAGAGAGAGAGAGAGAGAGATCTTGTCAATATGTAGCCCTGACACTTTGTTCAAGCACATCGGAAGATAACCTTTTAGGGAAGAATAAATCACATGCACCGCCTTCGGTTCAGCCGATCGCTCACTTTTTGGTCCACGGTCTCTTGTGGGAAGCCTTACATTGTGGTTTGGTTAACGGTCTCTGGTAATAGTGTATCATATCAGCGACAAATAAATTGGCTTTTACAATTGGTTTAGTCTGCTATCAGAGACAGATGAATGTTACATATAAAGGGTTATGATTTAGTATCGAATTTATGAAACGAGTTGATGGCTCGCAAAAAGTAGGACAAAGATCAATGAGTTTCATAAATTTAATATTAAATTATTATCCATTTGAGATTCTTTTCATCACAGAATAATAATAATAATAATAATAATAATAATAATAATAATAATAATAATAACAACAACAACAACAACAATAAAAAATAATTCTTCTTCTTCTACTTCTTCTTCTTCTTCTTCTTCTTCTTCTTCTTCTTCTTCTTCTTCTTCTTCTTCTTCTTCTTCTTCTTCTTATTATTATTATTATTATTATTATTATTATTATTATTTAAAACTAGTTTATCCCAGAGCACTATAAACACATGGCAGGCGTATAATGTTCCGTTGATGCTGCTCTTGTTCTTTTTTTTCATTTATCAATATTCAGTTTTATTTCACTTTTATCGCTGAAATATCAGCTCGCGAACAACAAGTGAATTATCTCTGGAAAGGTACATGAAAGAAATATACGTCGCATATAAACTTAATAGTGTAGGTGTATGTATTGTACTGACGAAATAACATTCAAATCAGTCACACAATGGTGGGCGATCGAACGTAGCCTAATCCTCAACGGCAACATAATCATCAGAATAGCGATATTAACCCTAAACAATATTATATTAATCATTTATGACTGAAATTCTTTAAAATTTAACAACCAGCATGTGACCTACACATCAATTTGAGTACATTCAAAATCCATTGAAGAGTTCAAGAGAAGAATACACAAAACTCAAGGATAGTGGCGTCGATCGTGAGCTAAATTCATATATTCTAAGATTAATTTTTTCCTCCGTCCATCAACACCTGTCAATTCATCCATCATTGTTCTAGTTGGGAATTCCATGCACACATATAAGATGCGTTCTTTGAAATAATTTATTTCTCAACTTTCCAATTAAAAGAACTTGGACTTAGCAATATGTCTAATCAGTATCTAATAATTTACATAACATATCCCCTGCTATTTTTGGGGGCAGGCATTGGTATTTGGATCAAATTCTGGATTGAAAACAGTATCCGATGTGTTTCTCCGTGTATGTATGTATGTATGTATGTATGTATGTATGTATGTATGTATGTATGTATGTATGTATGTATGTATGTATGTATGTATGTATGTATGTATGTATGTATGTATGTATGTATGTATGTATGTATGCATGCATGTATGTATGTATGTAAATATCAGAGTAGCACCTATTCGGATGTAATTTAGAGTTATGCATTTCGCTGTGTTTTTGTGTGTTTCATATTTTTGACGTACCTTTAGCAATTTTTCAGTCATATCATTATGATGTCTGCAGTGAGACTGCAGATAGTCATGCCTAACACTGGGGCATCATGTACAGACTTGTTGCGTCATGCCAAACAGTCATTATTCTGACATCAGGCTGACCAGTCCTAACACTAACCTCTTATTGCCGAGTGTCAAGCGAGGTAACTGTTTGTACCATTATTATGTCTTTGGTATAACTCGACCCCGGTTCGAACCCGCATCCGAAGCAGACACTTTAATCACTAGGCCATCGGAGCGGTCTCATTTCACTTTGAATTTCGATGAGGAGTGTTGAATTCTATTTTATCTTCAATTGATTAATACTCTTCCCAAACGTCACTTATTTGGTTATGTAATAATATCACTGAAATATGTCATGCATCTCATTTCGGTCCTACGACCGCACCGGTGGCCTAGTGGTTAGAGCATCCATATTAGACAGACCGGACGGTGCAGATATTCTTCTCCCTTAGGTGGCGTTCTACAGTTTGGTATTTAGCATAAAGTTAGAATTTTAAAGGAAAAGAATTTCCTCGGGTTTCATCATTAGTTATACTGGCTATTTAGAAAGACTTTGTATATCTTATGTATTGTTCAAAGAACCTTTAATTCTCCTTATTTTGATATATGTTTGATAGGTGTAATATGGGTTATAGAGTATACAGCTTGACCTTACTCCAGATGGGCACCTTTCAAAAAAGTGCTAGCTCTGCTTGCTCATTTTCACTTCCCTAACTTCAGAGGCAAATTGTAAAAAAGAGTCGATGACTTATTTTTACATTTTTTGTATTTGTTAATTCATTCATTGCACTTTTAGAAGCTGGTATTGTCTACTTTGGCAAAATTCATTTTCCCTATTTTAATAGCTGCTAAGGATAGTGCGCTTTAGATAACTTCAGGTCGATTTTTGGAGCACAAGGGAGCAGTCATTTTAGTTAGAAGTGTGCTAAGATCATTTAAAATTTCCAAAAGTACATTATCCAAAGACATTTTAGCCACATTATATGAAAGTAGTATATAAGCATGCCAACATTCTCTACATTGTGTATGTTTAAAGTGCAAATAACTTCACCTTACATACGTCACTCTCTCATAAGTACATAATAACTGGTGAGTGCCACATTAATTTTCCATAATTTCAAAACATGAAGTCGATCATAAAATGTGATCGGTCATGAAATATGCAATTTGTGAATTAAAAATGATCATTTACTTTTGATTATAAGCGAAAGAAAAGCATTTTTCTAGCTTTTTATGTCAGCTAAATTTTTCAACATTAATGTGTCTGTTTTCGTATACGACATATCAATTCCACTTTACGTAATAAAAGGTTGTCTACTCATACAACAACTCGGCAAAATGTAGCTTTGACGCTTTGTTCAATGCTGATAGACACACACACACACACACACACACACACACACATACATATATATATATATATATATATATATATATATATATATATATATATATATATATATATATATATATATATATAAAGAATACAAATCATATGGCGAATAACAACCCTCTCAAGCGTACTGGATCCACCAAGGGATCACGTTTGTCAGGGATTAATTAAAATAGATGCAATAAACTGACGACGAACAGTACGAAACTAGTAACTAACTAGCCTAAGCGCTTTCGACTCTTAATGAGTCTTTTTCAAAGGCAAATACAAAACATAGTTACGACAAACAAATAAACACAAAAACGTTGCGTTTGTAAACCTCTACATTTCTATCTTCACATGTGCTAAAACTATAAATACAACCAGCTTGTATAGACTAGTTGCGGAAACTAGTCTATACAAGCTGGTTGTATTTATAGTTTTAGCACATGTGAAGATAGAAATGTAGAGGTTTACAAACGCAACGTTTTTGTGTTTATTTGTTTGTCGTAACTATGTTTTGTATTTGCCTTTGAAAAATACTCATTAAGAGTCGAAAGCGCTTAGGCTAGTTAGTTACTAGTTTCGTACTGTTCGTCGTCAGTTTATTGCATCTATATATATATATATATATATATATATATATATATATATATATATATATATATATATATATATATATATATATATATATATATATATATATACTTTTAGTAGCAGAAATTGCTATGGCGCTTATTGCAAACAAAGAAATGCTCTAATAATGATCCTACCATGTTACACATACACTAATAATGAATTGTAAAATGTTTTAGTTTAGTATATAAAATGGTTCTTACAGCTTCCTGTCTAGTAAAGTTGAGCTGGGAACTTGTGACGCTTTAACACGGACAGTGATGGGTATCTTATATGAAAACAGCAAAATTATCCAATCCTGATATATTGTTCAGATAACATTTTGTAACAAAAGCAATGCATGATCATTTTTCTCTAAGGCAATGTCCAAACAAAAACCATAGCGAATGTAGTTTTTGAGCTCACTGAATAAGTAGAACCAAACCCGAAGGACTGGACAGTCAGTCACAGTGCTGTGAATCTAAACTACTAGGCAAGCAGTCATACTGCTTTGAATCCGAAGTATTGGGCAGGCTGTCATTAGTGTTTTGAATCTGAAGTGCTGGACAGGCTGTCATAATGCTGTAAATCCGATGTACTGGACAGGCTGCCATTAGTGTTTTGGATCTGAGGTGCTGGACAGGCTGTCATAATGCTGTGAATCTGAAGTACTGGGCTGGCTGTCAGTACTGTTAATCTGAAGGCTGTCGTAGTGCTGCTAAAAAGATGTGTCAAGAAACTGCCTAAAATAAACTTGGCAAAACAGAGAACGTTCTCTTCATTTTAACATTGCTAAGGCTTGTACTGGATTTTAGGTTTCATTTTAGCAGACGTATTTTTATCTCTTAGTCTAAATTATGAACAATCTTTGACACTTGGATTAACTACACGCATGCGATATTTAGCCATTTAATCAATTTGCCATCTAGAGAACGCATCATAAAATAATATTCCTATAAGTTTCAAGAAGAAGGGCCTCCAAATCAGAGCCATTATAGACTGCACTGATTAGTTTTATTCAAAGATCATAGTCTCCAGGAGTTCAGACTCAGACATACAGCAGTAATAACTTGTACAATACAGTGAGGTGTCTTGTTGGTATAGTAGTCCTCGTTCGTTTTCATTTGTGCTAGTATTGTATGGACGTAAATTTTCCGAAAAGTGCGTAAGAGAGCATTCAGTCTTTCTAGTCCTGTAATTAGCAAGAGAAGATGTAATGGTAGACAGTGGATTTCATATCGGGGACATGCCGAGTGTACGTCGTGCAACTCCTAAAACCTTAATCGTTTACGAAAGTGGGCTAAATTAGAAACAAATATCTTAATTGCTAAACAGCGAATACAAGAGGAAATATCAATAGGAAGACTGAAATGATACATATTGAAATAGCAAACATGAAGACTGACATGTTAAATGTGGAATGAGCAAACTTCCATTCACTTCATTTTAAAGAGATAAATTTCAATATACTGAAGCATGTTAAATAAGTATATTAAATATAGAAAAGTATAATGAATGTCAAATCACAACTTGGAAAATGTTAGTACGAGGGAATCATTGTCAACAACTTGATACCATCATTGGTATATTAGGATAATAAATGTTCTTATCAGCACATTATTCCACTATATTTTGTCCGAAATAAAGTGAGCTATATATTTATTTTCATTTTAGATCATACTCACCAAACTAAACACAATTCGTTTCCCTTGCATCGTGTGCAAAAAAGTACTTTTCAATGTAATTAAGCTACATGCAATAAAGTCTAAGTTTATATGCATTTCCACTGCCACTTTTATATAATTCCTGTAAAAACATCCATAGACAAATGATGTACGTTAACTAGTATTTGTTACGGTCTATGCTGTAGAAATTAACAGTGGAATAAAATTGGTAGTCCTGCATCAAGCAGCACATCACGTGTGTGCAGATCTAAGTTTATCCTGTTTGCCATTTGGCTAAAAAAAACTCTGGTATTTACATTGAAGCATCATAAAGTCAGTACAATCATCAATTTGTCTAAACAAGGAAAGAAAATATATAATATACATTGCACAAAACACAAGAAAACATCATCAATGAAGTATTATCAGCCACCAAGGTATACCAGAAAAGGTTGCACATATTGTCGGTGTCTACACTGTGTACTAAATAGGTTTGAAATTGCACAGAGTTTAAAGCCTGACCAGAAAGCATATAAGCATAGACTGGTTTGTTCATTGACTGATTGTACCCTGACCCGAAAGCATGTATGTACAGATTGGTCTGTTCATTCAGTAATTGCACCCTGATCAGGATGTATGTAAGCATAGATTAGTTTGTTCATTCACCGATTGTACCCTGACTAGAAAGCATGTAATCACAAATGGTCTTTTGCTTACGTGATTGTGGAAGTCCTAAACTACCTGTACTCTTAACAAATATATGTAACATAACCCTATCAGTATATGAATATTTACATTATTTCATACTGAAGTTTTAATTGGCTGTCTTGGCAGAATGCTTGTTTATAATGTTTTTTGTTGAAATAAAATAGTGCGCTTGGCAGCCAGTTTATGAAAATAATCATTATCGACCTAAATACTTACTACTTCAAGCCATTTTGGTAAATAAGACACACGCAATTTTTGTTTACGTATACCTAGCTGAACTTAGATCGAAGCATACGAAGGTTTTGTTCTTTAAGCTGTATTATATATTTGCATCTAAGCATGAATGATATGCATTATCTGAAGCAACAGTCTTTGGTTTAGTTATCTGATGAGCATATAAATCTAATTTCTGCAAACACAGCATAAGAAACAACAATCAGCTATGGCATTATGAGATCACAGATCACGGTTCAATTTCCACTGTATGTTTGTATGCTGTTCAGGTCAACGTATAAGAGACTTGTCTTAGTTTTCACAAAGGACAAGCCACAAGCGGTGCTTGAAGTTCTCAATCTCAGCTTCATTTCAGTGGACTTGTGCTTCATGCTAATTTATATCACTTATTGATGGAATTTCATAGGCCTATGTTTTCACATGACCCCAAACAGAGTCCATATTAAATTTTTGTGAAACAACAGGGAATGACCAGTTACGCTCATATATTGGTACAATTGGATCACAGTATTCTTGCAGTGTCAAATATTCAAAATAAGCACTTTTTTATATTTAGGAAGATGAATTTCAATTGGTATTTTTAAAAGAGGAGAATAGACCCGATTCAAATCGATATTATAAAATACTATGTAAATTACGCTTATCACACACAAATATTATAATACATACATTATTAATCTTTCATAACATATCAACATATGATTCACAAATAAAGCTTCATGTTCTGTTAATATGAGTCAAAATTCATGACTGAGGGTATCCACTCGACTTGCCTACACTTCGCTACAGTATACAAGCTCTGAATGTCAGAGGATTTGTGCAACTTTATATCACCCACAGCTGCTGTTAATAAATAACTGAAACAAGCGTGTTTTTGTATTCTATTAAGTCTTTTATTAGTCCATTGGCATTAGTTTATCAAATAAATATAATATTCCCTATTTCAACATCTGACAATCTACAAATATCAGAAGAATATTCCTTCAATTCTGCAATGTGTGTGAGCAATTGACGTACCCGATCCTTTTTGCAATCGTTTGGCACTTTCTTTGAAAGACGGAATACTCGTCTGATTCCTCCCGTTGAAGATGAATTTTAAATCCATCGTGGGGTATTGTATGGTTGGCCAATGTTTTATTTAAACTATTATAGAAGTCCCACCTTGGCTCTATTTTGTTGGAAGTTAAATTTAATGAAAGATAGCTATAAAGCTCTGAGTCCTCAATCAGCAATGACGACAGTTAGATGGCTAAATATAGAAAAATGTTGAAATTCAACGAAAAACAATTTATTAACAATTCAATAATGAAATGGCTCAAATTTCCAATTACACTCCTTCCGCTCGACCCATTAATAAGCCTATTGCATCACTTGATTAGCAGTGTGAGATTGATTTCTATCTGTCCTTGTATTTCTGCTCAGCTGGTGTATTTTTCCCTCTCTTATTTCTCCCACTTCTTCCTCCTCAAATTTTATTTAAATTCATTCTCATCCTCCTCCTCCTCGACTTTCTCTAGACTCCTTCTTCTCCATTTTCTCTACCACGACTACTCTTCTGTCAACTTCGACTGTCTCGGTTACAGCTCTTATTCCGTCTCTAACTCTTAAAGACTCGGATCCAAAAGAACCGGATGTTCTGTGTCCCATAAAATGCTTCATGTGAAAACACAAGGACGGTACATTCTTTTTTTCCTCAGTCATCTCATCTCGCACTACACAAAGCATATCATCAGATAACGGCTATTAAATTTCTTCGGTCACGCATTCGTTCACATCTAGATAGCCGTACGTTCTTGTACGGTAAAACAAACGTCATAATAAAAACACGGTATCAATTACTTCTCATATATACATCAACAAATTCTGTCACATCAATACACATTCATAATCCCGTTATACTAAACAACGTCATAATAATCAAACTCATTCCTTTGCCTTACAACTCATACAAAGTACACAAATATTAAAAATATCCATGCTCTGATATACGCATACGTCCATAGTAACTATTCTTACATGCTTCAACCATGTTTCCAAATTCATAATTCAAGCATGTGTAAATTCTAACATAACACATTAATAAATGCAATAATTTGCTAAAAAAAATAACCTAATAGCGAATTACAAATGAATTCTGACTACAAGCTAAAAATCTAGATAATTCTACCTCTCATCTAATAATTCTCTTTTGGCTCAAGTCCATGTATCATATTTCGCATGTAAATGAAACACTACAAAGGTAATTCTACATACTAAACGATCCTAGTAATTAAGTATACATACTACAGATAATTACAATTATGATGCCGTAATATTCTTCAAAAATTGAGCATATAACTTACTGACCTTTCGAAGCTTTGTCTTTTCTTAGAATCTACCTCTACGTTTTTCCGCCAAATTACGAGTGACTTCGTTTTCGAAGTAACCCTATTGATTTGAAATCCCTTCTAGGTGCAAACTATATTTTCGCTTACGAAACCGAAAATTATCATTGGACCTGCAATGTAATCATACCCTTTATAAAATTTCCGATTGGATATCGCTGTGAACCGATCCAAATCAAACTTATTGGTCAATGTCCCTCTCGCTGTCTGTCAATGTGGGGGCGGATGAGAACACGCCCTGCCCACCCCGCAGGCATCTCTTTGATCTTTGGACTATGCTTTAGCACATTATGGTGATAACTACAAGCATTTACTTAGACGGTGCCATCTATCGCCTGTGCCGATCCAATATTCTATACTCCGGCCGGTCATGTAACATCGCGTTCATCACTAGCTCGCGGAAATCTTTAGACATCAAATAAATGTCCGTGGTAATATTCCCAAGAAGGTAGATTATAGCTTTTACATGAGGTTATAGCTGTGGCTTATCAAACAATACACCTATGTACGTCATATTAGGATGAACGTATGCTTTGCTCTTTCACAGTTGACATGGAAATAAAATCGGCATCATGTTTTTCGAAACGCATAACAAAATGTCACGGGATGATGGAAGTCATATTACAAAAGTGATTTTGTCTGCTATATGCAAACACGACTATTAATAAATGCCTTCATGTATTCACTTTTTGGTATATTTTTCAGATACTGGAAAACGGAACTTGGAGGCTTTCAGATTGTCTGCCTGTCAGTGAATCTTTGATAGCAGGATTAAGATAAATTTACCTGGAGGTAAATGACACCTATATGAAGCATGCAGCTCAAATTTGGATGATTTTCACCTTCAGAAAAGTTGTCACGAAAACGGATAATATTAAACTACCAGCCAATAGAATATCAAGAAGAAAGAAACGCGAAAATGCAGCTCAGAAAGAATTCTAGATCAAAGCAGATCGAGCCACATGAGACTATTAATACAAATTAAACACATCATGTAGTCCATACCAATCCATTAATATATTGTGTCCGTCACGGATTGATTAAGATAAATGTAAAAACAAACGACAACGAATAGTTTCGACTCCAATAGATAAGATGGAAAAGTTCTGAATATTCTCTTACAATGTTTTCTTCTTAGACACTTTCAATAAATTTAATATTGATCGATAAACAAAATAGTTTTTCATTAAAAAAATCTGCAGTTACAGCCGAATGCAGATAATATAGATCAATGATAGTGAAGTAAACATGTAAGAGGAGAAGAATTCAGCTACTGAGCAAAAAGCATACTGTAACATCCTGGCGCTATTAGAGGACACTCAAATTGATATCAATGCCGACTTAGATAAAGTTGACGTTTGTAATTTTAAGGTGGTTTCGTCCTTTTAAATAATGTCATAAATGCACTAAAGATAATCCATGGAAAAACTATTCAAAATTTTACTCAATGAAGCCAACACTTTATTTTCATTTAAAGTACAAATCACGTTCAAGAAACAAAGCAGGTCACTGAAGTCTTCAAATTTAAGGCTAATTCCTACATTATAGGCTTTACTTTAAACTAGGCCTCTAAAGCTTTTTATAAAGGCCAAATACTAGTTGATTCGTAAGACACACAGATTTAGCAAAACGTTTTTCTTTTTTTAAAAAAACAAACAACTTACACAGTAATACTTAATGGGAATTGAAACCATAATGAATTATCAAACCAGCAAGCACTAAAAAGCTAAAAGGTTTGTTAGATTCAGTTTCCACATAGGAACAACACAAAATGTTTTATTTAAATTAAATAAGGATTGACAGTGACTCTGTTATGCTAAACCAAGCTAGAAAAAAATCTAGAATTACACAAGTTGCACTCAACGTTCTGCTCTGCGAAAGTTCTTCTAAAAGAAGAAAACTAGCCGTAGAAAAACCAACTGTCGATACTTAGGAACGAAACTTCCTTCACGTTATACGCTTAATGTGGTTAATCTCTTAAAGTCACAACTTAAAGAAGCAGAAATATTTTTTAAAAAAAATATCGAAAGAACGAGTTTTGGTCCAAAGACATGGACAGAGATAAGCTTCACAGGGAAGACTTTAGCCGCAGACTATGGTTAATTGCCTTGCAACCACACAATGAAAGAGAACGAGATATTTACCTCGGCAGATTCAAATTCCGAAAGGAAAGACGCTGGTCACACCATAAAACAATATTGCAAATACAGAGGCCTTCGCAGCTTCAGTTGAAAGCGACACTTCGAGACACATTAACTATGCCATAGAAAATATATCAAAATATCTGAATCATTTGGTGAGACCACGTATCCTCGCAATACCATCATATTTTCAGGACACAACAGATTATCTCAAGAAAAAGAAAAGGAAGTGGACCATTACCTTCCGAAACACTTATCCTCATGGAACATCACTCGCTATACACTACCATACAAGAGCCATTCATTCGTTTTCAAATCAAAGCACACAATTATGGATTTATCATCTTTATCACCCCTGTACTCTAAGAGGTCGGTTGAGAACAACATATGACTTCGCAATGTTCCCTACATTTTTCTCTATGATCAACTGCTCTTCATGAATTTCCAAACTATATACCTGTCTATTCTGTAATGTTGTCTTCACACCTGTTTTTCTATCTCTTCGTATGCACCCTCGCCTTACCCCTTGCAAAGTTTTTTTGCTAGTCCAGATGATCTTGAGACTTGACCGTACCACTTAAGCTTGTGTTGTTTTCACAGTGGTCAAGAGGTCTTGCATTCAACTGATTGCAAATGTTAAAAGATTATAGTGCTTTTGTGTCTGAGTGGCGAGTGTATTGGTTAATATATATTAGACAAAGGTAGATTCAAGAATCAGACGAAGTATGTCAATAAAGCGTTATCTCCAGCAGTCCAGTTTAACATTTTTTTTTCTTCTCCTAGATTAAAGCAGTTTAATATATTCAGATCTCTTCTTTCAGCATTTTCAAACCATATTATCCTATTCGGACAGTTATCACATCATCCCACCCCACTACACACACAAATACACACACACACTCACACACATACGCACACGCCTTAGCTGATTTTGACTATAGTCTCCGTTGGAAATCAATTCCTACATTTTTAAGAATTGATTCCACTTTTACCCGTGAAATATCAATGATAACGGCAAAGATTGTAACAGTTCTACAGCTAGCAGGTTTTATTACTGTACAACTGATTACTTTGCATCGCCTGTTGTTTAGTTCTGTGTTCAAGACACAGTAAAAAAAAAAAAAAAAAAGGCAACACTACACTACCTGACCCTATCTGCTCCGGTTAAGGATTTAGATAAAGCGGATCGTTATCGATACAAAGACTAATTTGATTTGAGAGATGATTACAATAAAAGTGTGTTCATAAGAAAGAGAAAAAATATAACAATGAAGACCATTACTTGGGGGATGAAGTTGAATATCTTCAAATCTGAAAAGATGATGAAATTTTACAGACTTGGTAACTGTTTACATCATTTTACAGACTGGTAATTGTCGTCATCAAGACGATCAGGCTTTTCCACATTGCATTGGTGCTATTCGTACTCTGCATATTGTTTAATTTTTTAAAAAAAATTCCAAGGCTTTCCTCGTTGGTTATATTGGCTTTTAAAACAGACCTTGCATATCTTATTTGTTGTAAAAGAACATATAATTCTTTCTAGTTTGGAGTATGATAGTATATATCCCGCAGTTTTGCCTTACTTCAAATGTGCACTTATAAAAGGACTGCTAGCTCTGCTTCATCATTTTGTCATCCTTGATTTCAAAAGTAAATTGTAGCCCTCCCCCCAAAAAAAAAACCACAATAAAAAAGCGGAGAAAGAGTTAACATTTTCTTTTTATACAATTTTACATTCATTCATCACACTTTCAGAAGTGGGTATTGCCTGCTCTTGCAAATTTGGTTTTCCTGCTAAAATTAGTATCGGATTAGTTCGGCTGTTTTTCGAGGATTTTAGGGCAGTCATTTTAATCAGATTTTTGCTTACATTATGCACGATTTACACAACTACAAGATGTGAAGAAATTGCAACTCAGTATATTAAAGTATCATAGAGGTATGCCAACAATCTTTCGACTATGCATGGTGCGTATGCAAACAACTTCACTTTACTCCTGTCAATCTGTACAAAGTACTTCATATCTGTATTAATTAGTGTATTACTTCTGTTAGTGTAATCCATGACATCGTTTTATAACAAGTTTACAACATCTAGTATCGCCGCATTGAATGTCCTTTCGAAATTATGTGATAAACGCATCCTCCGACTAGTTTTAACTTAATTTGATATTGATTAATTTAAAATGGCTGAAAAACTCCCACTCGCTATCACCCGCCGTATATATAAAACACCGCATGTTGTCGAACTTAGTTTATTTTTGTCAAATAATGGTCGAAAATCCTAAGGGATTTGTTTGAGCTCGGATGCCATACTGAACTGTTTGTTGTATCTCCTTTCATATAGGTATTTGTTATGGGGTCATTTTGGGGCAATTAAAAATACAATGACTTATTATGATCCAAATAGGTCATTGACTGACGAATGTCTGGGTGTGAGGCCTGATAATTCGTTTTCCAATCTAGATAATCCACATGCGGTGAGACTCTTTGAAGAAGGATTTTGTTAATATTTACTATTGATGAAATGCTGGTAAAGATGTCTCCACGACAGCGATTCTTGTACCAAGACCTTTATTGATGGCTTTTGATGCATTTGTCCAGAGCTCTTTGCACTGCATTAAATATGCGACAAAGGAATTATTATTATTCTCTATTATTTTAATGATAGCACTTGTGCGAAATAAAGAAGAGAAAAATTACACCAATAGTTTAAGGGTGCAAGGGGATAAAAATGAGTAATTAATCCATGGTTAAATTTCAATCAAGTATAGTTTTCGGAACTGTAAGAGGTCATCCACCCTTTTGAAAGAGAACATGAATATTATATTACTCGGCTTGCATGAAGCAAATAAAGATGTCACTGTCTACAGGCAATGCAGCTCTAACAAGAACAAAGCAAAATTGACCTGCTAACCATATCTTCCAAGACTCCTTTTTTTTTTTGTCCAAGGGATGAATCGCCGACTATTGAGGGTTTCACGGTTGCAACGTATTACTGATCGTAGCGCTTAAAATTACGTCCATTAGTTCTAATGCGCATGCCCACAAAAAAATTTCTAGTTACGGATAGTTCAGAATGTTTCGCCGTTTTAGCTGTACTACATTATGGTTAAACCAATGAATAAATTTCATATGTCTAACATTTTTTATTCATACTAACAAAATAATTATAGACATTACATCAGATAATTAGATTCGGTGTCCATACTTACATTATATCAGATAATGAAATCATATTTACTGTCCACACTTAAATGAGTATCAAATAATTAAGTCAAATACACTGTCCATATTTATATTATACCAGATAATATATATTCATAATCCATAAATTCAGATACATTTGTAGGAACATTTCATTTTTCTCTCCGATTTTTAACATTTATTGCACATTTTTGGATACAATGCTTTAACGAAAACCATCTCAACAATTTGCATTTTTCATACGTTGATATAACCTTCTTTCTTAGTTATGTTCTCAAGGCTAATAGCTCGTTTATAACACCAGTTAAGAAAGTTATAACACGTGTTCGATAAGAAAATTATAACACGAGTTCGATACGTCAGCTGATCTGTACTGCTGAATATTTGAGACCAGAAACGTTTTTCATAATGGAACACAGTATGTTAATATATTCAGAGGAACATAACAAAGCAATAATTTCATTAGCTATTATAAACATAAAGGATTTTAATTAAAGCAAATGGAATATTTATTCATATTTGGGTGCAAATATTGTGCAATATTCAGATTAATTAACATGCCCAATGAGCTCTTTTGTTTCATTTTCTTTTTGGTGGTTGCGGGGAAAGGGTTCTTTTAACTTTAAACAATGAAAAAAAGTATTTCCTCATATATGTATTTTTCTTGCCTTTTCCAGTCAAATATAGCCATGCATTCATTCAGCCTCATATTTAATTATTAACTATTTGCATTCCTTGCTGGTTTTCACAAAACGTGAAACATCAAGCATCGGACGGTGCATGCAGTAACTTTCAGCATGATTTTTCTTTGCGTATGCTGACACGTTGTAATAACTCTCAACTTTGCTGGGAACTTTAAACAACATTTCTGATTGCCACCAGCAAATTCATCTGGAACAGCCTAAGTAAATTTAGTTTAATTCTGTTTAACTTTCCATGCATTAAATATGAAAGTTTAAAAGATCTAATTATTTTATAGATTTCATCCATACACCAGATAAAATGAGACAGACATACAGACAGACAGGCAGATAGGACAGAGCCACAAATGTCATATACATACATAGTGTGTCTAATATCGATATTTCTCCAAATTTTATTGTCTAAAAATTCCAACCTTTTAAAGAAATAAAATTTATAAAAATCATCATGAGACACGTACGTGCAATTGTGTGTTCAAGCGTGAATGACATTGGTACATTTTGAAAAATAAATATGTTTTCTATATATAATTCCAGTTATTTCATGAAGAATATAATAAACATTAATAAAAATGCAACGGGTTAAATCTATAATAAAAAATTAAGATTTAATTTGTTCTCGTTGTCGTTCAACCTTCAATAACTCCAATGATTAAAGCTGTAAAAAATAAACATATTTTCATTATTCTTCAAGCGAGATAAATTGTGGTAGCAATCTTTTTACGCAACAATCAAATAATGAAAACTGGAGCATGAGGTAGTAATGGAAAAATAATAAAGTTTTGAAATGGGTACAGAACATTTTTTTTAAAGCTGGGAACAGCGCAAGTTACTGAAAAAATAAAAGATGAAAAAACAATTGATTAAATATTAAAATAATTTATTTATAAGATAGTGAGATATCGATCTTGCTTGCGGCATGTGAACGGTCTGTCACATTTTCTTGATCTACATTTGCCATCTTTTTTGATAGAACTATCAGGAAGTAAGTTGCACCTAGACGCCCTCTGGTGTTTCCAAGGCTTTTTTCGTAACCGTGATAGGCCCTATACAACATTATAACGTAGGCAACCCTGAGTATGACACACCCCCCACCTACGAAAAGGCTCCTGACTTCGTATGTCATCTTTTTAAAAGCTTTGTTGTTTTCGTTTAATGCCATTGACGCAAGTAAAAAATAATGCAATGAAGAAAATATACATTTGGGTGGACACAAGTTTGGTATTTTCTAAGTTTACAATATGGTGGTAAGTCATATAATAACATATGTACAGCAACAAATGCATAATTACATAAATTGCAAAGCATTTGTCCTGTACCTATATAAATTCCGATCTTTAACATCTTCAACTTTATTATAAAGTAAATTGCAACAAAAGTTTAAAAAAAGCCTTGTAGAAATAGTGCGGCAAATGAGTTCTGTAGCACTATCTCTACAAAGCTGCCTTTAAAACAGAGCAAACAGTGTTATATGCGACTAAGAATTGTACAGCAGAGTGTAATTATTTGAAGAGTTCTGATCTCTGGCTTACCAGACTTACACAGGACGACTCCACAAGTCGTAATGTTCTTTAATGTCAAGGGCCCCCGAATGGCCGAGTGGTCTAAAGCGCTGTCCGTTACGGATCACTGCCATCTCACCTCTGTCTGCGTGTGTTCGAGTCTAGGATTCGGCGAATGTGGATAGGTGAGAAAGTTTGCCAGTAGCTTCTCGTGGGTCGGTGGTTCTTTCCGGTGATTTCCCGGTTTTTTCCTCCACCATTAATACTGACCGCCATGAATAGCCTATCGTGTGCTGAAAAATGGCGTTAAGCCCAACAACAACAACAACAACTTTAATGTCAATGTATATCAACAATCATTCAGATGTAGCAAATATATCTGACCTTATACTATGCAATTCAAAATGTCACGAATTTGAAAACAATACCAAAAAATATAAAATTTTAAACGTTTTCGCAGAGTAATGTGCATTTGTTTGGTTAGATTTTGACGGTTGAAATTTGGACTACAAACAGAATACTATTATAAACGATTGTCGTTTTTTAAAAATATGTTTTATATTTTTGTTTAGATGAAACAGTACGAAAAACGAATTGTTAACTTGCCACATTGCTTGTCACATTATTTCAAGCTAGGCTAGCCGAATGCATAAACGTGGGGGTAATTTCAACGTGTTCGGTGTAAAAGAATTGCCGCCGGCCAGTGTCAAACGATTATATAAGTCGCCAGAAACTCAGCTCTGGTTCCAGTCTTGCAGCTCTCAGCCTTGTGTCAGAGATCAAAAGGAAGTCCGCAGGGTAAACTAGCCGCCATATAGAAAGACAAACGAGAAGCACTGACAACTCATTTAATTCGGTCAGCCAAACAACTTCCAATCGGAATTCAGCCAATAGGTGGTCCTATATCTAAGATTCGAAAAAAATATCTAAACATCCGTTAGTATACCTGGGCAGATTGTGAGTAGTGCATCTCGCTGTCACGGATCCTACTCCGAGAAACTCCACTTGTAAATTGGCGGTGGACGTAGGACAAAGAAATGTGAACAAAGAAAAGCAAGTTTCAGAAGGTAGTTATTTACTCGATTTTTGCAAAACAATACGGCGTCGTAATTGTAAGCATCGACATTATGTTTACTCAGTTACTGGGATTGTTTAGTATGTAGAAGTACTTTGTAGTGTTTCATTTATATGCTTACTTGAGACAATAACTTGAGTTAAGTAGAGAATTATGTATATTGACAGTTCATCATAATTAACATTAAATGTCATGGATATTTTACTCCGTAGTAACCACTACCTTATGTTAGAATTCACTAGTTAAAATAGATGTTTGAATATATCAGAGCAATAACATTTGCCTATTAGTTTATTTTGGTAAAGATGTGCGTCCGATTATTATGATATTGTCAGTATAATCGAATTATGGGTATGTACTGATGTTATCGTTGTATGTCTACGAGTAATTAATATCTTGCTTTTATGATTTTGTTTATTATATTGTGCTATTATATTGTGTTTTATCATACAAGAGTATATGCGTATTTCTGTGTGATTGGCTGTGTGACCGATGAAATTTGATAGCACCATCTTATGATAAGCTATGTGTAGTGTGAGGTGTTGGAGCCGAAAAAAATAGTGTACCATCCTTGTGTTTTACGGGAAGCCGGTGAGTATGGTAGAAAATAGATCCCTGAGTCGACAGACTGGACCGTAGCCGATACAAGTTACGTCCACACCTGTCAGTAACCTAATACAGGCTGAGTTGAGAAAGCTTCAGCAGGAAGACCCAACTCTTGCGCAGCTGCATAAATACTCTGCATAGGGAACGGAGAAAAAAAAAACTCCGAATGGCACGGTGAAGATCGTGTACATGAAGGGGATATTGTATCGCTACGCCAGGAAGGGAAACGAACTCTTCAAGCATGTCGTTGTGTCAAAGGAAAAGCGATTTGAAGGGTTGAAACTCGCACATGAATGTCTCATGGAGGACACATGGCTATTGCCAAGACTCGCGATCGTATTGTCATTTAATTCTATTGGCCAGCGGTCCAGGGAGACCTTAAGCGGTTCTGTCTTTCCTGTGACAAAATGTTAGAGAATGGCACCAAAAACGGATCATCGACTCGTTTCTTTGGGAGAACACCCATTATCGATGAGCCATTTCGACACGTCGCAATTGTTCTGATAGAACCGATAAAACTCGCGCCGTCGCAAGAAAAACGGTATATTTTAATGGTCGTATATTTCGCTACACCCTATCCGGAGGCTTTCGCTTTGCGCAATATCGATTCGGAAACGGTCGCAGAGGCGCTACTTGGAATTTGGTCAAGCGTTAGAGTGCCTGACTAGATCCTGACTGACCAAGGGACACAGTTCGTGAGTCGCATGATGGGTGAGGTGAACCGACTGATGTCGACTTAGCACCTCACGACTACACCGTATCACCCTCAATGTAAAGGACTGGTCGAGCTGTTTAACGGGACTCTGAAAAACACGCTTAATAATGTTGTGTGAAAGCCATCCCAAAGACTGGTTTCGGTATGTTCCTGCCATGATCTTGCATATCGGGAAGTACCGCAAGCGAGTTTAGGGCTTTCTCCTTTTAACTCCCGTATGGGAGGACTGTGCGTGGTCCCGTCGTCGTACTGAGGCAGCTGTGGACGGACAAACACGCTGTCGAGGAAGTACGTACTACTTACCAGTTCGTCGCGAATTTGCGAAACAAACTGGAACATACTTGTACCCTCGCAAAAAAGAACCTCAAGCGAGCGAAGTCGCAGAGGGAGAAGTACTACAACAAGCTCGCTAAACCACGCCAGTATGAAGCAGAGGACAAGATGTTGTTGCTGTTGACACAAGAACACAAGAAGCTGCCCCGAGCAGTTCGTTAACGACGGCTGAGATACCCTCTAACGTGAAGTGTGACCCAATGTTGAGTACGGAGCAGTGAGAAGAAGTAGAGACGTTGCTGGCAGGGTAGTCCAATGTGCTTACGGAAATGCCCGGAAGGACGTCACTTGTATAGTTTGGGCTGAAGCTGGTGGACGACCGGCCAGTACAGCGAAATTCTATCTTTTGTCCCGCGCAAAACGACAAGTGGTAAGAGAAGAGATCGAGCAGATGGTTGCTCTAGAAGTAATCGAACCTGCCGATTCTCTTCAGAGCTCTCATGTAGTCTTTATGTAGAACAAGTATGGCACCCATCGCTTCTGTGTCGATCACAGGAAGCTGAATCAGGTGACGAAATTTCTAGTTAAAATTCTACCTGAGCTCGAACATATTTTTGCTTCTGTTTGGAGAGCGAAATTATTTTCGAAATTGGATTTGTCCAAGGGCTTTTGAAAAATTCTGGTAAGGGAAAAGGACATGCATAGCTAGCCTTTGCTACTCCCGTCGAGACCAATCAATGGTTACTTAGAGTAAGGTGAACACCTAATTCTACTAGCAGACGTTCTGGAATGGCTACGTCAAGAGAAATTGACAGCTTGTCCTTCCAAATGTCACCTTGATTTCTGTAAGTTAGACTATCTGGGACACACCCTGAGTTGAGGCACGCTGTCTTCAGAGAGGTCGAAGGTGTAACAGCTGAGAAACTGTACACCCCACCACTAAGACTGAGTTGAGGTCATTCCTGGTATTGGCCCGTTATTACCTGAGGTTTGTGGCCAATTTCATTGCAATTGCGGTGCTGTTGTCGGACCAGACCAGGAAACGGACCAAGAATAAAGTCATTTGGACGGATGAGTGGATAGGCTGATATCCGACGCTGCTGTCCAAAACCTTTGTGTTGTGTACTTACGCGTGTCAGACCGGCCTATAGGGACCCTTCTTCCCGTCGCGTACGGCAGCTGTAAACTGCTGCTAAGAAGAACTACTCCATATCGGTAAGGGAATGCCCCGGAATCGTATTCTGGATATAGCGGTTCGAGCGGTACTTATACTGGCGTATCTTCATATTGGAGATCGACCACCAACACCTCACATACCTCGCGTAGACGAAATTGTCGAATGGACGCTTGATGCGTTGGTCGCTGTCCTTGCTGAAATATAAGATGCAGATCAGATACATGAAATGAACTGAGAATGTAGGAACCGATTTCATGAGCAGAAGCCCAGATCGTGCAGTAAAATCATTGTATGTTGTGCTTGTGTTCGTTTCCGTAGTCATCGTGTAGCATGTAGAAAGACAAATGAAAAGCGCTGACAGCTCAGTTGATTGGGTCAGCTCAACAACATCCAATCGGAATTCAGCCAGTGGGTGGGTCTATATCTTAGATTCGAAAAAAAATATCTTACCATGGGCTATACTTGAGCTGATTGTGAGGAGTGCATCTCGCTGTCACGAATCATACTACTAGACACGCCACTCGTAAATTGGCAGGGGGACGTAGGAAAAAGAATTATGGACAAAGAAAGGAAAGATTCAGAAGGTAGTTATTTGCTCGATTTTTGCGTCGTAATTGTAAGTATTGACATTATGTTACTCAGTTACTGGGATTGTTTTAGTATGTATAATTGCCTTGTAGTGTTTCATTTATAAGCTTTTTAGAGACATGAATTTGAGTTAAGTAGAGAATTATGTTGATTAACAGTTAATCAGAAATAATATTATAAGTCGTTGAGATATTGCTCCCAAGTAACCAGTATCTTTAGTAGTGCGTACGTTAGAGTTCACTATTTAAATTGATGTTTGAATATATCAGAGCATAGATATTTGAATATTTGTATATTTTGTTATGAGTTGTGATGTAAGGATATGCGTCCGATTTTTATATTATCAGTATAATTGAATTATGAGTATGTATTGATGTAATCAATTATCGTTGTATGCTATATGTATAAGATTAATTGATATCTTGCTTTAATGATGTTGTTTATTATGTTGTATTATTATATTGTATTTTACCATACCATGGGTATTTCGGATTTGATGGATGCGTGACCGATGAAATTTGATAGCCTAATCTGATGATAAGCTATATCTGTTGTGTGAGATGTGAGAGCCGAGAAAAAAGGTGTACCATCCTTGTGTTTTATGGCAAGCTTTTAGGAGACAATTTCTAGTGCGAGGTAGATGTCCCGAGTCTCTAAAACAGAGAGAGAGAGAGAGAGAGAGAGAGAGAGAGAGAGAGAGAGAGAGAGAGAGAGAGAGAGAGAGAGAGAGAGAGAGAGAGAGAGAGAGAGAGAGAGAGAGAGAGAGAGAGAGAGAGAGAGAGAGAGACTGTCAGTACAGTCGGAGTCGGAAATTCGAGTCGACGGATAGACGAAGGAAATAGAGGTGGAAAGTAGTCTGCGAGTAGAAGAAATATAAGGAGTAGAAGGAACCTAGAGCGAATTGGGGAAGACGAAGAGGAATCAGAAGATTAGTAAAAACCAAAGACAGGGCGAAAACTCTCTGTCGGCATTTAAGACTGGGGGCTCACTAAACACCAAACAGTCACTAAACCAACTTCCAAACCATAATATTCTGCCATAATCTAATTAAATATTTGAAACACCCCATCCCAATTACTTACAATCAAAACCATACAGAGGGGGAGAAACACCCTTAGCATTGCTCAATACGACACCAAATGGCCGTCTTATGAATAAGGTCGATAATAAAAGTGATGCATGGAAGCTTTAAATCACATATTCATGATAACATCAGGTTTTGCACAACAAAAATAGAAAGTACAATTTTGTGGCTGCCATATTTCTCTAAGTAAACTACAATTTAAACATATTTATTAAACAGCTTTTAAGATTGTTTTTGATACCATTTCAATTGTTTAGCAGTAGTGAAGACTGTACAGTCATAGTTACCATACTTTGATCTGACAAGAATCTGTCTGTCTGTCTGTCTGTCTGTCTGTCTCTCTCTCTCTCTCTCTCTCTCTCTCTCTCTCTCTCTCTCTCTCTCTCTCTCTCTCTCTCTCTCTCTCTCTCTCTCTCTCTCTCTCTCTCTCTCTCTCTCTCTCTCTCTCTCTCTCTCTCTCCAGTTCAATTAAAAAGAGGATTAAGAACATTATAGGAGGAATTGACAAAACTGCCTCTGGCGTAGTAATACATTACAATTGGTTTGGACCCTATGTTCCAGCACTACATGATGCTCTTCATCATTTATGTGCCATATTATCTACATCTTAATGCTTTGGCAGTAAAATACTATTGTTTGGCAATACATGCATTACAAACAATCCAAACTTTGTTTAGTTAATAACATTATATTTCATTTCAGTATTTGACAGTCTTAACTTTGTTTTGGTTAATAACAATATTTTTCGTTTCATTTTTTTTTTTTTGATAAACATGCTTAACATTATTTTGGCTAATAAAATAATTTTATATCACTATTTGTCTGCAATGTATGAGCATATTCGACAATTCGTTAATACGTTAGTGTCCATTATATGTAAATAGACCCCTCCCCTTACAAAAGTATTCATTTTCACAAAATGCTGAGGACTATCAGCGTTTGTGCATGTCAAAAGCTTTCATCTTGTGAGATTTTGCAATTAACACTTTAAACTATTTGACATTTTAACACATTTGAAACCATTTTGACGCGTTGTCTGCGATATTTAATATGTTGTCTACAATGTCTGGACGTTCGAAACTGACGAAATACAGATATTAGTTCCATCGAATTATATTCGTTCATTGATGCCATGTAACTTGGGTCTTCTTAAACTTTCTTCGCGTTCCAAGAAACACGTTAAGGGTAGATTTAATGCGTTGACATATATTCAAACACGCACTAAACATCTTTAAACTTGTTGTTTTCTTTTTGCAAAATATTAGGCGCCAGTAATTTACTAATCGATATTTTATCCCTGTGAAGGTTATGCATCTTGAGAAAAAGGCAGGCTGATGCATATCTCCTTAATTTGCACTTAAATAGCAACGTGAATATAGAAACGTAAAATCACAAAAATGAAATAAGTTTTTAATGCACTGATTTAAAACAATTTCCTTACAGCACCTCGTTCTTAATGGTGATTAAGACAATATCAGATTTAATACAAGAAAAATGAATTCATTATCGTGCCTTTATGTTTAATATTACGATCAATTTGTTTCTTTGTAATATTTAAGCAATTTATTTAAACTAAATGTAGTGTACTTATTTGTTTGTATACCTCCAAGATTTTAAAGAAAGATAACTAGACGACAGGTGGAAACACGTGCAGTCTAACATGACAAGCAGGCTCTGTGAAACGGATACAGACGGTACTAATATTTATATTTCAAAAGTTATACGGCTTGATACTTTTTCAGAAGAAAAGTTAAATTAATTTGTCGGTCTTGTGACACAATGATTGGCAGATTAGGCTTTAAGGCGATTTAAAAGATTTGAAAGACATCTTGGCTATTAATGTTTGCTGATTAGACTCGGACTCAAGCAATACGGACACCATACATGGATGATGTGTGATACCCACAGACTGATAAGAGTAAATGACTGAGGCACTTCAAAAAGATCAATCACGGTTTAGTTGCTACCTACAATTTCTCGCCCAAATGAACACTAATAATAGATAAACGATTCACATTAACAGAGGTTCCTTCGGCAAATATTGCAAACAAGTTGTTCAGAAAGAGATTATTTCGCACAACCGAAGACAGCAAAAAAGGTTTGAAAAATTAGGTTTCAGTCATGTCGTACTTATTTACTTTATTTAAAAGTTTTTCACACGATACGCTTACAGAAATAAAGTTAGAATTAAATTCAAATCTTAAAATCAAATGTAAAGAAAACTAAACTTCTTGCAATGTTAAATAAGACGCTATTTTCAGGGTGTATTAAGATATCTTTTACAGACTGTAACATGTTATTTTCAGGCTGTAATAAGATGTCTTTTACAGGCCTTAACAACATGTTATTTCTATGCTGTTAGAACATGTCATTTTCAGGTTAATGTAATGAATTAAAAAATATAACAGTTCACTATAGATAAAAGATTTAGCATTTAGCAATTCAATAAATGTGCCTTGTTTTGAAATATATAAATATCTGTCATCACAAACAAGACTTAAAAAGAAATAAAAATTTGTAATTGTTTGGGATGCTGTTACTAATCGGGCTAGGGGCCCCGAGTGGCCAAGTGGTCTAAAGCGCTGTCCGTTACGGATCACTGCCATCTCACCTCTGTCTGCGTGTGTTCGAGTCTAAGATTCGGCGAATGTGGATATGTGAGAAAGCTTGCCAATAGCTTCTCGTGGGTCGGTGGTTCTTTCCGGTGATTTCCTGGTTTCTTCCTCCACCATTAATACTGGCCGCCATCAAGTGCTGAAAAATGGCGTTAAGCCCAACAACAACAACAACAACAACTAATCGGGCTAATTGCATTGTGCAACAAAGCAAATTATACTTAAAAATGTAGAATTATGAACCTTTTTTCATTATTTGTTTAGTAGTCTCTAGACTTTCAAGGGATACCAGATTATTTCAATAAACATTTCGTTTTTGAACATCTCTAGAAGATAAATAGTTGTATAAAACGTTGTTGAAATTGTTTTTGAGCGAATATAACAGATTGTCCTGTGTAATGTAGGTCTTTGTTCTTGAGTAATATGACAAAGGAGGACACATTGTCATTTATCATTTTATTATACTTAAATTATTTGTGCGAACAATGTAGTAAGTATATAAAAATGTAACAAAACCTGATGTTAAATGAATAAAAGCACTAAATGCAAGAAACTTAAAAGCTTAGTTCTCTCTCTCTCTCTCTCTCTCTCTCTCTCTCTCTCTCTCTCTCTCTCTCTCTCTCTCTCTCTCTCTCTGCCAAAATTTATTATAATAACTATTTCTAAAACTGCATATTCCTTTCGTTAGACACCATTAAAATTTACTTTAAGAAGAATATTTTCACGTTAAATTTTCTATTTTTTTTATAAATGTGGTGTGAATTTAGCATAAATGTTTTTGATGTTTAATTTATGAGGATGCACCTAAATGTTCGAATTGCTTACTAGTATTCAGAGCACTGAACCAATCAAAAGCTTTAGAACTAGCTCTGTGAATTACTACAACAACACAAAGTTTGATCGAGTCTCCTTTCAAACGTTGCAGTGCCAAGCGGTAGTATTTTGTTTAATTATTGTTCTCCTGTAGAGAAGCTGTTGTTCGCTGCGGTATGTTGGGCTGGTCAACACTTTTGGTCTACACTTTTAGCTCTTCTGCAATTTTCCAGCACAACTAATGCCCAGCGTGCGTCAGTTAACCTATTATACATAAGTCATCGCTGCATGAACAGACAAAGTGACGGCTACGATGACAACTACTCCTGTACATATATGTTGACACGTGATTGTCACGTCAAATTGTATCGATATATAAATCTAAATATTGGCTTCCGGTTTTGAAAGTTATAAACTTCTGGCTTTGACGCTGCATGACATGATCCAGTTCGAAATGTGGATAAGAACAGTATGCTTAGAATTGCATTAAAAGAAACATTTTGTGAGGTTGTATATGTTTGAGTTCAACTTCAATAAAGTACTTGAAATTGCATTTCTTTTCTCACAATTAGCTCTTCTTTTCATCTTCTTTCTCCACTTTTGTAGAGTATCTACAACATAATTAGGGGCCCCGAGTGGCCTAATGGTCTAAAGAACTGTCCGTTACGGATCACTGCCATCTCACATCTGTCCGCGTGGGTTCGAGTCTAGGATTAGGCGAATGTGGATAGTGAGAAAGCTTGCCAGTAGCTTCTCGTGGGTCGGTGGTTCTTTCTGGTGATTTCCCGGTTTCTTCCTCTATCATTAATACTGGCCGCCATGAAAAACCTATCGTGTGCTGAAAAATGGCGTAAAGCCCAACAATAGCAACACTATTCATTGGAACTCATCGATAAGACCAAGAACAAAAATAGAACGTACAACCCAGCCACAAGCCCCTCTCATACCATTTTCACTGCCTTACAGTTTAGAGAGCTGTATCAATGCCTTACAGGCCATCTTTTATCTCATAATTGTTTCGATTAGATTTAGATTATAAGAAATAGATTTTTAAAGTAGCTAACTATTCTTGAAGACCTCACACAAGAAACTACTTGGTTACCAGATAAAACACACATAATTAGGCACAACTGTCGTCACATTCTTAATGACAGGTATCACGTTTTTAATTACCGTTTTGCAAGTGAAAATCCAAGGTGACAATAGTTAAAATCAGTTAAGATTCAATTCAGTTTGCATCTCAGGTATCTAGCTTTTCTAGCACATCCGGCGTTTGACTAGGTGTTTTAATGAGATAAATAAAAATATATCACCCAGAATTCATATTGTTCTGTTATGCGCCGTTTCAAAATGGAACTGGACCATTTACATGTTGTTTCTATTTTCCTCGTATATGATCCTGTAACTGAGACGTTTACTTGGTTCAGAATAGATCCTATGGTCATTAGAATCAGGGGATAACTACTATATAGCAAAAGTATGCAAAGCATAGGGGCCCAGGCATTATTTTTTATACTTTAGATTAGGCAGGGGCTCTTCGGAAAGCTTTGCATAGTAGGCAGAAGAGAAAAATAAAAACCATACACAGAGCAAATGTTTGATTTTTGGCTGGGAAAGGGCATATATCCAATAAGAACATACTACTTGTAGATTTCCTAACCGACGACAAAAATTTACCAACAAGACATTTATAAAATTATAATTGTGTGTACAGAAAAGGTTTATACAATGCAATGCTATGTAGGGAAAATATTATCGTCTTGAATATAAATTTTGGCAATTTTGGCATTTTTAATATATGCTTTTTGTCTTTATTTTCCTGAAAAGCAACAGAAGCACTCAAGCAAACCTGTATTTTTGTACTTCATTCCAATAAAAGCTGTAACCAGGATATTTAATTTTCGGTTTAAAGATACATACAGGTAATGTTCAGAAGCATCTTCATGTTAATTCAGAAGGATGCCCATGCTTTATTTTTTTTTATTATTATCGCCTGTTATTAATATAATTCTTCACAATCTGTGAGAAATGATAGAAACAAAACACATTACTATGTCTTAATCATGATAATTTTATTTAGTTAAAAATTATCATGTTCTCTTAATGTCTGCTTTATTTTTCTGGGTTCTATGGAAATCGAGTTTCTTAAGGAGGTTCGTTTGCACTATAACATTTAAGTTCGCATCGTTTAGGAGACTGTATTGTCATCCCTCCACATTCAAAATGAATATTATTACAAAGTAATCAGTAAATTAAGCTGTCCAGCTTAAACCATTCTGTCCGGTGCATTTGTCACAAAGGCACTTCTATCATCCATTGATGCTGCAGATTTACGGTAAACCTATACAAGTTCAAAACTTAAACAAATGTTCGTAATTGTTCGAATGTTGGGAACAATATATGTATTTTATTTGTTTTTCTATTATAATTTGTTAATTTATTAAGTTTCTGTGAATCATTCCGTTAAGAATTTTACTCAGATATGTAATACACCGTTAAGTATAATTAGATCAATGTTTTCTTAAATAAGTATGATATTATCTATTTTATAAATAAGTTAAGAATAATTACAAATAATTTACAAATACGTTAAGTATAATCTGATCTGATTTTAAAAAAAGTTAAGGATGATTAGATCTAGTTTATAAATATAAATATTATTTACCTTGCATTACGAAAACTGAAAATTTTAGGGACATGACTGAGTTTTGCCAATGAGATTCACGTTACTATTACATATGATAAACTTGTCAAAGAGTAATCTTTGTGGACATTAGGTAATGTTAAACTGCCCTTGATGAACTGAAGTCCTCCTGATTTAAAACGTACGCCTGTTTTACCATTCGACCCTATACAATGGCACAATTTGGCATAATGTGTACCTTGCTGAGAGTTCTGACCGAAAATAAGGACAAATAAATCAAATTGCTTGCAAATAAACTTAAAGATGTGACAATTCAACGGAAGAAATCATATGAACTTTTATTTAGATACACTGAATGATTTCTATAAAGTTATTGAAACTGATATTTTTCCTCCATCGGTCAAGTGGGTACAAAAACTGAACAAATATTTATATCATATATATGCTAATTATTGTTGGTCGTAAGACTCCTTTCTGTTTATTGAGAATAGACATGTCAGATAAAAATCAGCAGTTGCAAATAAGAATGTTTGGGTTAGGTATGAATTGGTGTTTTACGGTGACTACAACAAAAGTAGGTTTATTGGTGTTCTTACAAAGAAAATTAGAAACCTAGCTGCATATCTACGCCAGTTGGAAAGTCACTCGCCAAACAAGATGGGGTATAACGGAACCCATTGTTGCGTTTAGATGGAGTGTAACTTATGTACAGGCACTAGAACGAAACTAATCTACCAGCTCTTTCTCCATTCCAAAGCGCTTATAATAAACTTGATATATTATCAGTCGTGGGACTTCCTATTTAAAGACAAAGATAATATTGGTCATCAGGATTTTTGATATTAATTTCACGACAGCTAATCCAATCAGTGTCGGAAAACCCAATAGACAGAGTAGGCACCGGGTTATGGGCCCCATCCTTTTTATAGGCCGTGCGTCAACGGATCAAAATAATATTAAATTGATTTGATCTTGACATATTAAGAAATAATTTGCTAAGGAGTTCCCGAGATTTCGACTGCCTAGGGGCCTCCACAGGGTTTAATCCGGCACTGAATCCAATTATTGTTTGGTAAAATTGTCATCATCATAAATAGTCCTTTACGAGTAAATGTTGCATCTCAAATTTCGGTTTAACCCGTTCAATGAGACTTATGATTTTTCCCTTGTATTTAAACATTATTCCATCTTAATTGTGTCAGAAGCAAATTGTTGCATTTGTGAAACCATTCTTATCTCAAAAGTTCGCATGACAGACTTGGCTACAGCCCATTCAAACTCTGATGACTGTTGTCATTAAAACCCGTCAGGAGATGTTGGCACTTGATATCTCTTTGTTATAGTTGGACACTGTTTGGCTAGGAGGTAATCAGAAACTATTTTTTCTGCTAGGGATTAGTTACTGAGGCCGAACGGTGAGTATTAGAAATAAAACAATTCAAAGATGACTTTTGTAAAGTGAACAGATTTTTGCATGCGTTTCAAGATGAAAAGATGTTGCACATCATACGATATAATATAACCTTCTTGCTAAAGACAATGAATGTTCTTTTTGAAGCATCATACTTTGAGTGAATGAAAATTGGTGCCTGTATATACCACAGTACTATTGCTTGTACATGTGATTTTCTTCCATGATTTTTGCTCAAATAGTTATATAATTTTCATTTGAGAGTAATATTAAAAGATAAGGAGAAAATACATTCTTTTTTGGATGCTCCACATAAAATCACCTGGTTTCGATACATGTAAAAATATAGTTTACTTCGTGAAAAGTGAACAATTCTGGGCAGGAAAAAGTCATTGCATTGGCCAGGCAATATGACCTTGACCGTCACGTTTGGGAAAAAGGGATTTATAGCACACGAAATGAAAACAAATCAATGATATGTTTTATCTATAAGTAGACATGTTACAGACATGAAACAAAAATAAATTGAGAGAGGGAGTGAATAGTCTTAAATAGATTTCGATTGTCTGTTTTAGACATTTGCCTAGTAATTAATTTTTATTTGTCAAAGCAGTTACCACACTGATATAGTGAAAAAACGTGCAAAGGGACAGAGAGATAATAATATTAAAAAAGTATCTATTCCAGCCTTTGAATACTAAGAGGGTCTAAAGGTTTGGCACTATCAAACTCTCAATCAAAATGAATTCTGATAAAAAAAAATTTAAACCTATGTCTCAGCTTTTGTCTCCCGTAATGCTTAAGACTAAAAATAGGAACGATTCGCTCTAAATTGCATGACATTATTAAAAGTCACATGGGTCGTGTATGCGCATTTACTCATTTTAGATTATATATAACTTTTTAAAAATTTGACACTAATTTTCTTTAAACAAAGTTTATTCAATCCTGATTATTGAATGATCTGCACCTTAACTGCTATCAAGAAACTTCCAGACGAAAATTATCGATCGCTATGGTCTTGTGCTAAACTTTGGTAAAGAAAAGAACACGTCGAGTGGAATCATTACAACATAGGGTAGTACGAATTTGTTCACCATTATGCGTAATTTTCGTTGTGACATCACAGCGCGCGACATTCAATGAGGAATGTATTGGATCACACCTTTATATTCATTTCGTCCAAAGATATCTACGTACTTTAACACTGATTTTGCCGTATGCACTTTTCGAGGCGTCTAAATAATGACCTTCCATAAGAATGTGGATATATAAGAATCCAAATAAAATAAATACTTGCCACTATGTATGTAGAATCCAATTTTCTAAAAAATGACACCCATTGCTGAAATTGTGTTGAATGCCTACAAGACCTGTATGACTTGTACTACAGACGAGGAACAAAATTTAGACTGCGTTATACCTCTAATTTCTTCAGATATTTTGAGGACCTCACATCAAAAATCAAATTCTAAATCAATATAATTCGATTATGAGTTCCTTGAAGGTAATGGTTCCACGTTTAATTTAATTCCTTTCTGAAGCATTATATCGAACAAAAATGGCATGTTCTATTTATGTTAATGATTCGATCTTACGCACTAAAGAAATTTTGAAGCGATTAGTTTGTAGGTGCCTTAATATAGTGTGGTTCTATCAAGCTTGCATACATTTAGATTGTGATAACAATACGGAGTGTCAAATATTGCTGACGAAACAGTGTAGAGTTTTCTTACGTTGTCTTACATTATATCCCCAAATCCGTCCTTTTCTCCATCCATATATCCATAAGTACGTATCCATCCAGTAAAAGACCATTGAATCTATCTTTGTACCAATCTAGTAACACATATCTTAGTCCATTCACTGATAGATTTCTTAGTTCATCTTGACATCCATCCAACAATATATCCCTTAGTTCATCCATACATACATTCAATAACATAACCATTTGCTCATCCTATCCTTACATCCATTTCCATTTATTAATATCACCCTTGGTTGATTCATAAATCCATTCAGTAAGATATATTTTAGTTCATCCACATATCCATCCAGTATCATACCCCTTAGTTCATTCATATATCCATTAAGTATCATACCCCTTATTTCATACATATATCCATCCAGTATCATACCCCTTAGTTCGTACATATATCCATCCAGTATCATACCCCTTATTTCATACATATATCCATCCAGTATCATACCCCTTAGTTCATACATATATCCATCCAGTATCATACCCCTTATTTCATACATATATCCATCCAGTATCATACCCCTTATTTCATACATATATCCATCCAGTATCATACCCCTTAGTTCGTACATATATCCATCCAGTATCATACCCCTTATTTCATACATATATCCATCCAGTATCATACCCCTTAGTTCATACATATATCCATCCAGTATCATACCCCTTATTTCATACATATATCCATCCAGTATCATACCCCTTAGATCATATATATATATATATATATATATATATATATATATATATATATATATATATATATATATATATATATATATATATATATATATATATATATATATATATATATATATATATATATATATATCCATCCAGTATCGTATCCCTTAGTTCATACATATATCCATCCAGTATCATAAAGAAAAAAGCAGTACCACTGATATGTTTCATAGCATGAAATACAGACAAATTTTGACATGGTGACCAGTATAAGTATTATAAAGTCATCGCAACTGTTTTACTCTCTTGTGTTGTGATTAATAATTGTGGAACCATGCAAGTTTTGTTAACCGTCATTTTGACATTGTAACTCATTCCATTTACACTGACCTTCGCAAATTTAACGCCAACTGGTTCATAGAATGGGAAAATATGAACTATTAACATAATTATCAACTTTGGGCCGAAATATCAAGTGACACGAGTTTGCCTTTGGGGGGGGGTTGGATGACTAAGCTTCCTCCTTGCCTAACAAAGTGAGTGAAAGGCTGTCAACCAAACTGTCATAACTTGGCAACTTGCTTCTGTCATTTTATCACTCTTCCGCTGCATACCATTTGGATAAGCATCTCATTGATTTACTTACTTTAACTCTCGGTTACCGTAACGTTCCGAATAAATTTATGTTGTGGTGCATTAAAGTACTGAGAGTGAGTCACATATATTTCCTTTTCTAAGTGAAAAGTAACGTTATACATACCTTAGGAGTAGTAACATGCAAGTGAGTTTTTGAGTAAGTGGATTGGAAAGAAAGGCTGGTTAATGACAATGTAGATTATTGATTAGTTTCCATGTATTATGCATCTTAATTATTTTCTAATAATTTCCAATCTGTCCTAGCACATAACTCCACGCACCCAAAATATTCTCTTTCAAATTTCAGAAACAAAAATTTGTTATATATATATATATATATATATATATATATATATATATATATATATATATATATATATATATATATATATATATATATATATATATATATATATATATATATCCAATTAATGTGAAATATTTTCTCTACAACTACATGTGATAGTTTTAATGGGTTTAATAAAGGAAGAGTATAAGTTAGTATATCTCCGCACATAAAGTTGCAATTACCCTTCAAATACTCAACATTCATGTATAATGAGACGTGAAAATAGCGCATAACTTCCAGTAAGGAAACCAATTTGTGTCACATAAAATACATATTGTGTTGTGTCCGTTGACTCTTAGAAACAATTTCAGTACACGTGAGGGGTGCTCTTTTTCCTACAAAAAAAGGCAAATGTTTCGGCACACGCAGAAAATACTTGAACCATTCAAATGCACTAACTGGGCATGTAAATAAATACTTCGTGCAAGTGAATTTCCTTTCAAATTTGCAGATGTTGCATTTATGTGGAAAAAATATTCGTCAACTCTTCACTCAAGATTAATGAAGGTTTTAATAGCAGGGTAGAACAGGTCTCAAGGACAATTTATGCTCTCATCCATTTGTTTTGCGTACCCTAATGGATCCAGGGGTGGAACTGTCGGGGTAATTTTGCAGCAAAGGAATCTATGCAATCAACCAATAAATAATGCTACCGGGTGATTTGCCTTTTCCCAAGCCCTTTCCGACGATAGCCGCCTAATCTCAAGTGTCACTAATCTCGCGCCATGTTTTATGCTTGACTAATTTCTCATTCCCCGTATTAAAATGACCGGCTCGCCTGCCTTTCTACCTAAAAAAAGGTCATTATCAGTTTAATTGCGCATTAGGTTAACACGCATTTTGAAGAAAAGAAAAACCTTTAATTAGTTATATAGTTTGAAAATGGTTTTGCGTGAACGAGGAGCTAAGATAATATACCTGTGATTTATGTGTGTAGTCACTAAGTAGACACCAAATTAGAGGACATAACTTGGCAGACGATGTGATGCCTTTCTAAAAGTACAAGACGGAGATACGACAAAAAATATACTAAGTTGTTGTTATTGAAGGGTTTTAACGCCATTTTCAGCCCAAGATAGGCTATACATGGCGGCCAGTATAAATGATGGAGAAAGAACAAGGATGGACCCTTACCCCAACGACCCACGTGAAGCTACTGGCAAGCTTTGTCACATACCCAGATTGACTGAACCCAAGATGTGAATAATTCAGTGAGATCTCACTTTCCCAAGGCACACCAGTATGCATTGATGAGAAATGCAAACAAACTATAACTTATGTGTTTGCTTGTACCACATGACTGAAAGTAAGTCGATGATTCCATCTGTGTGTGTGTGAGTGTGTGTGTGCACGTGCGTGTGTGTATGTGTTTGTTGGATTTACACACAGATTTAACAATATTCCAGTCATATTGCTACGATGTCTGTTTTGTGGCAGCTCATAGTGTTTTCTTACACTGGGGCATCATGCCGCAGATATGTATCATGAAGTCCCACCCAGTTTCATTATCCAGATACCAGGCCTACTAGTCATAACACAAGCCTGTTAATGATGAGCGCCAAGCAAGGCTGCTGATATTATCATTCTCATAAGTCTTTGGTTTGGCTCGACCCGGGTTCGAACACAAGACCACCCTCATGATGATCTTTGGAACATGCACGGACTTTTTACTGAAACGACGCTTAATGCACATTTCATACACAGGTTTACTCTGGCATGCCACGTATTATTAAAATAGAATGCAAAATATGTTCCATTGGTTCAAAATATCACTAGGAAAAATACAATCATACGAGACCCCTTTCTACCGAGATATATATCTCAATGAATCAGGCCGAGATCAATAAAAATTCTAATATTTGTGATCTCTTTTAGAACTTACAGCTATGTTTCTTTGGACTATTTATTCTAATATAAAATAAACCTTTTTAAATTTAATATATTAAAATAATATTTAATTTAATTGTTGTAGGAGACAAGATATTGCACAATAAATAGAATTACTTAAGGTCACTGGAAGGCACATTGTTAATTAACCATGTTTTATGTTGAAGCCTTTGTAAAGGCGACATCGATGGATGTCTGTGGCTCCAATGTTGATATAGGTATTTGGGAAATATGTAAACTTTATACTTTGTATAAATCATAAATATGGTAAGTGTATGTAACATAAAATTTTGTCTTTTTCCATCACAACATAGGTGGGTCATTTCTCATTTACAGTTTCCATGCGATGTTTTCCACAATGGCTAACTACATGGCCTTATTTTCAACTGCATTAACAGCAGAAATAATAATCTTTGTATGGCGTATAAAAATGCCTTCACATCTCGTAAATGTAAGACAACAGTAACAAATAAAATTTTATGTATATTATCTAAACACGAAATAGCTTTTGTCACAGAGATAAAAATGATCTTAAAATATTTTAAAAAGAACTGGAACTTCCGTGACTAGCAAATCAGCATTTTCATTTTATACCATTCTCTTTAAATGACAACCTTTATTTCTCGGAATACAGTTAATGTTCGACATTAATAAAAGTACCTCAAACTCATTCTAGTACTAACACAAGTAATGCTCAGTACTGTTTATGGTAATTATATTAAGTTACACAAATGCTGGTTTACATACAAAATATTCGGCTTTAACGGTTGTTATTGACATAAGAGTAATATTGATTATATTTGAATATTAAAATAACTCCATTATTATCATGACAATTTTGGTAATTTCAGTATTTGTAAATAATTATGCAGATTGTATCAGTATATTTATAAATAGTTCTTCAAATTCTGATATTAAAACACTAACAATATTCCAGTTATTGGTGATGAAGAATAAATATTATCTGCTATCGCTATGTCCATTATCAAGCTGTAAAATGCCTAACTGTTTGTGTGCAAACTGGTATTAAACAGCAAAATATTTTCATAAATAATTCGTTAAAGCTAGATAATTTTGAAAAAAAAATGAGGAATAATTTTAGAATTCTCTCAGAATATTTATAGAGCTATCTGCTGCAAACTGAAATTACTTCTCGAATGGATTTCTCGCTTAGTTTTCGTTTCATCATGCCCCTGGAATATTATGCCTATTTGAAATATATTATAAGACTTAGGAGTTATATCGACATATTTGAAATACACACACACACACACACACACACACACACACACACACACATATATATATATATATATATATATATATATATATATATATATATATATATATATATATATATATATATATATATATATATGTATATATATATATATATATATATATATATATATATATATATATATATATATATATATATATATATATATATATATATATATAACACTTAGGGTTAATATTGATATATTTGAAGTATATTATAAGACACACACACATATATAACACTTAGGGTTAATATTGACATATTTGAAGTATATTATAAAACTTGGGAGTGATATCGACAACTTTTAAATATATTATTAGACCTCTGAGTAATATCAACCTGTTTGAAACAGTTGTCTGGAAGGATGTATATCTTCACTTGAAATATTGATTGTCAGTGATCTTTTATGCAAAAATGTTTTGCAAAAGCAATTACTCGTTTTCGTTCTGTTTTTGTTGTACTTTAAAAAAAGATATGAAAATATCAACATCTTACACTTTAATAAGGTATACCTAATCTTGTTATTGAAAATGTATCTTCCTGCATTTGTTTATTATAATGAGAAAATGACACTTGCATCAACTCCAAACAAGGCTGACTTGGAGGTCATATATTAACAAAGCCATTTCGACACTAAAATAATGATAAAAGTTTATCATACTGAGTAAAATTTTCAATAATTCTGTCACAAAAAGATGCCGTAGAGCAAATAACTGACTTATCGATGTCAAGTGTACAGCACAAGTCAGTAGGGCTATGTGACTAACTTATCGATGTCAAGCGTAATGCACAAGTCATTATAGCTAATAGCTGTATATATCTACACACATTTTTCAGTGCTTGTTTGGACAATGGAGAGGTCTGAATATATTAACTTCTAATTAAAATTTCCAGAATTGTTACCAAGTTTTGTTTATTACACAATAAATTTTCTTTGATTCAAGTGTGTTCAAGTTGTGATCAATATATTCCGTGTATCATGTAATACTCTTGTCCAGTCTTTTCTCCTTATTCCATCGGTTTGTCGATTACAGCCATTTCGTAAAAAATACAATTCAATTCATTGTTGTGGCTTTGAGAAAAAAATGATGTTTTTCTCCGTAGTTAATTTCGTCCCATTCTTGCCACAGCTGGATGGTTGTTTACTTGATCTTTTGATTTGCTGTTTGTGTCAACTATGATTTTTCGGATTTGCTGCGATTGCGTTATGTTGATAGATGTAGTTATCTGAAGATATGTTTCCTATCGAATTACCCATAAGTTTGACCGAAATGTCAGTGTTAACTGATAGACAGAAGACTATTTCTATGCAAAAGATTCATCAATTAATTTTGCAATTAGTACAGTTTTCTATGTTGTTTTGATTTTAATATGTTAAATTAAGGCATAAGATTATTCTATATTGCAGATAAGTGTCTTATAATCGATATCCGCTTTCAATGTTATGAAGAACCATTTGTATTGTTCAGTCTAGCATAATTATACCTTATTAATACTAAAACGAGAAATAGTAGGACACGGTCATTTTCTAACCGTAATCCATGCAAAATGTCTACTCCACATTGATGTGAAGAGTCGATGGTTGACTTGAGATTCATAGCTATCAAAGTGTGTTCTGTTTATTATACTTGAATGACATCTATTTAAATAATCTTGTCCAAATAAGAAAAATACAAAATAGTTTTCAAAATAAAAAATTTATCACTACGTGACTATGCTTTTTTAACTTGCTCAGATGACAATAATTTCCAATATGACGATGAAATGAAATTTTGCCTAATATGACTGATTTTAAAATCTTTAATTCTTTAATTTATCACCAGCATCATGATCCATTTTTCCTCAGTAGTGGCATAGCAACCGCCTAAGCAATATCAACAACACAGAAAGCGTGGGGAGGAGTGGGTCACGACCAGTGGTGGCCCAACATTCTAAGGAAACACGCTGTATGTTACTGGGAGTGGGCTCAAGAATAAACTTTGGCGGTGGGTGTATGTGCAGAAATTCTTGCTGCTCCATCGTCTCGGGAATTCATTAAATTGTAAATTAAACTAGTTCAAATGTCACAGCTTCGAAGGATTTTAATCCGTTTTGAACTTGGTCAATTGTGCCGACCTGAGCAAAGCCGTGAAACTCTAAATATAAGACTCATATTTTCTTTCAGGGTCTGTGAGGACAGACGATGTTTGAGTATAGAAAATATAATAGACCACCAGTATGAACAAATTTCGTCCGTAAGAGCATACGAACAGATGGGTCTTTAGGTGATCAAACGCTTCTGACATCTGCTCTCACTGATACTGGATTCATTTCAGTCGGTACATAACGAGGAATCTAATAAATATTAAATGTCATGCAAATTACTTTCAATAACTTCCGAAATGCAGATGCGGATGCAGAGACAAGAGAAAGAAATAAAAATTCTGAGAGCAAAAGAAGAGAGGCAGATGCATAGAAAGGGGTAATTGCCGAGAGAGCGAGATAGAAGAAGAAGAAGAAGAAGAAGAAGAAGAAGAAGAAGAAGAAGAAGAAGAAGAAGAAGAAGATGATGATGATGATGATGATGATGATGCTGAAGATGATGATGCTGCTGCTGCTGCTGCTGCTGCTGATGATGATGATGATGATGATCATCATCATCATCATCATCATCATCATCATTGATAAATATTACAATAATTTCCTAAAACTCATTTTAATTGATGAGATCAAGAATTGAATCCATCGTAATTTCAAGAACTATCTTGATGAGCAAAAGGTAGAAACTTAGGACGATGATGCTCGCACAGCTGATGAATAATTCTTGACTCACATTTTTTTGGTAAAAAAGCCTTTCTCCTGGAAGTTCTTTGGTAACAATTTCATATCTGTCTCACACGAGTACTTGCAAATCTCAGTCTGGCACACCGTTTAGAAATCAAACACATGAAAATATTGATTAGATATCCTTATGACATGATCCATGTACTTATTGTAAACAGAAAGAGCGCGTCTGATTGCAACATGTTCAAAAATAAGCTACATTATAAGAGCTCTTCCGAATGTTCCTATTTCAATGACATCAAGGTCACGATCATATATTGAAAGCAATACTTTTCTTCTTTCTTACGAACCCGAGTCATATTTTATTTTAGAGACTTATCAATCATTTATGTCAAAATATTGTATATCACTGCCAAGCATATTCTTATTTAAATATTATGGGACTCAGAGTCATTCGTTTTTACGTACTTGGCCTTTTGTCTGAGAAGTCTTCTTCTAGTGAAAGTGTTCTTCTTCAGGGAAAAGAATGATGCTTTGTTAATGTTCATTTCAGTTGTGTAACTTTGTCATTAGTCTTGGTCTCAGACCATGTGACAGACTGTGCAGTGAACCCTTCATTAACAACTGAGTGTATACATGTATTTTTAGGTAATGACCTAGCTGGGGATGTGGTTGTGGTTGTGGTCAGTCCACTTGTAACTTACAAGCCTTGTTGTGATGAACAATGCTGATTCTATTTAGATTAAAATGCATACTTATATCCAGATTGTGCAAATAGCAAAGGTATGGCAAAATGAACTTGAAGAAGATTCCGAAAATTCATATTTGTTACAGGTGGCTATTAGAGAAACTGAAGCCATACAAGTCACAATTTTGTTATATTGTGAAAATAGTATTCTAACGAAACAATAGAGACTAAATGAATTATTGGCTGTTGACAAGTGGTCAATGAGCTATCAAATTCATATCCAAGGGAAAGTCTTAGTCTAGCTTATGAAAATCAATCCTTTCACTGGTCATTTGGGAGTCATTAAGACTGATAACACGATGTTAAAAACATTTAATGTCCGATAATTAAAGGTGATATTTATAAATACTGTAGATGCTGTCACACTTGTCAAATGATACACAAGGTTCATATACAACCCAGTTCTATATTTGACCAACCATTTAGCAGAATAATGGTAGTCTATGTCGGTCATTTATCTTAAACAAAGACAGGCAATTATTACCTTTTGAAAATATGTTTGCGTTTGCAAGATTTCCAGAGGCAATTCATTTGGGAAACATTGAAACTAAAACTATATTAAAGGTTTTAATAGGTTTTTTTAAAAACTTGTTGGTCTTTCCAAACAAAACAATATGATCAAGAATGAAAATTTATGTTTGAAATTTTGCAAGTTATGCATGAATTAGACATCCACCAATCCATCCTGAACGTTGTGAGGCTTTGGAAAGATTTCCTCAAACTTTAAAGAATACGATTCGGGTATGAGAGTATTCATTTGCTGTTGTTTACTATTAGGTTCCAAGGGTTGTTATCGCCGGTGGCGGATGTGGGAGATTAGCACCCACTTCCCCATGTAATCCCCCAATGGCTTGCGTCTGAGATAGCCTCTGACAACCAAATCCAGCTTCAGGCGTTCACGGGTGGCTTAACTACTAAGCCCGGAGGAACCTGTTTAAACTAACTGGAGAAGGGATGGCAAACGAGTTTCTGGCTCCTCAAAACCAGATGCTTCGGGCAGATGGTGCCGTTAACCTTGGGTGGTAGCCCGTCTAGGAAAAGGTAAGCTATGACTTCAAACCTTCGCTGCCTTGCGACTATACCCATACATGGGAAAGACTAAGGGAGTAAACCCCAACAGAAAATCCGGAGACGGAGTCACTAAGGTGGCGCTCTACAGTTTCGTATTTAGCATAGGGTTAGAATTTTAAAGAAAAAGAGTTTCCCCAGGTTTCCTCACTAGTTATACTGGCCATTTAAAAGAGACTTTGTATATCTTAGGTATTGTTCAAAGAACCTTTAATTCCCTTTATTTTGATGTATTATTGTTGGGTGTAATATGGGTTAGAGAGTATACAGCCTGGCCTTACTCCAGATGTACACCTTTCAAAAAAGTGCTAGCTCTACTTGCTCATTTTCACTTCTCGAACTTCAGAGATAAATTGTAAAAAATAGAGCCGATAACTTTTTTTTTACATTTTATATATTTGGTAATTCATTCATTGCACTTTTAGAAGCTGGTATTGTCTAGTTTGGCAAAATTCATTTTCCATATTTTAATAGCTACCAAGAATAGTGTACTTTAGACAAATTCAGGTTGATTTTTGGAGCAAAAGGGAGCAGTCATTTTAGTTAGCAGTGTCCTAAGATCATTTAAAATTTCCAAAAATACAATATCCAAAGAAATTGCAGCCACATTACATGAAAGTAGTACATAAGTATGCCAACATTCTCTCCACCATGCATGTTTAAAAAATGCAAACAACTTCACCTTGCATACATCACTCTCTCAAAAGTACATAATAACTGGTGAGCGCCACCATAAAGAGTATATAGATATTATTATTGTGTGATTTAATTTTGATTGTATAGCTGAATTATTTATTTCGCAAGCATCAAAACAGTCCATAATAATAATTGTTTTGTATTTCTTCCATCAAAACAGCATTTATTTAAGTCAGAGTCTCAAACAGGTACAGCCCCCCTCCCTTATGACAAAAAGTGAACTATTTTGAAAAATGCGTATTGCATTTTGTCAACATAGCAACCAGTGTTATGCTGATAGACAGGAACATGAAACTAGCCATATTTATTGCAGAGATGTCAACAATAAATTTTACAGTTAGAAAAACGATATAATAGGTGAGGTTCATTAAGGTCAAAGATCAAAGGGTAAAATATTAACTAATTCTTTGAAATAGAAGAAAGCAAATTTGCTTTGTTATCATTTATTTTTTAATTTCATTGCAAATAAATGAAAAGAAACATTTTAAATATGTATTTCTTTTACCTAATGCAACAGTTTTTAATTTAATTTGACTTTATTTCCATATTCTAAGACTTCTAATTTCCCCATAATGAAGGTCACTACTCACCCAAACATGCCTCATGGCAAATTATTACGCTAGTGCAAAAATAAGCATAATTAACTTATTTTCATGAATAAAATCAATGCTAATGTACCATTTTACTCAGAACATCATACATAATAATATGAAAATAAGAAAAATAATTGCATAAATGTTTATATTTGTTTTTAAGGTAGCGCTCTACAGTTTCGTATTTAGCATAGAGTTAGAATTTTAAAGAAAAAAAGAGTTTCCCCGGGTTTCCTCACTAGTTATACTGGCTTTTTAAAAGAGAGTTTGTATATCTTAGGTATTGTTCTAAGAATCTCTAGTTCCCTTTATTTTGATGTATTATTGATGGGTGCAATATGGGTTAGAGAGTATACAGCTTGGCCTTACGCCAGATGTGCAACTTTCAAAAAAGTGCTAGCTCTACTTGCTCATTTTCACTTCTCGAACTTCAGAGGTAAATTGTAAAAAATAGAGCCGATAATTTTTTGCACATAATATATATATATATATATATATATATATATATATATATATATATATATATATATATATATATATATATATATATATATATTTGGTAATTCATTCATTGCACTTTTAGAAGCTGGTATTGTCTAGTTTGGCAAAATTCATTTTCCATATTTTAATAGCTACCAAGAATAGTGTACTTTAGACAAATTCAGGTTGATTTTTGGAGCACAAGGGAGCAGTCGTTTTAGTTAGCAGTGTCCTAAGATCATTTAAAATTTCCAAATATACAATATCCAAAGAAATTTCAGCCACATTACGTGAAAGTAGTATATAGGTATGCCAACATTCTCTCCACTATGCATGTTTAAAATGCAAACAACTTCACCTTGCATACATCACTCTCTCAAAAGTACATAATAACTGGTGAGCGCCACCTAAGGCGACTTGTCACTGATTTTAGTGACATCTTGGCAACTCCTGCGACGTCGCTGGTACCATGACGTACCGGCTTGTCCTTTCCCTTGGATCCAGCTGCGTGGAGAGGGGGAGTCAGTTGCATGGGCAACAGCTGATTCTCCATATAACCGTGCCCAGGCTTGCGCCCTGGAGAAGACACTCCAGCTTCCCTTCACAGCGTTGACACAACACAGGAAGCAACAGTTGCCGGTTATAAGTCACCACTCGATTGGCGTAGAGTTAAACGCCAGAGGTTGCTTCCGACGGTGGGAGAGACCAACATGTCTCATTGGACAGCTATCACCCGCCTCAAGCTGGCCAGCCCCCAGCTAATAAGGTGCCGTCCCGCCACAGCTCGCCTGCCTTGCTGGGTGCGCAGGGCTTAAGATACGTGAGTACCTGAGAAGCGGGCTGTAACTACATCACCAAGAAAAAACAAAAGAAAAGCAACAAGGAAATCAACAATCCTCAAGGAACGTCCGGACTATGCTGACTGGGCGTTCAGATGATCTCCAGGCAATCAGTGATGTTCGAAAGACTTCAGTCATCAACGACTAACTCGCAAGACTCCATGTCGATATCACCTCATTTTAAGAGACACGGCTACCAGATTCTGGGTCCCTTAGAGAAAAGAACTACACGTTCTTCTGGCAAGGAAAGAGCACAGACGAAGTTAGGGAGTATGGTGTTGGTTTTGCGGTCAGAAACTCTCTGCTTGCGATAATAGAACCCTGCCAAGAAGGATACGAAAGATTGCTCTCTCTTCGCCTCCACACCACAACTGAGCTAGATAATCTAATCAGTGTTTACGCTCCCACACTCATTGCCGCCACAGATACCAAGGATGTGTTTTACAACGAGCTCGATTCGCTCATCGACAAAATTCCAAAAGAAGAGAACTTGATATTACTGGGCGACTTCAGCGCTAGGGTGGGTGCGATCACGACTCCTGGCCTTTGTGTTTCGGCAAGTTTAGCATTGGGAAGATGAATGAAAATGGGCAACGTCTACTAGAAATGTGCTCGTACCACAACCTTAGCATCACCAATTCATGTCTTAGACAAAACCACAGCACAAAGTGTCTTGGAGGCATCCCCGATCCAAACACTGGCATCAGCTGGACTTGATCATCACAAGACGTTCAGCCATGAAGGGTGTGCAGCTTAATCGTACATTCCACAGCGCTGACTGCGACACCGATCACTCACTAGTTTGCTGAAAATTTAAGCTTCAACCAAAGAAGATCCACCACTCTAGGCAAGTGGGTAAACCACAAGTTGATGTGAGCAAGTTATCATATCCAGAAAAGGCTGAAGAATTCACTTACGCCCTCTCCAAGGCGTTCAGCTCAGAACCTCCCTACGGCAGTGCCAAAGAGAGATGTACGCCTTTGGGACGTCCACAGAAGGGATCTACCTGCACACGCGTTCAGACGGCAGGCTGTTCAACCTGACACGACTGAAGGCAATGAGCAAAGTAAGGAAAGCAACCATTAGGGACATGCTCTTTGCAGATGAAGCTGAACTACAACGCCTGGTGGACCGCTTTGCTAAAGCATGTGATAAATTCGGGTTGACCATCAGCCTTAAGAAAACAAACGTGATGGCTCAGGACGCGGACCTTCCCAGCATAATCATCAACAACTACAAAGTAGAAGTAGTCAGTGAGTTCACTTACTTTGGCTCTACCATCACCAACAATCTCTCATTCGATTCCGAGTTCAACAAGCGGATTGGAAAGGCGTCAACAACTCTCTCTAGATTGTCGCAGAGAGTGTGGAACAACAGCAAGCTGACACTGAACACTAAGATCTCCGTTTACCGTGCCTGCGCGCTTATCACTCTCCTGTACGCCAGCGAAACTTGAACTCTGCATGTCTCTCAGGAGAAAAGACTGAGTGACTTTCACATGCGTTGTCTCCGTCTCATACTCGGGATCACCTGGAGCGATCGTGTGACAAACAACGATGTGCTTCAACGTGCCATAATTCCCAGCATGGTCACACTCCTCCGCCAACGTCACATCAGATGGCTGGGCCATGTGCGTCGAATGGATGATGGAAGGATCCCTAAAGACCTTCTCTACTCTAAGCTTTCCTCAGGCAGAAGATCAATCGGACGGCCACATCTTCGCTTCAAGGATGTCTGCAAGCACGACATGAAAGCTCTTGGGATCGAGATCAACAACTGGGAAGAGCTTGCCCTCGACAAGTCCAGCTGGCGACATGCTCTGTTCACAGGTCTGAAAACCAGCGAGGAAAAGTTACGACAGCTCGCTGATGAGAAAAGATCTCAGAGGAAGAGGATGCAGTTCCAACCAAGACCTGACTCAAACTTCAAGTGCGGCAACTTCAGCAAGGATTGCCACTCCCGTGAGGGGATTTATAGCCACAGAAGACGCTGCACAAGTACAAACTGGAACACCTTTCATGGGCGCATTTCCATCGTCTCTCGAGACTAACGGAAGCCAACGCAACTATTAGGTAATCAGTCACGAAATAATTGGGGTTTAGTCCTTTTGAACTAGGTTTTCAAAATACTGTCATTAGACAACTGAAGTTATTAAAAGAGAAACTTCTTTTAATTGAAGATCCAATGATCTTATTGACTATGTAATCTGATTTCAAATATAGATTGTCAAACGTTTGTAGCATAGCATAAACTAATCTTCATTCCACTTAGTCAAAAATAAGTAAAAAAGTAAAAAAAAATAAAATGAAGATATGACTGAATTGCAAAGGAAAAAAGTTTTCAGTCTGGTGAAATAGATCTGGCTCTTTTGCCCATCTCTGCAAATTCTCTTCAGGCTAAATTTTTAGTTCTTTATTTAGTTGTAAAGAAAATAAATGACTTTCATTATTTCATTAACATGCCTTGGAGGAGGAAATAGAAACAACTTTGTCATATAAATAAGTTATAGGTGTAATTTAGAAGATATAACTCAAATATTCATTCAGTCAATTTACTTGTACCTGTCTCACACAGTGAAGATTGAAACTATTGAATGCAATTGTACTTTAGTGACTCCGGTTTAAGCAATCTTTGGAAATCAAAAATATAAACAATCTTGACAACAATAAACTAAAACAGCTACTACGTGAAAATAAATACCTGTTTTCTGATGTTCCAACACAAACAAATACAATCTATCGTGACTTTGATACAGCAGATTTACACTTGTTAAACAGCATCCTTAAAGGATAAATCAGGAGTGTTTGAAAAAAGAAATTAAATTTACTGGAGAATGATTTGACTGTCGTTTACTGTGCTTAAAACAGGTAATGTATTTCACATGTGTGCTGACTATAAAAAAGTAACAGTGTCACCAAAAACAAATTCATTTCCAGAGCCAAGAACAGAAGACTGCATTAACAAATTTGGACATGCAACATGTGTCAACAAGTGTGATCTTTTAAAAGGATTCTGGCAAACTCCACTCACGGAAAGAGCAAAGTTTGCAACTCCAGACCGACTTGTTTCCGTATAAAATTATGCGAGTCGGGGTGAAAATTCTGTCAACATTCATTTGCTTAATGAAAATGAATACCTTTTGTCTAGATATTTTTGACGCGTACATTGAAGACACCGTCATCTGAAATGATACCTGGAAATAGATTGTGTACATTTACTAAATTTTCTGTACCCAATCGCAATGATAGAAGTAATTACAATCTATAAGATCAATCAAAATAAATAGTACCATTTGTACGTACTTAGACCTTTTTTTAATTTCAGTGGTCAACATTATATCTGTTTTATTTGGCAGATTACTTTGTGGATATCAACAATCTTGAATGCTATGTTAATAATGTTTGCGATAATATCGCAACATTGCTCGCCTAACCTTAGGTTACTTACTGACTGGAAATTTGACATATAGTGCCCTGACTCTGGTGATTTAATATCGGCGTCAGTGTGTGTGTGTGTTTGTTTGTGTGTATGTGTGTGTGTGTGTGTGTGTGTGTGTGTGGTGAATGATAGGGTGGCGGATGAGGGCGCCCCACTCCACCTAACCCAGATTAAACAAAATCATTATGAAGTAGATAAATAATGTATAACCCATTGATTTTACCATATCCCCGAAAAAATCCATGCGGACGCCAACGTATGCAATGTTCTCAGTTATATCTTCCATCCATCCTTATGTTGTTATATTCATCTATCACTGAATTCCTCAATCGGAGAATAATTATTGATCTGATATTTGCATACATTATTACAAGCAGATGAGCTGGACCCCTTGGTTTTTTAACAGTAGATTTGGATCAGCGCAAAGACGATGACCAGTTATCAAAATTACATATTCATTATTTTGCAGTTTATCTGACCTGTTGAAAACTTTGGAACATAAAAGCCGTGAATCAAAATTACTCATCAAAACAAGGTCTGGTCTTTCAGGAAATGATAAAAACTGACATATTAAATGTTACTGCATATGCATGCAAAGTGTTCCAATCCAGATAAATATCAGAAACGTCACTCCTAAGAATGAACAAGTAAATGAAATCTTATTTATAATTCGTTGTATTACAAACTATGGATGCAGTATAAACAATGATCGTCAGAGCTGATACTTTTCGTAGGTAACGGGATAAACATATATATATATATATATATATATATATATATATATATATATATATATATATATATATATATATATATATATATATATATATATATATATATATATATATATATATAACCCCAACAATTATATCTTATATATAACCATATCAATTATATTCAGCATATAACCTCAACAATTATATCTTATATATAACCTCAACAATTATATTCAGTATATAACCTCAACAATTATATTCAGTAAATAACCTCAACAATTATATCCATTATATAACCTCAACAATTACAGTATATCCAATATATAACATCAACAATAATATGCTATATAACCTCAACAGTTATATCCTATATAGCTTTATCATGATGTCCCCATCCAATAGCATGGACTGTTCAGACACCAGGCCGACCAGTCCTAAAACTAACCTGTTAATCCTGAGCGCCTAGCGAGGCAGCTATTTGTACCATTTTTATAAGTCCTAGGTATGACTAGTCCGTGGTTCGAAACTTCGACCTACCGCATTCGAGGCGGATGCTCTAACCACTAAGCCACCGGGGCAGGTCTCTATGTTTTTGTATATGATTCAGTCATAAGTTAGAAATGATAAATTGATGTTCGAAATATTTCAAAATGTCACTATAATTGAAATGTTCTTATTACATTAAGAGACAATAATACATGGGCAACCTACTCATCAAGCCTATTGCATTTTGATCCAACATTTAAGGAGTTGAAGTTGTTACGGACAGACGGATTAACAGACAGACAGCGAGTATCACAACGTACCCAACGTTTTACAGAATTGTATGTGTGTATATACATTTACTGTATCCAGTTTTCAATTGTCACATTATTTTGTTTTACACTCAACGCTAGATTTATCCATCGTTTTCAAAGACAAATGCGACGCGAGTTGCAGGTGCTGCTCAAAATGTTTGTTATGATATATAAGCACGTATCTTTTATCAAAAATGTTTAACGTTTGTCATATAGTATTATATGTATGCAATATTGTATGTGTGACGCAAAGCAACATATCATGTAATTTCTGGCACATGTAGAAATCAAATTATAGACAAGATTAATTTGATCTTTGGAGTTCGTTATTAGGCATTTCATGTTACTGGAAAGATTATTTATTCGTGCCTGAGATCTAGCAGAATCAATTTGTGATATTGTGGTGCCCGACAGTTTATTTAGACTGGAATTTATTTCTTTAAATTGTTCAATTCAAGTGAATTTTCTCTGGAATTACAGAGTTATATTGAAAAAATAATTTCTTGGACAGAGACATAAACTGAAATTTATAATGAATTCAGATCTGGAATTATATTATCTTGTTTAAATGTTAGTAACAAAATACACTTCTCCACAGGCACATAACACCTTTAGCGTTGGACTTAATTTGGATTTCTACTAAAGTTTATTCAGAACTTTAAATCGTGGAAATTTTAATCTTTAAATCTATGATTATTTTGCGATTTATTTCAGTAAGTTCGTTTTATTTCTCACCTTGTATTCTAGGGAAATTTTTTTTTGTTGAATTTTGTTAAGCTTGTTGCATTTCATTTTTTTTCTGTTACTGAATTTTAGAGCATAGACTCATAACAGTATAAAGCGCTCGCCTTCAAAGATCATGGCTGCAATATCACCTATTCGCAAAGGTTCGAGTTTCGGGCTCGGTCAATTTAAGTATATGAGAAAGCTTGCCAGTAGGTTCCCGTGGATGGTTGGTTCTTACCAGGGTTTTTCCAGAGTTCTTCCTTTAGCAGTTATACTGGCCGACATGTATATCATGTATGGAAAAAGGGTGTTAACCCCCAAATACTCTAAAATAGAAGGTTCCACCTCGCCGTTCAAGACGCCCTTTCTCTTCTGCATAATTATGGTTATCAGCTTAATCTATTAGTACTAGTTTGTCTAACTTCGATGCATTTTTAGTCCCAACGGTGATGTCAGTTGCATCCGTGCGATGATAGTCGCGTGCTACCACTAATTACTGTGAACAATTCAATATCGTTATCAGGAGATATTTATCATCCTCTAAAGCCGTACTTGCCTAATTATTTTTATAGATGTTCTGATAGACTACTTGCTTCAGGTCAGTTTTAGGAACATCAAAAGAGAAATGTAGTTTTTATTTAGATTTCTATCAGTCCTCTAGGTCAGAAATTAACATCCATTGGGCAATATGTCCATTTCCGTGCGTGGAAGTCATGCTACAGTATTGCTCCCAAACGAACAACATTTTTAGGCGACGCTTCGAAGTTAACATTGAAAATATCATAAATGTGAAAACTGGAGAGAAAAAAAATCATAGACGAATTGACCTGACATAGTCGCTCAATGACTTATGAACATCAGAGCAATTTGCAATTTTATTAATATCTAGAATAAAACTAGCAACACAAATAAATCTGTCTTTGAACTGCATTTTCACTTTGTGTTTATTAGTCACGACATTAAGATGCTTAGTTATGAAGTAACTGCGTCGTTTTAACTCTCTCCCTGTTTATTTTGTAAGCGTGTATACATGCATATATACATACATTGCAAACAAAACAAATCCGTGATAATACAAAATAGGACATGCCAATAGATTTTAAAACGGTGGAGAAAACTTTTATCTTAATTTTTCTTTTATTTCCACCATCGACTGACAAATTTGGAAAATATAGCGTAAATTTTGTTTGCATAAGATTTCATTGATTAGAAAAGGTGAAAAAATGATTGAATTTAAACAAAATGTTCAGAGTGAGAGATATTGAAACTAAGGACCAAAAACGACAATAGTTCAAGCAATGGCAATTTTGATATTTAACTTGTAGAAGAAAATGAAGTTTCTAAATAAGCTACCCATTATATTTTGACCCATATTATTTTGAAGAAAAAAAAAGTCTTTTTCTCCGTGTATGATAATCAAGGAGTGCTTTCTAAACAAAAAACTGGGCATTGAGTTCAACATTGCAAGAAACTTTCTTTTTCAGCAATAAATTTAATTTAAATTTCGCAATATCTTCACACTATGTAAAACAATATTTCCGTTAGTTGAAGCGTTGTCTTTTTTTTATTCTTCATTAAAAATACCAGCTTTTGGACATAATGATCTTTTGACAGGACCATATGCTCTTCTGAACTGTTTATTACGCTGGATGTACAAGGATGAAATGCGTTATAAGTCCTGAGATATGCCAGTTGCAAATAGAAGAAGAATAAGAATGAAAACAAAAAGTGAAACCATAATTTACAAACTGCATTACAATCATTAGGATTAGTTTATTTGTGCTGTGCCTATTTATAAACAAGAAAAGAAGTCCGGTCTTGGAAGTGAGTGCTTCTTGAATTACTCCTTAATTATGGTGTGATATTACTGACGGAACCCTCGAGTGCTTGCTACCATTTTCACAAAGAACCACGTGTGCTGATGGTAATTTTGAATAAATTTATTCCATTTTTGTTCTACATGTCCTCGCACCAGTAACTGTTGAACAAAAGACATGGTTCTCGACGAGGAAGATGATCCCTACTTAACAACTAACCCGGTTTTCTCACTGACGGCAACTACCCACCTTTGACATCTTAAAAGCTCTTCAAAACAGGGTAAATCAGCATAAAACATAACAAGTCTTTCAATTGAGAAATCTTTCCTCCATCCATCAAAAATTTGTCGATGTTGATAGTAAGGATAGACCTTCCTTGCCAAAGGCGAGGTGGCGACAACTAAAGCGAAAAGTTATGTTTTGATAGTGAAGGTTAATCTCCGGTGGATCTGGTATGGGCGTGGTAAAAAGTCTTGCCCAGAGATACTGAGGCCAGCTAAATAATGTAAGAGAAGACGATATTTGTTTTCACCATTCTACTCACTTTTTAAGATTGCTTGAAACTGATTTGATCAGCATATAAATTATATATATATATATATATATATATATATATATATATTATATATATATATATATATATATATATATATATATATATATATATATATATATATATATATATATATATATATATATATATACAGAAATACAGACAGAGACAGAGTTTGTGTCAATAAGTTAGATATTTTGTTTGAAATTAGAAAAATATAACATAAATTACTGGTAATACAAAGTCCTCCTAAGAAGACTAAAACCACTTTTTTCTGATAAACATATCAATAGTCATGTTCTTTTCTTAAAAAAAAATGAATGCATTTATTAATTTATAATTGATAATATTATCTAGAATAATGTATTTATCTCGTAATGTATGATGACGTGTTGGTTTTTCTTCTTTATTCTAACATATACACTGATTCAATGACATTTTCTGGTGCCATCATCATCTGCCGTTCGATCTTGGATGGAAATACAGTGGCAATGGTAAAGATGTATTCTCCCACTCAGAAGATAATTGTCTCTTGTGCTACACAATGTTTGACTAATGTCAAGCTTCTTTCCCGTTTGTGCAATACTTCCACTAGGCGCACGTAAAGTTTGACTTCTACGATAGTGGTTTTGTACCTTGACCATCAATAGAACATGGTATACTTTGATTCATTCTTTTATGCATATCCACTGCATCATATAAACACATGTCCAAATACAAACTGTATCCTTGTTTGATCTTGTTTCGATGGTCCTTAAATTCAACTATTGCCACCTGCGTTACCATTGCAATAAAATCAGTGTCATTGGAATTGTCCAAAGTGTCACGTCCCATAAAAACAGATGCATCCTGATGTGTGTTTTTGGTTTCTTTTCCTTTTGTCAAGCCATTATTCAGGTTCGATCTGTAAGTGTAATTATACATACTGCTACTCACTAGTTTGTTATTCAAGTACAAATCCACTTCACTGAGCAACAAATATACGAAACTGTTCAACAGAGCTATTCTGGCATCGACAATTGGATAGGCTTTTCAACTTTGAGAACTTTGACTTCTACTTACAAACGAGTGCTATTCAGATTGATGTAATCTTCGTTTTGTCCACTGATTCCAAATTCGATAGGTACTCAGGCTGTCACCGATGGAGCAGGATGAATTTCTACCTACATCGTTATCATCGTCGAATGCATAAGAAACATACCAAGTTCTGACTTGATCCATTCGCAAGAATCTAGGTGCAATCAGTTGTTTCTCTTTAACAATTTAGTAATCAGCTATGTCAAGTTCTATGACAGTTCTCGTTTAGTCTTTCTTATTTTTATTCTAAACGTTTTAATGAAATTTAAGTGGGTTTTGGACGCATTGTCTTTGCTATGGATTATAAGTAATACTATGGCCAGAAGTGCGAAGATCTTTAACAGTTTGAAGCAACACATGCTTCATGCTTTCATAAAGGTTTATTTTTCACCTTGCTTGTCAATGATGATATTTTAAATAAAATATTTTCCTTTTTCAGCCGTGGAACACAGGATACATTTTTTTCACAATTCACTGAAAAACCGTTTTCAAAATGTAGTTTCACCGTGACTTTTCCCTTCGAGAATATAATAATGTGTCTGAGATCTGCTTTTAATCTAATGCTGACACTGTCAAAGTAAATTACGATTTACTGACAGAAAGATAATGAAGATCTTCAAATTCACGATAAATATGATAAGTGGCTCACAATTCCTTATAAGCAGTGGTGGTTGAAACCCCTTTAAAAGACATGACTGAGTAATGAAGCGGCTGAAGTTCCTACCACGTGGTACGCGACCATACAATAGAACAAAAAAATATAAACTGAGGTTTTTGATAAATTCTACGAGGTAGCAAAAGTAGTTGTAGAATCAATTGTCATTGTCAACGTTTTCGCAAGATCAAGAGCAGTGTGTTCACCCAAAATAGAAACATCTCGCGACGTAAAGTAATTGACATTATACTGCATGAGCCGTTTTATTGTACTCGATTAGATTATCTATCTATCTATTTTCCAAAATGATCGTCAAAATGCTGCAATCGTTTAAACAAAATGTCAAGCATTAAAAAATGCCTACTAAGATTTATCATTGTATATCTTCATAATTAATATTAAAGTGTAATATGTTTTGGATTCATAAATGAGGGATTCATGTTCGGTTAACTGTTTATGAAATCAGTTCGTGCACGATATCGATGATGAAACTTTTTTATTTGCTGATATTCAGGGCTTTCAAAGGAATAATGACTTTTACCAAAGCAAGTTCTTAATGAGTATCGTGATCCAATTGTACAGCTTCAGGTAATGTGGCCTTCATGGCCAGATATTGTTGGAAAACTCCCATATAACTATCATTCGTTAAAGTAAATAAAATTAGTTATTCGTAGTTCGATGATTCTAGTTTCGGATGAGTCGTTTTTTTCCAAAGAATATATTTTCAAAAATTTCCAAAAGACGGATGCTGCTGTTGTGAGTGGTGGAATGGTTACTGGCGTTGGCGCCAAGGATACCACTTTTGCTACTGTTTGTGGCATATTTCAAGAAATAAAAGGTAATGGCCAACAGAGACATTGTCCACAAAATTATGCCCAATAGATTGTCAGATTAGCAATTTCTGCTCCGATGACACAATACATCGCAATCTTTTGATAGTAAAAAGACGATATCAGTTTTAGGAACGAATTCAGCACATCACACCCATAGAGGATGTTTTAATAGTTCTTGATGAGAAGACCTCTGAGAAGGAGAGATAGCTGTGGTGTTTAACGCCATGATGGTTACCTCTCCTTCTTTTTATAGTCAAACGTCTTTGAAGCGACAATCCAAAAACACAAAACTTGGTGGATATCCTTTCTAATGCATTTTAAACTTCTTCGAGTATTTTCTTGACTTATTTACGTGTTCTTTGATCGAGAATGCTTACACGTCTTCTTGTATGGACAGTACTTGTAGCTCGATGCTGCTTTTTACATTTCTCTGTTCATGTCTTCCATTTATGGAAATAAGAATCACAACGTCCACATACTTATCCAATAATGCGAAACATTTCGGTTGAACAGTTAGATATATAATTCTTTTTGATTTTTTTCAATCCATAGTGTTTACAATCACTACTTTCTTTGGGCCTGTAGGTGAAGTTCCAAACAAACAATCAAATCACGTTTTGGGGTTCACATCCAATGCTACAATGGCATTGATGGTTGCAAGCTTTCACGAGACTCGATAAGACGTCGATATACTTGAGACTATTTTGACGTGTAAATGTTTCGACATATATTCTTTTAAATTCTTCGGAAACTATCACGACACTGCTTTCGTTTCACGATTTCAAGTGGTACAAAAATGTTCTATCTCTCTCTCTCTCTCTCTCTCTCTCTCTCTCTCTCTCTCTCTCTCTCTCTCTCTCTCTCTGTCCGTCCATCCATCCATCTATGTATATAAATATATATATATATATATATATATATATATATATATATATATATATATATATATATATATATATATATATATATATTGTGATGTGTCGAATTTTTTGAACCTCTTAGAAGCATTGATTAAATGAATTGTTCCAAAATCAACTTAATTAAAGTAGAAAGGGCTAGAGACAGGAATATGATTATTTTCATTTCATCTCTGAACGTCAAAGGAAATTCGTTCCACGTGACGTAACTTGACCGAGTCACCTGCTATGGTACAAGGGATTGGCATAACACTCTTCCCAAAATCAACCTATTAAAATGGGAAGCTAGTCAATATTTGATTCTTCAAAGGAACGTTACTTGCGGCATGATTAGCTGTTTGTCAATCAAACATTATACGTAGAAGATTTAGGAAACAGTCGATTCTGATTGGTTAATAGGAACTTATGGGCGTACCTCTGTAAGGAATTAAGGGTTTTGCTTTGTAAAAATTCTTCAGTCTTCAATATTTCTTGCGAGATGTTTGACGGGACTCTGGGACGTAGAAAGTACGTTCTCGTTATTGAGTAAGGGGCTGGATAGTTGTCTCAGATAGGAGACAGACTAAACTTTGGACGTTCGTGGAAAACGAATAAAAAACGGCAAAAGGAAACAGCTTTCTAAAACTTCCTGAACTTTCCTGAAGCTGCCTGAAATTTCCTGAAATTTACTAGGAATTTCTGTAACAAATTCAAGTACCAGAGCAAATTCTGAACCGAAGTCTAGATCTAGAAACGATCGTCAAATCAAGGTTCAACTGGCAAGAGTCCAGCTCCAGACGACTAGACCAAGGTTAGCAGAGCAGGGGCGAACGGAAGATTCGATGTCCGGATAAGATAAGTGATGATGTCGTTCATCGTTAATCTTAAGATCACATATCGCAGGTAATGATGAAACTGAATTAATTATGTCACTGACAAGTAACAGTAACAGTAAAAAAAAATTGTAATTTTTTTAGTACATGCTAGTACATTTTTTCTTATTTTCTAACCGAGAAATTGATTTCTTTTCATTTTAAATTCTCTTGTCACACTGATTAAATTTTGTAGTTGTTCATTGAAAGGGGGATCGTTGTGTTTATTTCTTCAATATACTTGTTCAGAGATCTGCATTCTTCTTTGTATCCAACCACACTGGGTACATTACACCGCTGGATGTCATTCCCTAGCAAGGAACCGTAGTGGAAGAGGTTGGTGTGTTTTGAACGCCACCAATCTATCACATTATTGTGGGCTCGTCTGGGATATTTGAACCTTGGATAAAAGCAGATCGGAGCATATATTGAAAGTAATACAACACCGTATCAGTGCGAGATTTGTATTAGTTAAAATAAGAAACTACGAGTGTGAATTGAGTCAATATCCATGCTTATCTATGTTTGAAATTATGCAGGAATTTTGAATTTCTTAAATGTTGCATGATATTGTAAGAAATTAAGATTCCGTACCTGAAATTACTGAAGCGTAGATGGTTGTCGGTATTCAGGTAAACAAGAAATATTTGCCTTAGTACTCTTGCGAGAAGTTATAATTAAGGAAGTATTCCCCAGGGTGATTTGCACTTGTGCTGCAAACGCTACGAATTTAGGGAGAATTCATAGTTTGGTACTGCCCGAAATTCGTTTAAGTTATTTTTGTGATTTTTAAGTACGTCTGTAGAAAAACTTTACAGAGTTAGGATGCTTGTAGGTATTCCTAAGGAGGTTGTTTTCTTGAAGGCAGAAAGAGATTAGTGATAACTAATCTAGTTAAGTGCGTTAGCGAAAAGACAGATAGACAAAGAATGACAACTGTAAGGCAACTAGCGCGAGACTTTAAAGTTCTCGGATCGGAAGGTCTATGTTAGGAAGGAACCCAGTTAGGTGAATTTGTAGAGCGCGGTCCCAAATAATACAGAGAACAGTAGGCGGCCGCAAGGGAAAAAGAAATTGAGTTAGCCAAACTGAAAGCCGATAGAGAGAAGGAAAAACAGACAGCCGAAAAATAAAAAGAACTTGAGTTAGTCAGACTGCAGGCCGAAAGTGAGAGATTGAAGATCGAGGAAAGGAATAAATAGAGAGAACATGCGTTAGCCATGGAAAGAATAAGGATAGAAGCGGAGTCTAGGAGAAGTGAAGATTAGATCGTACATTCAGGACCCTCAAGCAGAAGACTGAAGATAGACGTACCGTCCAGATAACTATGCCAATTTTTAACGACAAGGATGAGATTATTGATAACTTTTTAACTCAGTTTGGAAAGTTAGCTTTAATAAATCAAATACCAAAAGAACAGTGACTTATTAATATTTCAGCATTTTTGCTAGGTGCTTCCAAGGATGTTTATCATAATATGGCACCCGCTGAAATAGATGATGAAGAAGCTCTCAAGAAAGCGCTACTACGGCACTTTGAGCTGACAGCTGAAAAGTTTCTGTAAACTATTTAGAGAGTCATTTAAGAAAGCCACAAAGTACTATACTTTTCAATAAGTGGATAAAAATGTCAGGAGCCAAACTTATGTACGAAGGCTTACGGGAAGAAATTATGAAAGAACATATCCTCAGCACATACATGAAAGACTTAATAGTATTTTTGGTGGAGCGTGATTTCGCGACCTTAGAAGACATTAGCGTAACTGCCGAACGATATGAAGCTGCACACTCTCGTCCAACCACATGGAGTGGTAGGGATGGAACCAGCCTCTCAGACTTTAGAAGAGGTAACGGTTTAACACCTATTAAGCGGAATGGTCACAATGGTGGGAATCCAGCGGATGACAATCGCAGCCGTGATCAGTCCTGGGGCTCAGGTAAGTCCCAAGGGGTGGAAAAGGTAACCGCTGGTAAGAAAGAGGAAGTTGTGTGTTATGGCTGCAACAAGCCCGGTCATATTCTTAAAAACTAGGAAATACCATCCCACTGTAAATGTAGTGACCCCAGACATTAATAAAAAAGAGTAATATAGTGGAGTGGTCCAATACCGCAACAGCTACGGTAAATGGAGTAAATGCTATTGTGTTGTACGACACCGGCTGTAGTAATCCAGCTTTTGTGGACAGCAAATTTGTTAAACCTGCTGATTATACAGGTGAGGCAGTAGAGGTTCAATTTGCTAATAGGAGTAGAGATTCCCTTTCACTTGTTTATTTCAATCTTGATTCGCCCTATGTGAAAGGACGAATTCAAGCAGCGTGCTTGTCAGGGTTGTCGCATGACGTTATTTTAGGATGTAAGTATGTATTTCCACAGCCTAATCCTATAACGTGTACACCTGTACACGTGGGGTCTGTAGAGACTAGATCTATGAGACGAAGGTCAGGGCCGAAACTGCTGAAACCCACGACTTCACCCATAGATAATTTGCTACCTGGCGAATTAAGGAGACTTCAAGAGGAAGATTCTACTCTTAATAGGATACCCGGGTATGCAAAGGAGAAGTCCGTGCGGAACTTGCCCGACGTTGAGGTGGAGTTTGCACTGAAGCGAGGTATCTTATACCGATACGCTCGAAAAGGGGCCGAGAGGTATAAGCAGGTAATTTTACCACGGTTTAAGAGAGAGAGGAAGTGCTTAGGAAAGCACATGAGAGTTCACTTAGTAGTCACATGGGTGTGGCTAAGACACGAGATAGGTTAGTCAGGTAGTTTCTACTGGCCAGGTGTCTAAGGGGATGTAAGGAGTTTTTGTTTGTCGTGTGACAAGTGTAAGCGGGTGGCACCTAAGACATCACATCGCCCAGTGCCACTAGCAACTACCCCTTTGATTGATGAACCTTTCTCACGATTAGTTATGGATTTGATAGGTCCGATAAAGCCTGCATCGGAAAGTGGAAATCGCTATGTGTTAACGATTGTCGATTACGCTACCCGATATCCGGATGCCGTTGCGTTGACGAACATCGATTCAGTTACGGTAGCTGAAGCTTTGTCAGGGGTTTGGTCTAGAGTTTGTGTAGCAAACGAAATACTAACTGACCAAGGGACGCAGTTTGTTAGCCAGGTGATGGAAGAAGTAAATCGGTTACTTTCTATCAGACACCTGATTACTACTCCGTATCACCTGCAGTGTAACGATCTAGTGGAGTGTTTTAATTAATACATTGAAACAAGCTCTAAAGAAGTTATGTGAAGATCTACTTAGGGATTGGGATCGATACCTTTCCGTGAAGTACCCCAAGCTAGTCTTGGCTTTTCACTATTCGAGCTAGTTTATGGGATGACAGTGAGAGGACCCATGGTTATATTGAAGCAGTTATGGAAGGATCAGAAAGCATCTAAAGAAATACGAACGACGTATCAGTACGTTGTTAACCTCCGTAATAAGCTGGAGGAAGTTTCTAACTTGGCCCAGAAAATTCTATGTGACGCACGGGGACGTCAAGCCAAGTACTACAACGAGAGGGCGAAAGAAGGTAAGTTTGAGATATGCGACAAGCTGTTGTTGTTGTTGCCATTAGAACACAACAAACCCCAAGTGTCATGGAGAGGACCGTTCTTTGTAACGGAGAAGAAGGGTGGACAGAATTATCGCATCAGGGTGGGCGATAAAGAGAAGTTGTACCACGTTAACCTTCTTAAACGTTACCGGGAAAGAGTCATCTACTGAGTTCGTGGTTGCTACAGTTGTGACTGAAGAACCCGACAACAACGGAGGAGTGGTAGAAGTACTTCCTAGTTGTCCTTTGACGGGGAATGAAACTTAGGTAGGCGTCGTACTTGACGCAACGTTGACATCAAACCAAGGTGGCAAGGTGGGGGAGATACTCCACGACTACGAAAGTATTCTGACTGAGAAACCAGGTATGACGCATTTGGAGGAATTCAGTCTAAAGCTACTGGATGAAACTCCGGTAAAACTGAAATCCTATACACTTCCACATTCGAAGTTAGAAACTGTGAGGAAAGAAATTCGCACTATGCCTGATTTTTGGGTCATTGAACCAGCTGAATTTGCGTATAGTCCTCCGGTTGTTTTAGTACAGAAGAAGGATGGCGATCACCGATTTTTAGTTGATTACAGGAAGTTAAATACGATCACGGAATTTCAAGTAGAAATGTTACCAGATCCTGAAATTATGTTTGCCGAAGTGACGAATGCCAAACACTTCTCAAAAATAGACTTGGAGGTGTTATTGGCAAATTCCTGTTCGTAAAGAAAACCGTCCGAAACTTGCTTTCGCAACACCAGATGGAACATGCCAATGGGTAGTTATGCAGTTCGGGGTCCAGAATGCACCCAGTCTCTTCACATCCGAATGATGAGAAAACTTTTAAAACTTTTAAGAGAAAGCGGAGTTTCCAATTTTATGGATGATTTGTGGTTAGCGACTGCTACTTGGGAATAACACGTAAGTTTGTTGAAAAAAGATCTGGAACGACTCAAACAGGTAGGGCTCACCGCCCGACTCTCTAAATGCCATATAGGTTTTCGAAAATTGACGTATCTAGTACATACCCTTAGTGAAGATACATTAACCCCAGATAGTACAAAGGTTGATCGGATTCGGAATGCCGCACGTCCAACTACAAAGACGGAAGTTCGTTCATTTCTAGGTCTTGCATGGTATTATCGTAAATATGTTGCAAATTTCAGTGCTAATGCTAGCCCGTTGACCGACTTAAAGAGGAAAAAGCTCCGACTAAAGTTGTTTGGACCGACGCTTGAAAGATAGATTGACGTCAAACGCCATAGTTAAGTTAACGGATGTGACAAATGACTTTGTTTTACGGACTGTCGCTTCAGACAGTGGTTGTGATGCAGTTTTACTGCACGAACATGATGGAAACTTATTTCCTGTTGCATACGCGAGTGGGAAACTTAATTCTACTGAGCGTAATTATTAGTTACTGAGAAGGAATGCCTAGCGATTGTCTTTGGGATTCATAAATTTCAGTGTTATTTGTATGGGCAAAAGTTCATTCTGGAAACAGATCATCAACCTTTAGCTTATCTGGCACAGGCTAAATTGACTAATGGTCGTTTAATGAGATGGTCGTTGTTTCTACAACAATATCAAGTCCAATTATGTCACATTCGAGGAAACCTAAATATGGAGGCAGATTGCATGATTCTATTAGTTGAGTCTGATGTGAAGGGGCCAGTCCAGGACATGAAAACATTAACATGAACTGTAACTTCGAAATTCGATGAGCAAAATCCCAGCTTTTACTCTTAAAAGAAGCCCTCTGTGAAGTGTCGAATTTGGAAAACTCTTAGATGTATTGATTAAATAAATTGTACCAAAGTCAACTTAAATAAAGTAGAAAGGACTAGAGCCTGTTATATGATTATTTTCATTTCATCTCTGAACGTCAAAGGAAATTCGTTCCACGCGACGTAACTTGACCGAGTCACCTGCTATGGTACAAGGGTTTGGCATAACACTCTTCCCAAAATCAACCTGTTAAAAGGGGAAGCTCGTCCATATTTGATTCTTCAAAGAAACGTTAATTGAGCCATGATTAGCTGTTTGTCAATCAAAAATTTTACATAGAAGATTTAGGAAACAGTCGATTCTGATTGGTTAATAGGAACTTATGGGCGTACCTCTGTAAGGAATTAAGGGTTTTGCTTTGTAAAAATTCTTCAGTCTTCAATCTTTCTTGCAAGAAGTTAGACGGGACTCCTGGACGTAGAATGTACGTTCTCTTTATTGAGTAAGGGGCTGGATAGTTGTCTCAGATAGGGCTCATCTGGGATATTTGAACCTTGGATAAAAGCAGATCGTAGCATATATTGAAAGTAATACAACACCGTATTAGTGCGAGATTTGTATTAGTTAAAATAAGAAACTACGAGTGTGAATTGAGTCAATATCCATGCTTATCTATGTTTGAAATTATGCATGATTTTTGAATTTCTTAAATGTTGCATGATATTGTAAGAAATTAAGATTCCGTACCTGAAATTGCTGAAGCGTGGATGGTTGTCCGTATTCAGGTAACCAAGAAATATTTTGCCTTAATACTCTTGCGAGAAGTTATAATCAGGGAAGTATTCTCCAGGGTAATTTGCACTTGTGCTGCAAATGCTACGAATTTAGGGAGAATTCATAGTTTGGTACTGCGCGAAAGCCGTTTAAGTTATTTTTGTGATTTTTAAGTAAGTCTGTAGGTAAGACTTTACTGAGTTAGGATGCTTGTAGGAATTCCTAATGAGGTTGGTTTCTTGAAGGCAGAAAGAGATTAGTGATAACTAATCTAGTTAAGAGCGTTAGTGGAAAGACAGATAAACAAAGAATGACAACTGTAAGGCAACTAGCGCGAGACTTTAAAGTTCTCGGATCGGAAGGTCTATGTTAGGAAGGAACCCAGTTAGGTGAATTTGTAGAGCGCGGTCCCAAATAATACAGAGAACAGTAGGCAGCCGAAAGGGAAAAATAAATTGAGTTAGCCAAACTGAAGGCCAAAAGAGTGAAATAGAAACAGGCGGCCGAAAAATAAAAAGAACTTGAGTTAGCCAGACTGCAGGCCGAAAGTGAGAGATTGAAGGCCGAGGAATGGAATAAATAGAGAGAACATGCGTTAGCCATGGAAAGAAAAAGGATAGAAGCGGAGTCTAGGAAGACTCGAAGTCTGGATAAGATAGGTGATGATGTCATTCATCGTTGATCTCAAGATCACATCTCGTATTCAATTATGAAACTGAATTAATTCTGTCACTGACAGATAATAGTAACAGTAAAGAAAATTTGTATTTTGTTTTATTTGAGTACATGTTACTACATTTTGCCTTCTTTTGTAAAAAAGAAATTAATTTCTTTTCATTTTAAATTCTGTTGTTAAACTGATTAAATTTTATAGTTGTTTTTTGAAAGCGGGATCGATGTATTTATTTCTTCAATATACTTGTTCAGAGATCTACATTCTTCTTTCTATCCATCCACACTGGGTAAATTACACTTCGGGAGGTCATGTCCTTGCTACGGTCCGTAGAGGAAGAGGTTGGTGTGTTTTGAACGCGACCAATCTATCATTCTCATATATATATATATATATACCAGACAGAACAGACTGTGCTATTCCTGGATTCTGTAGTAGAATAGTAAAATCATGAAAATAGTGGGCAGAAATAATAGTTTAATACAAACAATACTATCATACAGGTTAGATAAATTAAATTCGTACTCTACGGAGTTTCGAACCCATCGCCTTGCCTGCAGCACCAACCCATATACGGTCACAACTAAGCACGCATCACCAATAAATGATGGTACTGAATAGTTGTTATATAAGCTCGTGCGTAGCAGACAGACACGCTCGCATGACGACCTAGTAATTAATTCTCATATATATATATATATATATATATATATATATATATATATATATATATATATATATATATATACAGTCGTTCCAGATTCCTATGAAAGAAATCAAGGTATTTAGGATTTTTGTATTACTAATAATTATAAATATTAATTAAAAACTAATTACTAGGTCGTCATGCGAGTGTGTCTGTTACGCACGAGCTTATATAACAACGATTCAGTGCCATCATTTATTGATGATGCGTGCTTAGTATGTGTTGGTGCGTTTAGGCAAGGCGATCGGTGTCATTTACTCGCGGACCTGGGTTCGAAACTCCGTAGAGTACGAATTTAATTTCTCTAGCCTCTATGATAGTATTATTTATATTTAACTATATATATATATATATATATATATATATATATATATATATATATATATATATATATATGTGTGTGTGTGTGTGTGTGTGTGTGTGTGTGTGTGTGTCCCTTCAAAGCTCTATTTTGGTTGGAAGTTGATTTAGTGACAGTTACATATACAGCTCTGAAACCCCAGTTAGCAATGCCGACGCTGAAGTAATCATGGATACAAAAATGTCGAAGTTTATTAAAAACAATTTAAAAACAATTAAAAGAGCAATACTACGAATCTTTTAAATATACTTCTTCTGCTCGACCCTTTCTAATCTATCGCATCATTTGATTCCTAATGTGCGATATTTCCAGTTCTCCTTGTGTTCTACTCATCTGTGCATCCTTCTCTATCTCCTAATTCCATCTCTTTCTCCTTGACTCCCTCCAAGTTCCTTCTCCTCCTCCTCTATTTCCTCCTCACTACTTTTCTCCTCCTCCAACATCTATCCCTGTTCTCTACATCGACTACACTCTGTCGACTCCGTCAGCACTGTCAGTCTCACTCATGACTACCAACTCGCACCGGAAGTTCTTTCCCCGAAAAGCTTCATTGTTGAAGCTTTTAAATTTTGGTCATATGATTACCACCAAATTACGAGTGGCTTCTCTCTGAGTATACCTAATTCTTATAACGGCAAGATGTACTTCTTCATAATCTGTTCCGGTTTTCTGATAAATTTATGAAAGTTGTCAGCTATAATTCGTATTTAAGATTTAATCTCACCCTTTATCTTAATTCCGAATGGATGTCGAAGTAAACGTCTCAATCAGACTCAGCTGACAATTTCTTCTCGCTTGTCTGTCTACGTGGCCGGTGAAAACACTCCCCGTTCACCCTGCGGGCTTACTTTTGATCCATGGACAAATTTCTTAACGCAGGGGTGTAAGCACTATTTTATAATCTTGGTGTCTGGCGACTTTCATAATCGATTAGCACTGCTTATGGCGATGTTTACACATCAATGCGGTAGTAATACCCAGTTTATGAATTTCCTGATACCTGGACTCCGAATTGTGTAGGTAATCTTTCCAATGCTCTTATTTTTTTATGGGTACACTTTATATCCAGAATTAAGTATTTGAGTGGAATAATATGGAGAAATAAATTACACCCCCACCCCCAAATGAAAAATCCTCTTTAACGAATTTAAGTCAATAAGTTACCAATCTGAAAATGGCCAGGACAAAACTGACACAACTGGGATTTTTCAGACGCTCACTTAACAAGAGGAAAAATAATTATGCAATACTAGAAACAATGATGTAACAACAAATACTAACAAAGGAATTATACATATATACATTGAAATTGTGACATTTACGTGGTGATTTCTACTCACGGCGCTAAGACGCACGAGAGAAACGGCAGCACACAAAACAAAGAAGACAAACAGGGGGCAGGACATTTTTTGCAATGTAAACAAAAATTGAGAAGAAAGATTGATCATTTCTTGAGTGTTTCTATCAAGAAGGGACCCAAGTTTTGGATTTTAGATATGACAGCTATTCCGAGAGAGGAAATACCAAGTACAGTAGATGATATGGTTGCAATGAATGTTTTATACTTGGACACTATAGGAAAGGCCGATATTACCATTTGGAGAAATGAGATTTAAAGAGAATTTGGTCACAGTGAAAGAACCTAACCCAATCTTTAAAAAAGTCGAGAAACAAACTGGATAATTATATTTAAGCGACATTCCACTAGAGATACTACTAAAAGCAACAAAAGATAAATTTGAAGAAAAATTTAAAATTCCAGTTATATCTGCTAGATTGAATACTATTCCGTTAACAACTATCTGTAATGGGAATAGGGTCCTTGAAATAGAGTGGTCTAAGCAAAACGAAGTGAAGAAAGACTTTTACTTGTTTGGCTTTTTGGCAAAATCGCGGTATATATCACAGGAAATGTAATAGATTCTAACTGGATATACCACACACAAATGTCCAAGAAACTTAAGAACTCCAGAAGAAACTATTATGGAAGAACAACAGCAACAACAGCCCAAACAACAAGTACAAGCAGAGCAACAACTACAGCCCAAACAACAAAAACAAGTACAAGAGAATCCAAAGCAACCTATTGTAACTGTGGAACACCATCATTAACAACAACAGTATGTAAAACAGTATATTCTGAACTTTATTTCCCAGCAGTCACAGTTCAAGTATTTGGTATAACTTACTTTAGGAATATATTGTTAGTAATATTTAATCATTTGAACCAGTATTTAAGAATTGTACTACTTGTATTATCATTGTACCTAATTTTTTTAGAACGTGTTTTTATAATGCCCATAATATAACGACAAAATAGCGTATTTATGTACAAAATGAGTTTATAGAAGAGAATACACAACAATCCCTCAGGTAAACACCAAAATAATAGATTCTTATCCTCTTAAATAGCCCCATTTTAGAGAAACTACAAGTTTTATTCCAGGTTTATCTTTAGTTTCCATATTCGTTTAGTTTTTTTTAGAATTCTTTCATGAAAAATATCAGTTTCAAGACAGGTAACCAAGTTATCTGCATAAAACAGTGCAAACATCTAGGTAAATTCTAACGTTACACAGATATACTGGTCAGATAGGTGTGTCCTTAATTTAGTTAGCAATAGTTAAAATAAAATAGGTGGAAAATACATGCCTTATCACATCTGGACAAATAAATGTTTTTGTCAACCATTTGACATTTTAACGCAGGCTTTGTCATCTGCGTATATGTCCTTTAGTTTCCTAAGCAGTTTACCATACATATAATAATTTTCTAATCTATGATAAGTAAGCTGCCATCAATAAGGTCAAACGTTTCATAATATTCAATAACAAGAGCATAAAACCTACTTCTTTGTTTCCTCAGAATTATATCTTAATACGCTTATAGTAAATACATTATATATAGTAAAATATCAACTTCTTAAGCTATCTTGTTCTTCACCATATATAATTTTCTTTGACCCAGTTAGCTATTCTGTCATCTAACAATGAAATAAATATTTTGCTGAGAACTTGCACGTGGCTAGTTTTAAGTCCCATTTAGATTCCTCATTTCGTGAATGGGCGAAATACCATCCATTCCACAACACTTTGAGAAGTATGTTATGTATTATTAATTTTATTGTGTGTTTAACTTTTGTCCTCCATGGAGGATTGTGCATGGAGGTTTTGCATACATGACTTTGGTCATGACTGTAGTTAGCAAATAAAATGTTTACCAGAATTTGAATTTAAAGCTAAGTTGAATTTTCAAATAAAAATTATTAGTTTTCCAGAAGATTCTGTTGACAGGTAGATTAAGTGAGGACATATATAAAGGGGAACTGGCAAGCAAATAATTCCTTCCTGTTTTATATCAGTCTCTTGGAATCTATGATTAGAGATTGCAATTGTATCCATATATAACTGGAAAGAAATTCTTTAATTTAGTTATTGGAATTACTACAGTACTCATTGACTTTAGATTTTTGGAATTTTGAGAAATCATTTAAAGACAATTTGGGTGGCATCATTGTGGTACATCATTACACTCAAGATAATTGGGAAATCTGGGCATTCATTATGTTATTACTTTATTGCTTCCGGTTTCAATAGAGACTCGTGTATCGTTTAGATCTGTCATATATACATAAAATTGTTATCATGATACGTATCATTTATGACCTTACGTAATGACGTAGATATTATTTTAAAAGATAAAGAAGTCATCAGTTTCTTTTAAAAAAGTGCCTGAAGAAGCATACATTAAATGCGAAACTAGTTGCACAGAATTATCGGCGTTTGCGTTGCTTTTTAATCTCACTACTTGAGCATCGGGATGGATGTAATAACGTATTAAATAAAGTACCCAATTACTGACTTTTTAACTTTGTTTTCAGATGCATGTTATATGACTAAATGAGAGAAAATCTTAAAATTATTATTATTATTATTATTATTATTATTATTATTATTATTATTATTATTATTATTATTATTATTATTACTACTATTTGTAGTAGTAGTAGTAGTAGTAGTAGTAGTAGTAGTAGTAGTAGTAGTAGTAGTAGTATTAGTAGTAGAAAAAGTGCATTTCGAATCGTATCAATTTTATATTTATAAAAGACGTGGTTGAATATATTTCTGGTAAAATCCCATTAAAGGTTATATATAAATTGATGTCAAGGAAATTTTCTCCCGCGTCTGTTATTAAAATGAGGCGGTGATAACCGACGCGTGCAAGATCTCAATGTTAAACCCGAGCAAATCAATCAAACTCACCTGGTTTCGTATCAAGTGGGATATCACAAAGAAAACCACTTTTCTTGGCGTCTCCTAAAGATAAACAGGGCTTAAAGGATTAAAATGGCAGCTCTATGCACGAGACATTCAGTAGACACTGTACATAAAAGTGGACGGAGAGGTGGAAAATGTCACCTTCCTCGCCGTACAAACCAAATATTTCATCATTTTATGTGCCATATTATGAATATATATTAAAAAGAAATGTTGATAAGAGTGCTTTTTCTAATTTATAGCACACGTCTTTATTTATAAACTCTTTAAGTAGACGAATATAGAATTTCTATGTTTTTGCTTTTAGTTGGTTTTCATCCTGCTATGTCATAATGGAAAACACTTCAAACGATTTTATATGACGAGATCAACAAAACAACAACGGTACAGTGTCACTCGATTAATGTTTTGTTCAAATTGGCGAATTTTTGTAAAATCCGTTTTTATCTTATAGCAGTGAAAGTTAATGCATATTTAATGAAAATATATGTGCAACGTATTTGATCATATTCTTAAAAGTGTTCAGACATTTGCTTTAGCTTTGATATTTTATAGATCAGTGTCAAAGAGTAATGTCAATACTAATATTTGAAGTTATATAGAAACGTCAGGAATAATATTGAAGTATATGTGGGAGTTATATAGAACTACCAGGAATAATATTTAATTGTATGCGTTATATAAATGTCGAGAATAATATTGAATAATATTAAAGTGTATGTGGTAGTTACATAAAAATGTCAGTAATAATATTATAGTGTATGTGGGATATATATATATATATATATATATATATATATATATATATATATATATATATATATATATATATATATATATATATATATATATATAAATTTCAGGAATAATATTAAAGTGCATGTGCGAGTTTACAGAAATGTCTAGAAAAATAATCGAATTGTATGTGGGAGTTTATAGAAATGTCATGTATAATATTAAAGTGTATGTGGGAGTTGTAGAAATATCAGGAATAATACTGAAATGTATGTGGCAGTTGTACAACACAACACTTAAATTATCATAATGTTTTCAGATTAAGAAGGTGCTTGTCGCAATATCTTTCACCAATAATTAGATTTGTAGCATTTAATAGAAGGGTTCAGATGTTTATTCGCTAGTTTCCTAATTGTTTACCATCTAGGCCCGCCCTAGGATGTGCGGTGCCCAATGCAGCAAGCAATGAGCGCGAGACCAAAAACGAAAACGACTTCATAGCCAGAAGCGCGGGGCACAAGGCAGTTGCCTTGTTGGCCTTGCCCTAGGTCTGGGCCTGTAGCCATCAGTCTAAATTCATTATCATATATTGACATTGTCACAGTGTGGCGTATTTCAATATGGTCTTTGGTAAATAAAGGAAATAAAAAACGATAACTTCAAGATGTTGGTGTATATACTTGGGATTTACTTTGTAGTACATTGTACTTGCTCCTTCAATCTTAAATATTCAAAGATTTCTGATGAGATGAAGTTTTATGTTCGACGTGAAGAAGACAAGAACAGAAGCATACATTGTGCCTTTTTGATTCATTCAAAGTATCATCAGTATAATAGTTGTTTGATTAGCGTTATTTTAAAAAATCCATGACAATTTATCTGTATTACTTGATAGAAGTAAGAGAGAGTAATGCAGCTGTTGAAAATGGAAACACGTGCAACTGATTATTTCACAAAATTGTTCGGTCATCTACGCACTTTTTGTAGTGTGATGAGAAAGAACACCCAAGAAAGATTATCGATGCCAAAGTTGCTTCGTTGATGCGGTATAGGCATTTATACTAAAGGAATCGACCAAATTAAATACCTGAAGATTTCTCATCAATAACACTGCTTTTTGACTGTTACGATTATATTGCCTTCAACTCAATAACAGAAAAACATCAAAACCAAAATGTTTAGGGAAATTCAAGAAAAATGTATTTCTCAAGAATACAAAGTGAAAATTTAGAAGGAACTTACATTGCCGTGCATTACATTTCAAATATTCGAAAGAGTTTTATCACAAATATAACTGTTATGAAAGTTATGAAAAATGTATGAAAAAAATCACTAATCGTGAAAATAACAATCGGTTACGGTTCTCAGAAAAGATCATTTATACTCGTAATGAGCTACTTCCTAAATTGAATGTATGATGATTGAGGAGTTTAGATGTGTTCATTGCTACACATATTAGTAATATACTACATCCTGTTCTAGTCTAGGTTAAAGAAATCACATCTTTTGCACGTGGAATAAGATCCTGAGTAGTTTTATTATCTTTCACTTCAAAGGAAGGGAAGATGCTTGGAGGTATACTAATTAAACGTTCTTAATTATTCGGGGTTCGAATTTAATATTCTCTTGTATTAAGGTTCAAGATCCCATCTCTTTATGTAACTCAAAGAAAACTAGAAAACGTGATGAACACATTGAGTGAAGTAGCTACATTAATAAACAGCTGCAGATCCAAAGAATCTGAATCGAAATCATTGCCCAACTGTCAAAAACACTCCCCAATATAACAGGTCACATTTGAGAATTGTACGGAAACTCTTTCACTAAAATACTCCAGTCCCTAGGTGTTAAGGATAGTGACTATTTATTGAGCAGTTTGCGATGTTATTATATACACCTTCATTTTTTTAAAATCTATACATCCACCGCAATTCGCTCCTCGCTCATCAATATAATATAAATATATGTAGATTTGAACAAATCTGGTTAAGGTAATACACTGGGCCTTTACATTTATTACATACTTAACTGCGATTATTTCAATCAATAGTATCAATGGATATATAGTTCCAGAGATCACAAGCATTTCTGTGAAGCAATGCATTGCTCAGTACCACATAACTCATGAGTAGTATAGGAAAATGAGAATTTTGGCCCACCACCCCAATCCCACACCTACTCCCCCACCCCCGCCAAACCCTCATTTCCCTATACTACTACTATGTAGACAGGTATTTTGTAACCAGACAAAACAACAGGTGTTGGAATGCGATAAGCTCTGTCAACAGAAGTGACGAATTTGTTAGAACAGCGTATGTGTGGAATATGATTATTCTAAAGACGGCAAATAGGTTTTACCACAAATTTTTTATCAGATAACAGGATGAAAATTAAACTGTGCATTAGAACGTTTCAGTTAACAAGGCGGAAATTAAACTAGCATTAGAATGAAAATGATATTATTTTAGTTATATTATATCTTAAGTTTAGATAAAATTTTATGTTACTCATATTTTTTGTGATATTTTTTTTCATACTTGCTAACCCTCATTGGTAGAATATCTGTTAACATATTGTCAATAATACGAAATTCACGTAATAAATCATCCATATTATATTTAACTCCTCGTAGGTAAGACCGGATCTGATCAAGTAGTTTCTTGTAAGTTTTAATTGATGTTAAACAACCGTGCTTCTTTATCAAAAGTCTTGGTTCTACTTTTTTACACGCCGCTGTAAGTGAAACACCAATAGCGGATATGATTAACAAAAAAGGATTTAATGATACCCCACTTGAAATTATACTAGAACTGGTCATTAACAATGGTAGAAAAGATATTACTCGAAGGATCTTGTTGTAGTATTTGTAACATTTTTCACGCACTAACGTTTTTTATGATAATATTTATAGTATTGTATTAGTGCGTCTACATCTTGTTTTGGAATATCTTTTGAAATATGATTGAAATCAACTATACTTCTTTTCATTATAATATTAGTTCACATAGTCTTATGTTTGGTTAATCCATAATAAGAGCTGGTTGTTCAGCTATAAATTCCAAACACCAGAGAAAAATTGCTAATTTTAAAGTTTTATCAACTGGTTCAAGTACAAATTCTTCTTCAGAATTTTTGTTTATTATTACAGATAATACTCCAGATGAGTCATCATTTGGATGACGAAATAGATATTTGGTTGATATTCTAAACTTTGCACTGCTAAGCACTGACAATCTATACACACCGGTAACTTCTGCAATATATTTGATAGAATTATTTTTTGGTGTCCACCCAGTATAACCAGTATCAACAGTATACACAATATTTTTAATCTGTTTGTGAGGAATTTTAACCATACTCGTTTTCTCAACAATATTAGGAATTCCACTAATAATATCATTGAGTTTTGTGTTAATATCATTCAGTTTTGTGTTAATATTAGCGAGTGTAATGTTAACAATTGATGGATTTCCCAAAAAATTATCCTTAAGCTTGTTTATGTTTCTACGAAAATTTAAAAACGTTTTTACGTGACCGGTAAATTCATTTTTGAGCGCTGTTATTTCATTACTGATTGGAACGTCCTGATCATCGACATATTTCTTAGTTACAGCGTCTCCATCTGTAGTTGGATATCCAAGATCTGTAATCTTGTTCTGGTTCATAACAATATTCCCATTAAATAAATCACCAGCTTTTTTAACAAAATCATTTACTGACCTACCAGAATCTTGTATCTTACCTTGATTGTTAAAAGTCATGATATTAACAGCAACCGCATTAGGAATTCGTACAAGTACATCTGGCAGTTTTACATCACTCGTCTTTAATCGTCCTTCTTTGTCCTGGAAAATGACGACTTCATCTGGTTCTACACTGGTAAGATTTAGTAAATTATTGATTTCATTTTTGAGCTGATCAAGAGTTGCATATTTGGAAAAGTCACCTTGGTAACCTTTTGTGGATAAATCTCCTGATAGTGTTCCAAATTTTGTATAGTAACTCATTATTTACTGTCTTAGATAAAATTATCAACACTAGTTTAATATTATACAAAATGGCAAAATCGTCTATATTAAACTTTGATACAGAGAAGCTGGTGAAACACAAACATAACAAAGAACTTCCTGATTGTCATTATCTTATTGTTGGGCGAACTGGATCAGGAAAAACAAATTTGCTTATGAACTTGCTTCTTGGTGATAATTTTAACTACGATAGAGTCTATATTTACACAATCAATCCACAGCAAGATAGGTATGAGTTATTAAGCGATTATAATGACAAACTTCGTGATGAACTTAAGGCTGGTGAAGATTTTTTTATAATTAGGCAGCCAGAAGCTCTTATTCCAGTTAATCAACTTGATGCAGATGAAAATAAGATAGTAGTTTTTGACGATATTCCGCTAAATAACATGGAGATGAACAAAATAAGATCGTATTTCTCACTGTCACGTAACAAACAATGTAATTCTGTTTATCTCGCTCAAGGATTTTATAATGTTGACAGATTTATTCGGCGAAATACGGGTTGTCTTATATTATTTCCAGGACTGGACAATGTTGACGTTAGAAATAATGCAAGCGAACAATGCGGTGACGTGACAAAAGATAAGTTTATTGAACTTTACCGTCATGCTACAAAATATAAATACAACTTTTTCTTATTTGATAAACTTACAAATGATCCAACTAAAATGTTTCGCTGTTGTATTGACACTTACTTACAGTAAGGGTTTCAATTTTATAAAATTTATAATAATAATAATGGACAAACGAGCAAGATACAGACAACACATAGAAGATCTAAAAAAAACTTGCTCAATCTCAGACATCGCTTAAGCAAAAAGTACAACAAGCACTACGTGGGCAAGTAACCGCTACAGAAGCAACAGCTACAATTTTCAAGCCGGTTACTGAAGCACTATTAGGTAAACAACCTGAAACTGAACCACTGTCAGAAGAAGAACTTAAACAACTGCAGGAAAAAGGCTTGGTTGGAATTGTTAAAGAACAACAGGAAGCAGCTGCTGCAAAACTTGTTACTAGATCTGATGAAGAAAAAGGAAAACTAATTGAGGCATTTACAGCAAATATAGCTGATCCTGCGGCTAGACAAGCTGAAACAGATCGATTGATAAACAATCCGCTGGAACTTAAGCGAAGATTAGAAGAGTTAACAACGCAAGGAATAACAAATATAAAAATTTATCAGGAGATATAAAAGATATCAAAGAGGAGCAACAAAGAGTTGGTGAGCTTACTGTAAAGTTTATGGAAGTTGGAGATCAAAGATTTTATTTTACAAAAAGAGCAAATGATGAGATAAAAGGTATTGAATATGATGATTTTTTAAAGAATGAAAATATAAGGGGTATTGATGATATAAGCAAGTGGACTGATGTAGAATATCAAACATTACTCGATAGATTAGATGTAATATTTAAAGACGGAGCTGCTGCTAAAGATGAATTAAACACGGTTACAGAGATTGATAATATGATCCCACTTTATGAAAGAATGAGAAACGGTGTTATTGCTCTCACGTTTAAAAAAACAGCAGAAAATAGTAGATTAAAACCTTTTGGTAAAGGGTGGAGTTTTAAAAGGAAATTTTTTACTTTTGATAAAACTCGTGTAGAGAAAAGAAGAGAAGTAAGAACAGGAACTGGTGTAAAAATATTTACTTCAACTACTGAAATGATAGGTAGATTAATGTTATTAATATCATCAAAGGAAGCTGGGAATGTTAGTGTTGAACTTGATAATGAAATCATTGACATACTTGATCATCTAAGATCGAGTGAATTATTAACATCTGACGAATATGAAACTTTACACCGCGACTTAATCGCGGCGACTTAATTTTGTAAAATGATATAATATTAAAGGAATGCAAACAACATTATTTCTAAACTCTAGTGAGTCTGCGATAGATAGCGCAAATTTTTCAGTAAATTATATTCCACCTATCCAACTAGATCCTACAAAACAATATGAAATTGGATTAATTTCTTGTACTTGCTGGAATGCTATACCTAACGTGAAAAATGATGTTAACGATGAAATGTATTTTACTATGATTACAACATCTCCAATATCTACAACAAAAAAATAAAAATTCCGCAAGGAGCTTATAATATTACTGACCTAAACAAGACAATCAAAGAGCTCATCACAAAAGCTGACGGTGTGGCTGATAATTTTGAATTGGCAGCAAATTATAACACATTGCGAACTAGGATTACTTTGAAAAATACAGTAATCAGTCTTGAACCAAGAGAAAGAAGTATTGCACAACTGTTAGGATTTACTGAAAAAACTTACACTGCACTTGATCAGCCTATTACACATGACAGTGAACTGCCAGTAAATATAACAAGAAGTAAATACAATATTAGTAAATTGCTCTATTGCTTCTGGCTCTTATAGATCAAAGGGCAGCAAAAGGTCAAACGATTTACAGTTTCTCACCTGAAGTTCCGCCAGGTTGTCTCATGGAAATAACTCCACGACATATTATATATTATCCTTTAACGTTGAAGATCAAATATCAAGTATAATAATACAGTTGATAGATCAATCAGGAAAACAGTTACATGTTAATAATGAAGTTGTAACTTATTATTTACATCTACGCGAGCAAAAGTAAAAATTATGCAACATCAAATATAATGAAACAAAGAAAAAAAGTTTATCGAAGAAAAACAGTAGGAGGAATTTTTGGAAATATTTTTACTAAAGTTATTGAAAATATTCCGGGGATAGCACGTAAAGTTGCACCAATTGCTATTGACGCTGGTAAAGCTTTTGCAACTGGGGCTGCATCTGCCGCTGGGATTGCGGTGGGACAAAAAAAGCTAATAAAATGATAAGTGATCCACCGACTGCATCTGAAATAAAACAAGCTATCTCAGAAATCGCTCCAACAAAAGAAACTCAAAAAGCTATGATAACAACAACAAAAAAATTATTATCACCAAAAGGCGAGCAGATCATACAAAAATTAATATCTAAAGTAACAGTGCCGCAATAAAATTTTATATAATCTAATAAAATAAAATGTCTGTTAAAAATTATCTCGAGTTAACAGAAACTTATGACATCGACAACGATGCGACAGAATTCGAGTTTGTTGAGCATCTTGATGAAAATTCTAACGAACCAAATAAAGCTGGTATTAGAACCTTTAACACCAGAGACGAAGATGTATTTCTACTGCCACATAAGGCTATGTTAGAAGTTTGTGGTCAGATTATGACAGTAGCCAATCCATCTGCTGCAATTGCAGTTGGAGCAGAAGTAGCTCTTATAAATAACGGCTGGTGTTTATTCAAATGTGCTAGATATCAACTGGCCAATCAAACTATAGAAGATATTTCAAGTCATCTACAAGTTGCAAGTACAATTTTAAATATTATTTCGTTTTCCGACGATTACTCAAGATCAACTGCAACTAATATGATGTGGTTTAAAGATACTGGACGGGGTATAGCTGAATCAACCGAATTTTTAAAGAGAGGCGCTATAGTACATGGAGCTGATGCTGATGCAAATGCTGTAATTGTGAGAAATTTTCTCATTGCTAATGCAGACGCGCTAGGTATTGCTGCACCAGGTGCAGCTGCTAATGCAGACGCTACAAGAGTTTCTCTTACAGCAGCTTTTAATAATCTAAATATAACACCACCAGCTGCAGATGCAAACGGTACTGCGATGTTAAATTTACTTCTTAACACACTTGACGTAAGAAATCCACGCTATAACGATGGTTTTGCTAGGCGAAGAAAACTTACAGCAGGATGACGTCAAATTACAATGATGCTTCCACTAAGTATGATTTTCGGCTTTTGTCGCGATCATGATAAAGTATTTCGCGGAGTAAAACATACTCTTATTTTAGATCGAGCAGACCAAAACGATTGCCTGTTTAGATCTGGAGGGGTTGATGTACAGTTTATCATAAACAAACTTGCTTTGTGGATGCCACGTATAACACCTTCAATCACTAAAATGTCAGAACTAAATAGTACGCGTGATAAACATACAAACAGAATTTATTTTACGCAGCATAAGATATATCAGACAGCGGTTCCAAATACTAATGACTACACATGGAGGGTCACAACAACATCAAGCGAACAACTGCCGAGAAATATCTTTGTCGTATTTCAACAGCAAGCCCGACGAGGTAACCAACAACAAAATAATGCAATATTTGATCACTATGATGTCAGACGAATATACGCTAGATTAAATTCAAAGCAATATCCAGAACGAGCTATCGAGTGCAATTTTGCTGATGACGTTAATAAAAATATTTCTCGACCGTACATGTACCTGCTTGACGCAATACAAAAATATCAAGATGTTGAAGATGGAACTCAGATATCAGCAGAGGAATTTCGTACCCTTTATCCTATATTTCATTTTGATGTTAGTAAACATAACGAGCGAATTGTAGACAGCACAGCGGATATTGAAATTGCCTGGACACTTGGGGCGGTTCCAGTAGCGCCGTTGTACGTATTCGCATTAGTGATTAGTGATAGATTTATTACGGTAGATTCTATTGGAGGTAAAATGACAGTTCAAGTTTAATCTACAGTTGTTATATAAAATGACAAAATATATTGTAAAAGAAGTATATTTGACTGATGGCCAGGTTAAAAAATTAGCAGCTGCTATTGCAAAGCGAGAACAGGTATCAATAAAAATCAATCCTAATATTTCTGATGGTGTTTTAACAAAATTAATGCTACCAAAAAATCAAGTAAAAAAGTATGATCGTAAAAAACTTTCGTTTTAAATTTGAGTGCTGCACAAATGACAGCGATGGGAAATGACATTGTTGTCAAAGGTGGTTTTCTTGGTCCGGCATTATCAGTATTAACTAGTACAATAATACCTAAAATTTTACCAGTCTTAGAAACATTAGGACTAGCAGCAGCGTCTGGAGCAATATCTGGCGCAACGAAGAAAGCAGTCGAGGGTAATGGTATCATTCGTGGAAGTGAAATAAAAAAATTGTAAATTCTATGTAAATGATATATTATAATGCCACAAAAGAAAAAGAAATCGCCAACAAAAAAAGAAAACAACAAAAACAAAATCGCCAACACCAAAACGCAATCAACCAAAACAAGGAGGAATTATTCCGTTCGCTCCACTTTTGGCGGGACTAGCGGGAAGTCTGCTGCCAAATCTTTTAGGAATCGGACGTGGTCTAATATTACCGGGAACTCGACCACCCCGTTGAGTAATTTTGATATCATTGATAAGTTAAAAGCGGTTCCTGGATTTCACGGAGTTTATTCTAAAGATGAACTCGCAGCAATAAAATCACCATCAGCTGTAAGTTCGTGTGTTATTAATATACAAGATTTTAATGACGGATCCGGCACGCATTGGGTAGCAGTTTATAATAATAATTAATTTGACTCGTTTGGACTTCCTCCAAGCGATGTAATAAAAAAGTATATGAAGAAAAAATTTAAAAAGATATATTATTCATCAAATCAACTCCAACCTGTTGGAACGTCTGCTTGCGGATATTATTATATTATGTTTATCCAACAGATGAGCAGAAATCTTAATTTTTTAAAATTTATTTTACAGTTTGACAAGCATCCTTCTCACGCTAATGATGAGATCGCAATAAATTTTATCTAAACTTAAAAATATAATAATGTCAACATACTGTCTCAAGTGTAGAACTAAAACAGAAAATATTAATGAAACAACAGAAAAAAAAATAAAAAACAACAGGATAATATTAAAAAGTTTTTGTGCAGTCTGCGGAAAAAGAAAAAATATGTTTTTAAAGAAAGTGTCCCCAGCGACAGTATCTTCAGAGATGTCGCTAGGATCTGGTTATCCTGATATTATTTTAGTCGACGACTAAAAATATAGAATGACATGCAACTGTGATTCTGACAGACATTTGTGTCTTGAACAAAATAAAATTGTCGCATACTGTCAATGTTGTAACAACAGAGAAATAATAGGGTCAGGTATAGATATACACAAAATTATTGGAAAATTACCAAAACCAAAAGGCGGTTGGACATTGCCAGGTCATAAGTATACAGGACCTTACAATCCGATAGATCAACAACTAGATGAAAACGACAATCCATTGCCAGGTCAAGAGCCTTATAATCAAGTGGATGCAATAGCGATGCGTCATGATATCTGTTATCGTGATCATGAAAACTCGAAAGCAGATTGTGATAAAGTAATGTTAGACGAATTACGTGATATGGAGCCAACAAATCTACGAGAACGTTTTGATAGAAGATTTGTTCAGGGAATGATAGGAGCAAAATATAAACTCGGACTCGGTAAAAAAGTATACGATGATCTTGCTGTCGAGCTGCACAGACCTAAAAAAAAAAGTTATCACGACGTAAAGTTGTCGCTAATGGTGTAGATGATATCTGGGCAATAGATTTGGTGGATGTATCCAATCTAGCTCAGTTTAACGTTGGCGCTGATGGTGCTTCAAAAAGGTATTTGTTTAATGTTATACATGTTTTCAGCAAATACGCTTTCAGTGTACCTGTTTCGGATAAGACAGGAACTTCAATGACTGATGCGCTAAGACAAATAATAACGAGTACAGAAAGAAAACCGAATAAAATCTGGACTGATCACGGATCCGAGTTCTTTAACAAAAAGTTTGAGCAGTTTCTAGAACAAAATAATATAAAAAGGTATGTTACAGGAAACGAAGGTAAAAGCGTTGTTGTTGAGAGATTTAATCGCACGCTAAACGAGAAATTACACAAACATATGACAGCTAAAAACACCAACAGGTACATCGATGACCTTTCTCAAATCGTAGGTGAATATAATAACACGAAACATCGAACCATCAAAATGACACCTAAAAAAGCTATTAAAAATCCAATATTAGCAAATGAAAACATGTACCGCAGACATAAATTTAAGGCTGGTGATAAAGTTAGAATTTCTTTGACAAAAAAGGTATTTGCAAAAGGATTTACTCCAAACTGGAGCGAAGAAGTATTTGTAGTTGATAAGGTACTTTTCACAATACCTGTAACATACGCGTTAAAAGATCTGGCAGGGGAACCTATCATAGGTAGTTTTTACGAACAAGAACTACAGAAAACTGAGCAGGATGTTTTTATTATCGAGAAAGTGATTAAAAAAAAGAAATAAAAGTTTAGTCAAATGGCGTGGGTATAGTAATAAATTTAACAGTTGGATCCCAACTAAGCAGATTATGATATAATGTTATTATAAATTTTCTCATACTTTTGTTTGACAGATTTACATTTTACTGGTTTACATAACGATATTAGATACTGCTTACGATCGTCAGAGATCGTCATTAGATTAAAAATCTTGACAAATATGAAATCGAATTTGATATTTTTCTGTCGGCCTGGAATTCTGATGTTTAAGAAAGGTTTGATTAGCTGCCAAAACAGTTGTTGTTCGGCAACGGTAAAATTAAATTTCATTATTTTTTTTGCAATGTGATACTTGACATTATATCGTTTAGTTGTTGGTCTGCTGTAATTTGATCTGTCAGCAACAGTGACTATTTCACCATCATCATCAGATTCGCTGTTATATAAAATATCATCTTCATTATAACCAATAGATTTGTCTATGAAATCTTTGGAAAATGTGACCTGATCACTGACGACCTTATCGCTGGCGACTTTGTCGCTAGTATCTTGTTTGTAGAGTTCAGCGAGTCGTTTCATCAAGTCCATTATTATAATATATTTTTATCTAAATTATTGTTATAAGATGACTGATGAGATAAACTATCACCAAAAAGTTAATATATTAAATTAAAACGAACTAGCCGAAGCGGTAAGAAAATGTTTGTTGGGTTATAGTGTTGACGTTATCGTAATGCAAGGTGATTCTCAAAAAATATTGCTAACAGAAGCAGAAAAAAATAAAATTAATGAAAGTGCAGTAACGACGCTAAAATTTAATCACGATGATATCATAGCATTTGCTCATCATTGCTTGACTAAAATCGAGCTATCAAATATCATATCTAAAACCAATCCTAGCATCGTATTCTCTTGAAAAAGCTGATTTCATTACTCCATCAGGTACAAATTACCTTGCTCTGGAATTTATCTTATATTGCTTTGCCGCAGCTGTAATCGATTTGAATTTGATCTCCTCATCCGTTTCAAGGTTTTTTTGAAATAACAGGTTTTGCTGGACAACTAAAATTAATACCACCACCTCGTCCTTGTCTTACATTTTCCTGCTGGGTCACTAGCTCCAGATTTCTCAATCGATTATCAGTTTTTACGTTATTAATATGATTAATAACCAGATCATTGGGTATAGATCCATTGAACACCTCGTACACAAACCTATGACCAAGATAACGAACTTGATTTGTCGATGTTCCTCTAACAGTTACCCTGACATATCCCATATTGCTAATAGTACTAAGAACGTTTTTAGTTTTTCTGTTTCTAATAATACCGCGATCGTTAGCCTCGTATAAATCAAAGACCGGATGCGGCTGAAACTCTTCTTCTAAGGATAAGTTTTCAATGTTGTCATCAGTGACTTTATCGTTCACATGATATACACGCTGTCCCTCTGGAATATCATCGCAAAACAACGTTTAAATAAAATCTTTTCTAAACATTGCAATCCTCTCGGCATTATCTCCCTTTACACTAATCGTATAACCCGCTGACGTTAATTTGCCAACAGATATTCTAGTTTTGATGTTAATAACTGAACCTAATGTATTTCCAGCGTATAAGTTATACTTTGGGTGAACATGATAAATCTCTTGCTCACGTGCGCTTGTCAGATTTACTGTCATTATATTATAGGCGATTTTTTTATCTTTAATTGAATTTTAGCGCATGCGCAGTGTGAGATAAAGTTATACTTTGGGTGAATTTGATATGCTTCCTGCTCACATGTGTTTGTTAGATTTGCTGTCATTATATTATAGGAGATTTTTTTATCTTTAAGTGATTTTTAGCGCATGCGCAGTGTGAGAAAATTATCAATTAGATATTACATTATAGTATAATAATGTTAAAATTGCGTGATATAGATAAGAGAAGCCTTATGGGAGAACCTAATAAAATAGCGACTGCTTTTGCAGGTTTTGATAATAGTTATAAGTTTGATAATCAAAATGTTTTAGTAAATTTTAATGCAGCAAATCTTTACCACCTACTACAGACAACTGTAAAAAGTGAGCTCGAAAAGCACAAAAGTATCAGATTATTTGTGCAATATCATGTTATATTTTCAAAGTTAGTTATAACGGAAGAATTAACTAACAAGGAAATTGCAGAACCTTATATGAACGCAAAATCAAGACGTGTTTGGCTTAGGACTGATCTGTTATCACTATCTGATGAAATACACCAAGAAATCTGAAAAAAATAGAGGAATTCGCTCAATTAGGTTCGGGTTGGAAGTTTGAAATGATCAAAGAAATATTGTTTCACACGATGAAATATAACGCATTACGAGGTAGTTCATACATCGACCTGCCACCAAAAATAAAAAGTAAAAGATGTTGTATAAACATCAAAAACGTAGATAACAAATGTTTCCAATGGGCTGTTCTTTCCGCACTATTTCCAGCAGAAAAACACGCTGATCGCATTGAAAAATATATCAGTCACGTGTCTAGATTAAATTTTAAAGATATTAACTTTCCAGTGGCAGAAAATCAAATACCAAAATTTGAAAAGCAAAATAATATTTCAATTAACGTTTTCGGACTAGATGAAAAAGAGGATGTATACCCGAGATATATTTCAGAAAAAGCTTCACAATCGACTATAAATTTACTGTTTTACAAAAATCATTACGTTTGGATTAAAAACTTTAACGGACTAGTTGGTAAACAGTACAATAAAAATAGGAACAAAAAGTTCTTTTGTTACCGCTGCTTGCATGGTTGTACTAACAATGAAACATTACAAAATCATTTACAGTACTGTAGTGATGTGCAAAGAATAACAATGCCATCTAAAAAAGATAGTGTTACAGTTTGTCCATCATAATCACAAACTAAAAATTCCTTTCGTTATATACGCTGATTTTGAGTGTTTACTTCAACCTGTACTTGGCGTAGAAAATAATCCTAATCAATCGAGTACAAGAAAAGTTCAAAATCATGTTCCGTGTGGAGTAGCGTATAAGGTAGTTTGTTGTACTGATTCTAGATTATCTAAACCAATTAAATTATATCGTGGTAAAAATCCAGCTATCTACCTTCTCAAGCAGTTGATTAATGAAGTTGATAATATTACTTATTGTTTGAAAAAAGTAACGCCAATGTTAAAATTAACACCTCAACAAGAATCCGATCACGAGCAAGCAGAAATTTGTCATATTTGTGAAAAAGCTTTTGATACTGACAACAAAAAAGTACATGACCATTGTCATTTGACTGGATAGTATCATGGAGCGACTCATAATCAGTGTAATTTAAAATTTCATGCTCCAGATTTTATTCCGGTTATTCTTCACAATTTTCGAGGATATGATAGCCATATTATAGTAGAAGCTTTTGGTGATCCTGATATAAAATCTCGTCTAAAACTCGATAACGTCATCAAATGCATCCCAAATAATTTTGAAAAGTACATGTCAGTTACGCTAGGTAAATTGCGTTTTATTGACAGCCTGCAGTTTATGGCAGCCTCGTTAGATGAGCTAGTAAAAGGTTGTAGTAAATTTGATAACCTAAGAGACTTTTTTGGAGATAAATTTAATCTACTAGCTAAAAAAGGAGTTTTTCCATACGAATACCTCGACGACTGGAGTAAATTTGATGAAACATCTTTACCTGGCAAAGAAAAATTTTACTCACAACTTAAAAATGAAAATATAACTGATGATGAGTACAGGTATGCACAAGATATCTGGAAAGAGTTTGATTGTGAGACTTTTGGTGATTATCATGATTTGTATTTGAAAACTGACGTGTTATTATTAGCAGATGTTTTTGAAAGTTTTCGAGAAGTGAGTTATAATAATTACGGACTAGATCCTTGCTGGTATTATTCTGCCCCTGGACTGTCATGGGATGCTCTGCTAAAGTTTAGTAAAGTAAGGATGGAATTACTGACTGATGTTGATATGTTAAATTTTATTGAAAAAGGTATCCGAGGCGGTATTAGCTTGATAACAAAAGAGTATGCTGAAGCAAACAACAAATATTTGAAACAGTATAACCCTGACCTTCCTTCGAAGTATATAGTTTATCTAGATTGTAATAACTTGTACGGGTATTCGATGGCAGAACCAATGCCTCTTGGTGGATTTCATTGGATCACGGCTGATCGATTTCTATCGGAGACAGAAAAAAAGATACCCGAAGATGTTTCCTATTTCGTTGAAGTTGATCTTGATTATCCAAATTCGCTACACAAATTACATAACGATTACCCTTTCTGTGAGGAATCGATGGTCATAGATTATAGTTTATTATCAAAAGAACAACCAGCGTTAGCATCACCAAGGCAACATTCCATGGTCAAGAAACTAGTACCAAATTTACTTGATAAGAAAATTTACGTTTTGCATTACAAAGTTTTAAAACAAGCAGTCGATGCTGGTCTTGTGTTGAGAAAAGTTCATCGTGTACTAAAATTTAATCAGTCGCCGTGGATAAGAGGTTATATTAACTCAAACACTTCAAGAAGGGCTGCAGCGAAAACAGTTTGAAAAAAAAAACTTCTTTAATCTGATAAACAATTCCGTTTATGGTAAGACGATGGAGAATATTAGGAAACGTGTAAATATTGAAATAGTTAATGATGTCAATCGCAGAAACAAACTTGTGTCAGACGATGATTTTGTGAGCATGAAAATATTTAATGAAAATCTTGTTGCAATACAAAGAAGAAAAGTAAATCTAAAACTAAACAAGCCGATCTATGTTGGAGCTGCAGTGTTAGATTTATCAAAGTGGCTGATGTACGATTTTCATTACACTTTTGTTAAAAATCAATGGCCGGCTAGTAGATTATTGTTTACTGATACTGATTCGCTCGTATATGAAATCGAATGTGAGGACATCTATCAGGACATGTACAATAATCGACATCTGTTTGATCTTTCCGATTATCCACGTGACAGTAAATTTCATGACGACACAAATAAAAAGGTTATTGGTAAGTTTAAAGATGAAATGAACTCAAGCGCTATCAAATACTTTATCGGATTACGTAGTAAAATGTATGCCGTATTATTGGACAATAATAAAATAACGAAAAAGCAAAAGGTCTGCCTCGTGATTTTGTTAAAAAGTTTATGAAATTTGATGACTACAGGTATGCGCTTGATGGCGGTGTTAATTTTATGAGAGCTATGGCAATTCGAACTAATCATCATAAACTCGAAACAGATGTCATTATCAAACGTGGATTGTATAATTTTGATGACAAACGCTATTGTAAAAATGGGGTAGATACATTTGCCCTTGGGTATTGTCATGATGATAGATCTATACTCGACATTATCTTTTCTAACTGAAATTTTATCTAAACTTATAAAATAATGTTTGAAAATTTGACAATGACAAATAGCTACAATAGTAACATCAAATATCTAATGATGGACGGTAAACAATTGACAGTTGAATTTAATAATGAAACACCAGGTATATGTTTAAATGGAACACGTGACAAGTTAAAACTTTCGCTCATCAGATGTGATAACAGCGTGTATTTCAATTATCTCGAACAATTGTATCAAAAGTTGCTAGCGGAATTTAAAAAACTTTCACAGCCCCTTTAGCCAACAAAACTATACTAAACTCACAATTGATCTCGATCGGTCAAAGGTATATTTTATCAACAAAAAATATCCTCTGAACAAACCAGAAAGGAAAGATTTGTTTGAGTCCCATCGCTGTGTGAGCGGTAAAGTAAAATTTAGTATCTATAGTCGTGATAGTGAAGTATTTTTAATATCAACAGTTGAAACATTAATCATTAGTAATGAGATATAATATAATATCATTTTCATTCTAATGCTAGTTTAATTTCCACCTTGTTAACTGAAACGTTCTAATACACAGTTTAATTTTCATCCTGTTATCTGATAAAAAAAAATTGTGGTAAAACCAATTTGCTGTCTTTAGAATAATCGTATTCCACGCATGCGCTGTTCTAACAAATTCGTCACTTCTGTTGACAGAGCTTATCGCATTCCAACACCTGTTGTTTTGTCTGGTTACAAAATACCTGTCTACGTAGTAGTAGTATTAGGAAAATGAGGGTTTTGGCGGGGGTGGGGGAGGAGGTGTGGGAGGGGGATGGTGGGCCAAAATCCTCATTTTCCTATACTACTTCATGTCCACCTTAAGTTAGTGATTGTGACGTACATAGAGTTTCATTGTAATAAACCCAATGGTGTAAGGTTAAAGTTTACCATCGAATCATGGTGTCACAGTGCGATGTTACGATGGCGAGGATGCAATGGATTATAAGGGGTTACCGTAGCGATGGGATTGTGCAGTAGGATGGTGCGTTTGAAAGGGAAAAAGTGATTCCTAATTAGAACACGCAATATAAAATAAACTAAAACGTAATATCGATTTCACTGAATATACTTTGGAATAAAGTTATGCAATTGTGTTACATTAAGTACTTGAAACTTATTTATCTACCTCCAAACTGGTAACGTTTTGGAGCATTTCCAGCACCGTTCCACCCAGAAAGCTATATATCGTCATGGGAGCATTTTGCAGTGGAGTTTAAAAGTAAAACTCTCCACTGTGAGCGAATTACATTTTTAAAATAAACATGCTGAAGCACGGTCATTTGCGATGTCCAAGGTATTATTATTATATTATATATTATATTCACATTTTTAATCCATCATTACCACCATACATATGGCACTAATAACACGATGCAAATATGATCGTGAAATAATTAACTCATAAAGTTTAGTTTTAATCGAAATTCAATCATATTGGCTCATTTTCAAACCGCGTTTTGTTGGCATAAAGTATGTGTATCTAAATATAACATACCTTATAAAGAGAATGTTCATAAACATGGAAGTGCTCGTTAAGAACATTAAATGTAAGTTTTATAAAAACAATTAAAAACAAAATTATCGAAAAAAGAAGATTCAAATTTTGGCTTCAATTATAAAAGAAACAGACACTTAGGTCAAAAGATCTCGCTTAGATTAAAGATGACACTGACATCTCTGCAATGGGTATGAACAAACAGAGATTCATAACATGCCGTCTTGATGATTTTCGTAACAAGCCGCCAACAGTAAAAGCGTTGATATTGCAAAAGTTTCAAGCAACAAAATACAAATGCATCAAACGATGAAAGAAGTTCTTTAGAAATTCTAACTACGATACAAAATCGCCACACAACAAATAAAAGAAAGAAAAGAAATGATGTTTTGCACCAGCATCAATTATGACCGTGAATCTCCTTGGAGTATACGCTTTGGCATCTTGACATCCTCAGTTTTGCCGCGAATCCTGATTTGCGATGTCCAAGTTATTATTATTATTATTATTATTATTATTATTATTATTATTATTATTATTATTATTATTATCATCATCATCGTCGTTTTCATATAGTAAAATAGAGACTGGGATAAGACGGGATAGCACATCACTGAAACTATTTACAATTGCAATGCAGTAACGTTGTGATTTTAGTAAAGACTTAGATGGAAGTCTGTTTTGTCTCAAGTAGTACATGTGTGGGTACTGTTGAGTATAAATATACAGAGACAAATGAGGCTATAATTTTTGGAAGTTATTAGCTTTGACACATTATAATGCTGCCTGAAGTTTACATTTTTATTTTACCATATTACAAAAGATTTGTTCATGAAACCTCAAGAACCGTGAGATGTGTCATATTTTGAAAACTCTCAGAAGTATTGATCAAATGAATTGTACCAAAGTCAACTTATTTAAGTAGAAAGGGATAGCGATAGTTATATGATTATTTTCATTTCATCTCTGAACGTCAAAGGAAATTCGTTCCACGCGAAGAAACTTGACCGAGTCACATGTTATGATACAAGGGTTTGGCATAACACTCTTCCCAAAATCAACCGGTTAAAAGGGGATGCTCGTCAATAATTGATGGTTCAAAGGAACCTTAATTACGGCATGATTGGCTGTTTTGGCAGTCAAAACTTCTACGTAGAAGATTTAGGAAACAGTCGATTCTGATTGGTTCATGGAAATGTTAGGGCGTACCTCTTGTGAGGAATTAAGGGATTTGCTTTGGTAAAATTCTTCAGTCTTCAATCTCTTTTGCGAGAAATTAGAAAGGACTCCGGGCTAATGTAAGAGTACGTTTTTCTGTGATTGAGAAAGGGGCCAGACATTGGTCTTAGATTTGAGACAGACTATACGTTGGCGGTTCTTCGAAAACGAATATGAAACGGCAAAGCTACTCAATCCTAATTTCCCGATTTATAATATGCTATCTCATTTGTTGATTCATTTGCAAATGAATAATGTATTGATGTTATGATGTATGTATGTATGATTTCATTTTTCAGGGTTTTAGTGAAATGTTAGTCACGACATTTTATTATTTGATTTTCTAATTATCAATTGATTGGGAGAATTCACAAGATTGCATGTAATTGAATGTTTATTAAGAGAATGGTCAAGTTTGCATGCAATTGAATATTCGATACATAGGGGTGCTTAGAAATTTTCGAGAATTAAGCTTAATAAATGATGGGTAATGTTTCGTAGATTTATAAATTAAATCTCTGTCTAGTATGACATGTATTGAGTGTATATTCATGTGATAGTTCGTAACATTTAATTGATCTATTGCGTGTATATTCATATACTTGTTTGGAACAATTAATTGATCTATATACTAGTTCGTACCATGTAATTGATCACGTAAACTATTTTAGAATAGTTAAGATTTGAGGGGCTAAATTACATGAAATTTAACACTACTAGGTAGTTTAATGTAAGAAGTCAAGGGGTGTTAAATACGGGCACACACGTATTAGCCGTGAAGTGGAATTTAATGTTACCGCTAGCATGCCCCGAATTAAGGTAAGGACATGTAATGGCCGTCTCTGTTTGTAAACAGCAATTTACCCAGTGTAGATGGATAGAAAGAAGAATGCAGATCTCTGAACAAGTATATTGAAGAAATAAAACAAAGAGACACCTTTCAATGAACAACTATAAAATTTAATTAATTTAACAACAGAATTTAAAATTAGAGAAATCAATTTCTTGCTATAAAAGAAAGAAGAAAATGCACTAATATGTGCTCAATAATAGCAATACAAATTTTCACGTTATGATTACTTGTCAGTGACAGAATTAATTCAGTTTCGTAATAGCCTACCAGTTGTGACCTTTGAGTTCAACGATAAACGACATCATCACCTATCATATCCGGACATCGAATTTTCCGTTCTTTCCTGCACTGCCAGCCTTGGTCAAGTCGTCTGAACCTGGACTCTTGCCAATCGAAACTTAAACAATTTGACGTTCGTCTCTATACCTAGACATCTTGCTCAGAATTTGCTCTGGTACTTGGAATTTGTACAGGATTTTCCATTATATTTCAGAAAATTTCAGGAAACTGTTTCCTTAAATAAATAGAATGTCTCTCAATAGACAATAGGTCACATTTCCAAGTATATGTCTGTTTTTTTTTTTACATTAACCAGCTCAGAAAATAAAATGCATAATTATGTCGTACTCACGTTCACTAATTCCAATGTTTACAAACAATGATGGCCATTCCATGTCTGTGATGTGTCGAATTTTGAAAACTCTTAGAAATATTGATTAAATAAATTGTACGAAAGTTAACTTAATTAAAGTAGAAACGGCTAGAAACAGTTATATGATTATTTTCATTTTATCTCTGAACGTCAAAGAAAATTCGTTCCGCATAACGTAATTGACCGAGTCACTTGCTTTGTTACAAGGTTTTGGCATAACACTCTTCCCAAACTCAACCGGTTAAAAGGGGAAGCTCGTCAATAATTGATTATTCAAAGGAACCTTAATTACGGTATGATTAGCTGTTTTGTCAATAAAAAATTCTACATAATAGAATTTAGGAAACAGTCGATTCTGATTGAATAATAGGAAATTAAGGGCGTAACTCTGTAATGAATTAAGGGTTTTGCTTTCGAAAAATTCTTCAGTATTCAATCTTACTTGGGAAAAGTCGGAAGGTCGACTCCGGGAACGTAGAAAGTACGTTTTTGTTATTGAGTAAGGGGTCAGATAGTCGTCTCAGATAAGAGATAGACTATATGTTGGAGGTTCGTGGAAAACGAATATGAAACGGCAAAGGTACGCAATCTTAGTTTCCCGATTTTAATATCCTATTTCATTTGTTGATTTACTTGCAAATGTATTGATATATTGATGTATGTATGTATGATTTCATTTTTCAGGGTTTTAGTAAAATGTTAGTCACGACATTTTATTCTTTGATTTTCTAATTATCATTTGATTGGGAGAATTCACTAGATTGCGTGTAATTGAATGTTCATTGTGAGAATTGTCAAGATTGCATATAATTGAACATTCAGTTCATTGGTGTGCTTAGAAATTTTCGAGAATTGAGCTTAATAAATGATGGGTAATGTTTCGTAGTTTTTTGTAATTAAATCTGTCTAGTATGACGTGTATTGAGTGTATATTCATATACTAGTTCGTAACATTTAATTGATCTATTGAGTGTATATTCATATATTAGTTTGTAACATTTAATTGATCCTTTTAGTGTATATTCATATAGTATACGTAACATTTAATTGATCACGTAAACTATTTTAGAATAGATTTGAGGGGCTAAGCTATATGTAATTTAACACTACTAAAAAGCTTAATGTTTGTTAAATACGGGCATAAACGTGTTCGCCGTGAAGTGGAATTTAATGTTCCCCGCTAGCGTGACTCTAATTAAGGTAAGTACATGTAATGGCCGTCTTTATTTGTAAACATAGGAATTAGTGAACGTGAGTATGACAGAAATTATGCATTCTATCTTTTGAGCTGATTAATGTAAAAATATCGATATACTTGGTAATGTGACCTATTGTCTATTGCAAGATATTTTATATCTTTAAAGAAACAGCTTCCTGAACTTTCCTGAAGCTTCCTGAAATTTCCTGGAAATTCCTGTAACCATTCCAAGTACTAGAGCAAATTCTGAGCCGAAGTCTAGGTCTAGTGACGATCGTCAAATCAAGGTTCGACTGGCAAGTGTCCAGCTCCATACGACTACAAAAATATTGGCAGAGCAGGGACGTACGAAAAATTCGATGTCCGGATAAGATATGTGATGATGTCGTTAATCGTTGATCTCAAGGTCACATCTCGTAGGCAATGACGGAACTGAATTAATTTTATCACTGAGAAGTAATCGTAACGTGAAAATTTAATTGTTTTTTTTTATTTGAGTACTTGTTAGTACATTTTCCTTCTTTTGTAACCAAGAAAATGATTTTTCATTTTAAATTCTGTTGTTGAATTGATTAAATTTAGTATTTGTTCATTGAAAGGGGCCTCGTGCTTATTTCTTCAATATACTTGTTCAGAGATCTGCATTCTTCTTTGTATCCATCTACACTGGGTACATTACACCGCGGAAGGTCATTCCCTAACAGCGAACCGTAGTGGAAGAGGTTGGTGTGTTTGGAATGCCACCAATTTACCACATTATTGGAGGTCTCGTCCTAGAATATTTGAACAGAAGCAGATCTGAGCATATACTGAAAGAAATACAACACCGTATCAGTTATAGATTTGTATTAGTTAAATTAAGAAACTTCGAGTGTGAATTGAGTTAATATCTATGCTTATATATGTTTTATAAATATGCAAGGTTTTTTTAATTTCTACTTTAATTAAGTTGGCTTTGGTACAATTCATTTAATCAATACTTCTAAGAGTTTTCAAAATTTATAATGATGACACAAGACCAATATATTAGGTATTCATAATGATGACACAAGGCCAGTATACTTGGTATTTATAATGATGACACAATGCCAGTGTATTGGGCATATTCTTATTGCTTTGACAATGTTTTTTCTTCCTTAGAAGATGAGCATCAACTACTAAAAAGTTTTTCTCTTTACGAAAACGAGAAATAACAAATATAAACATACAGAAAGATAATAGTAAATCTTGCTACTGTGATCATGGATAATTCGAAAATATATCCATTAAGGCAAATTTCATTAAGTTAAGTTTCATTTCCTTGTCTTACACAGTAATGTCGCGTATACAGAAGGGTTGCCCATTCTTGTAACACTGATGATTCTAGCTGGTAATGAGCACAGAAAAATCAGATGAGGAATCGCAACGATTCCTTTCTTCTATACCGCGTTTTTGCACAATGTGAAATATTGCGCATTAATTTATATGTCATCGTTGCAAAACTGTTGATCGAATAAAATTATCTTAATTGTACATGCGCTGATACCACGACTTGCTGAAAATTTAATTTTGATTTTAATGTACACAACTATTCCTATTTGAACTAGTGAATGGTATTATTCTCATTTGGAGTCTCTACCTTGTGTTTCATAGTTTACATGAAATGTTTGTTCTTTTAAGTGTAAGTTAATCTTCAGTCATGTTCGGATATATTCTATTGTTTTAATTAACACAAATTATCGGCAATAGTTACCTTCCATGTAATGTTGAAGGAATGGTATGAGATGAGTGCACTATTTTCAATATATTTTTGTCTCATTGAATCCACGTACACGCTCTGGTGTTGGAATATTTTCTGTGTGATTCAGTTTCTCAATGGCATGTTATTTCTTCTTTATTTTCTATTTATACATGTTGCTAGTATTACTTTCACTAAATTGAAGTATTGTTTTCTTCGGTTCCAGGTTCTTCTGTCATTGTTACTAAAATTGTCTTTCAGGACATTTTTTCTTTTGATTTTTTGTCTTGTACCTGTTATGTATATTTATATTTTTTTGTAACTCCTGGTACATGATTTTATCCATTTTTATAAATAATCTTTATTCATGGCTATAATTAGACATAATAAATTTAGTTTTTTTGCTTACGTGATCTGAGTCTGTTAAGAACATAATATTATATAGGATCTATAAATAGATCAAAATATATCTTAATAATAAGACTTAATGGCGACTTTGGAGTAATTTCTCATTGATGATGGTGTTTCGACGTTTCTAAGAGCATTCAATAACTTCCCATTGGTTTGGCTGGGTCAAATATGAGCAAGTTCGATGGTGTACTCTGTCATGTTGGGTATATTGTGGAATAAGAGTAGTAATAGTATGTGTGCATAAGGGGAGAACTGAGCAATTAGATTCATTCCAATCTCAGAGTCCTTCTCATGTCTTGTGTACCTTTTTTAAGTCAACAAACGTGTTTTATGTTGTACTTACGTATTATTTGAGGACAAATATTTACTTGGACTGTTCAATGGAAATAGAAACTTCTCATTATTTGGACGATAATATTAATTTGGAGCTGTTGTGAATTATTGGAAGAAGTTCTTGGCGAAGCCATCTTGAGAACTTCATGATTCTTAGCGGACCAGTAATTTTCGGTTTTGAAATTTATACAGAACTTTTCATTAATTAAGGAATTTCATAGTACTTTATCAGGACTATTCTGGATTCACATCATAATGCTGTAAGTTCCTCCCACGTTTCCGTTTATGACTTTTACAATTAATTTTTTTATTACAAACTTGATGGTTTTGATTCTTTCTGTTACTTAGTTTGTGGCCATAGAGTCGTAAGAGAAGTTGGGAGCGGGGTGGACTCCTCAGGATTCGAATTTCAGAGAAATAAATTGTTTTGAAATTTAAATTCATTTTATGTTGGCGTTTTCCTAGTCCCTGGTTGTTTGATGTTACACAGTGAAATTGACAAGTTTGCGCAATGTCGTCTAAAGTGAAAAGAAGTAATTTTAAATCCTAGCCATGTACGGTTAGAGTCCTTGAAAAATATAAATTGGTATAACTTTCAAAATAATATGATTTTTCACTGGCAAAGACATCTTCGTTAAAACAAGAAATAAAAATATTAAATTCAATATTTGGTAGAAAATAAAATAGTCAGTGTGAATCTGTATCTAATTTGTTTGCTATGAAATTTACATTAAAATACAATAATAACTGAAGTTATGAAAGCTTCAGCTTGAAAAAGAAAGGGGAGATTCCAAAGGAAAAAAGGAAATCAAAATGCAAATGCAGTAAACACAAAGAGAGACAGGAAAGCATTAAAAAAGTAAGAAGGAAAACTTCAGAAAGAAGAGATGCAGATCAAATTGCCAAAAGAAGAGATGGAAGTGGAATTGTAAATTCGAAGGATGAAAGAGACATGCCAATGAAATTGCAAATTCAAAAAGAAGAAAGAGAGATGAAAACGCAATTAAAATTAAAAGAATCAGAACTGGCAAGCACAAAGCGACCCGCTCATGAAAGTTCAGTTTTTGATGATATAAAAAAATATTAGATTTGTACACCCTTTTAAAGATAAGGATATAGATCAGCATTTTTCACATTTTGAGAAAGCAGCCGATAATTTACCAAGAGAGCTCTGGACTTTGTTTTGACAGAGTCTATTTACTGGTAAAGTTTCTACTTCACTGTCAGTAGAAGCAAGGTCTGATTATGATTTAGTCAAGGAGTGTATCTTGAAGAGTTATGACTTGGTACCTGAGGCATAGCGACAGAAGTTTCGGCATTGCAAAATATGAAAAAAGCCAAACCCATGTAAACCATGCTAGAGAAAAACAATAACTACTTGGCAGGTGTGCATCTGAAAATTTTTTGAAGACTTTTGCAAATTTAGACAACTCATATTAGTGGAAGAGTTCAATAACTGCGTCCATAGTGATATCAAAATTTACCATAATGAATATAAGATAGATATCTTCGAAAACGTTGCTCGAACACCAGACAAATATTCTCTGGCTCACAAGCTTTTATTTTTCAAGTAAGTTTTCACTTCAGCAGCTGGCTAGTATGAAATCATGCCAGTCATAAGCGAGTACTTATGTTTTTATTGGATAAGAAGTATGTGTGGTTTTGGATAACCCAAAAGCAGTTGCTGGATTGTAGGACGTCTGTTTGGATAGTAATCAAACAAGTGTTTGCTTCATTGTAGAGCGTTTTTGGAAAGTAATATAAACACGGGCGCTGGATTGTATAATTTGTTTGCTGGATTCCAATAAAACATTTAACATAGAATTTCCCGTAGAGAACCTTTCAGTCATATTTTATCCCTAAATTTCTAGGGTATTATAGGGCTCTACGTGAAATTCAATGTTAAAAATCTCTATTTTCAATCCAGTAGTTCCCAGTACAGACTAAATATGTAAATCTTCGTATAATCCTAACATAGGATTTCATGTTTCCTTCCTTTAATATTCCACAATGTGAATATATGGGCGGATGAGCATTCTTCTTGTGCTCTGAATGGACACATACAACTACTAATATTGATCATAACATTTGAGTGTAAGAATACGTTGTGAATGGCATAAACAAAAATATTAGCAAAATTATCATGCATTTATGTCACCAACGCGCATCAATTTTACATTATCTATTTTTCGTTTTATGACAATTATTTATTAATGAAAATCTGTTTAATGTTGATAATGTGTCACATGACGTGGGCGTGAGATTTGAAAAGACTTCTGGCAGGTGCAGTGAATGCATATGATTTTTTGCTTATTGCGCTGCATTGTTGCAAAAGGTTAAATGACATCTTGCGAAAGGATAAGAATCGAAACAATTTGAATGTAGTTCTGTCTGATGCTTCTATTGTTTCTCTATTTATCTAACGATATGTTTGTCTTTATCTCAACACAAGTGTCTCTTGAAGATTGACTTTGTTTTTATCTATTGTTTTTCACTGCAAATTGGGTCTTCTTTTTATCCATATATTTTAATTGAGATTTCGTAATGCTCTCTCTCTCTCTCTCTCTCTCTCTCTCTCTCTCTCTCTCTCTCTCTCTCTCTCTCTCTCTCTCTCTCTCTCTCTCTCTCTCTCTCTCTCTCAATGGCCCAGATGACGGATTGATTTAAAGAGTTTTACTTTACCAAATACATCCATCTCACCTAGGTCCGCATGGGGTCAAAACTCAGGTTTAGCCAGTGTGGGTATGTGATAATGCTTGCCTTATCTTGATTTTCTCGGATTCTATACCACGACGACTTATACTGGCAGCCAGGTATAGCGAGTGCTGAAAAATGGCGTCAAACCAACCGCAACATTATCTATCCTTGTACGCTTCAAACTAAATTCAAAATATACACTGGGATAAATATGTGCCTAACTTAACTGATAAATTGCAGCCTTTAGTTGATACATACATTCGCTGACACCTCTATAGCCAACATAATGAGCAATGTCGCACTTTAAAAAGTGATCACGTACCAAGTAGTACGGTCTCTAATTCCTCGTTGACAAATCATTTCTATTGAAATGTGGACGCAAGCGAAGATGTAGATTTCTTAAGTATAATATTTCGTGACAGTTAGAGTGCTTAAAGAGAAATATACGATCATAAAATTTGATTCATTATACACAGGGTAAAGATCATAAGATAGGTAAGTTCCATTACGCGCGTGTGCCTAGAAACGTAAGGTCAATACTCATAGTAGACGACTCCCTTGATAGAGGTTATGTGGCAGAGCTTTTCGTCTGCTCATCCAACCATTGAGATTTCGTTAATAAAAATGAAAACGTGTCTAATTAAAAACTGGTTTACATGCGAAGCTACATTTGTTGAACTCCACCTGCCAGCTCTTTTTACTATTCATACAATTTTATAACAACCAGATAAATATCAATCACTTTTCCCCTTACTCTATTTTATTTGGACAAAATATGTTAGCGCCATTAAATGATTGTACATATACAAAGTTTCTTTAACAAGTAAATTTGCTAAAATAAAAATAAATACATTCAATTCATCAATATTTAGACCAATCCCGATATGGACAGAATACTAGCTTGAGTTTGGAACTATTCCTAATTTTCAAAACAAAGATTAACTATAAATCTTAGTAATATCCAAACTATATTTAATTTTAAAGTTTGTTTTGATGAGACTGAACCCCTGAACAATTATGAAAGCGAACTTTAAGCGAGTCCAGTTTCACCAATTTCCAGTTATCTTGCTTTGATGTTATCAGTAGATATCTATTTCATAGGCCATTGGTACATACGAGGAAAAGTATCAGACAAAACATAAAGTATGAATGCAAAATTAATTAATAAATTGGAAAATTATTTTCACAATAAGATATGTTCTGCAAAGCAATTGTCTCCCTCCTGTTAGCAACTTCGATGACCCTTACAAAAACGTATATGTACCATGTAACTTGAACCTTAAATTCCAATTAATTTTTTTTTAAAAATATTATTTGTTTGGTTTCAATGGCCACATGACTCTCCCACGCACTATTACTCTATGAACTAAGTTATTGCGCGTCTCTTCTCATTAATGTGTCGATTCTCTTGAACTAATAGAGACATGTGTGCAAATATCGTTTGTAGATATTTTCTACACAAGCACAACTCCGTGTTTCTAAGGAGATGATACACCGGTCCAATAATTTCGTCTCAAACATGTCAATGTAAAATATGAGTGAGGTGGGTCGCATGCAGTATTTGATGCTAAATCAAAGAGAACCAATATCGTGATCTTTAATGTGTGTTAAATTATTAGTTTAAGAACTTGCATTGAGTGCTTTAAAAAAATTGGCAGAAAGCGTATTTACAAAACTAATGCACAAAACAGAGATTTAAATGTACCATGATATGAATCCAGAATACTTGTTTGTTTTTATTCCATCAGGTCAACAAGCAGATACGTAGCAGACAATTAGCTGTAACCTGAAACATATCTTGTTGCTTTGATAAACGCATAATTTATATCTTGAAAGGTTCACTAGAATATGACAATAAATTCCCTATCGATCATAACTACCCGCTTTCCACGTTATGTCTGAGGAATAATAATAATGTATTGCACTTTTTATTTTACACCTGGCCCTGGTTTCACTAAAATTGTGAAATTTTCTCATCGGATTCAGATTTTAAATTGTCCTTTCTTGTGAAACTTCAGATATAATTCGTGTCAAGGGAAGAAACAGCGGAAAGATACAAATTTATATTTAATTTTAAAATGCAGTACATGGAAACCCTTTTGAAAATCCTGCCGAAATGATGCTCAGATGTGAGGAAATCCTCAAAAATTCGAGATTTTATGAACATGGTTTAGTTCATGGTGCCTGCTGAATATTCCCGGAAAAAAGTAGTTGCTACCAATGAAGCTATAATACTGCCTTTCCATCTATTAAATCTGAGGAAGAAATGTTGGGATATTTTGTAAAAAAGGGACTGATGAAAGTAAAATATTTTAAAAAATGAAAATCTTGTGAGAGACACGGGTAATGTACCCTATCGGAAATCGTAACATAGTTTTTGGCCAAGAAGGTTTGATGATGTCTATGGCGATGGGTTACATTTTCAACTCCGCTTTTGCAATTTGATCACGCTGACCCCTTGAAAGCACACTTGTAGCTTATTTAAATTATTTTTAATAGTTTAAGAATGTACATTAGCTCTTGCTACTGCATTATCCACTGGAATTTAATAATGTTTATAGATATTGTGATCCCTGCAATATAATTGTCCGTTTATAGGTTATCCAAGTTAATCCTAAACCGCATTTTTGAATTTAACGAAACTTGTGATGTTGCCAATTTAGTAATCACCTACAACATTTGTGTTTTCATTGGCTCCTGCACATATGGTCCCTGGGACTCTAAAACATAGTAAAAGTAAGGGATTCGAAGTTAAATAGACTCGATGACTACATTTCCCAAAAGCTCAAAAAGAACCTCAACTTAAAGATTTTAAAATCGTTTACGAAAACATGAGCAAATTATTCTGCAAAATTAATCGATATAATGTTGGTCTGAGTGTGAAACTATTAAAACTATTTTCTAATTTATAAAATCAGAAACGGTTATTAAATATAAGCTCTTCCTTCTTCTTAGACACAATATTTGTCCATTTATGATTTAAGCACATTTATAAAAATATAGCAAAGACAAATTTTGTAAATAAAACTAAAACTTTTGATTATGAGAGCCAATAAGAGTAGAGAGCCATAAGTGAAGTTCCTATGAAAGGACCCGGTGCTGGAAAACAAATCAATCGATATACAGTGGCAAATATTTACTCGATTGTCACTGCTAGAAAATGATGGTCGTTAATGCTCAAGTTCCGTTTCTGTGCTCGGGCACGTCGGTGGTTTTCAATCTCCACCAACCACCGCCTCGGATGCGGGAGGTCATGGGTTCGATCCCACGTCGACTCATACCAAAGACTTACAAAAATGGTACTAACAGCTGCCTCGCTTGACGCTCAGCATTAAGAGGTTAGTGTTACGACTGATCGGCCTGGTGTCAGGATAATGTGACTGGGTGGGACATCATACTACATGTCTTCGGTATGATGCCTCAGTGCTAGACATCACTATAAACTGCCACACTGCAGACATCGTAGCGATATGACTAAAAAATTGTTAAAGCTGCGTTAAAAATCATAATTACATCACATCACATCACAAGATGTCAATATCAGCCATGCCATTCGTTTCAATCTGAATAGCCATCGAGAATAGCTTGGTAATAGATAATGTTATGAATCTACCGTTTTAAACTATATATATATATATATATATATATATATATATATATATATATATATATATATATATATATATATATATATATATATATATATATATATATATGTATGTATGTATGTATGTATGTATGTATGTATGTATGTATGTATGTATGTATGTATGTATGTATGTATGTATGTATGTATGTATGTATGTATGTATGTATGTATGTATGTATGTATGTATGTATGTATGTATGTATGTATGTGTGTGTGTGTGTGTGTGTGTGTGTGTGTGTGTGTGTGTGTGTAACAGAAGGAAGTAAATCAAGGAAGTTTTGTAAACTCCAAAATATAATTAATAACCCTATAATAAAAAGGTAAGGTGGAAAATATAGTATATGATATTTTATCACGAGTCCAAACAGACAGTGTTTTGAACTAATTCAGAACGTCTTTAAATTGATTCAAAATAATCCAAAAATATTGTTATAGTTAATAAAAGATGAACGCTGTGAAATTCGAAGCATTAATTTAAAGAAATTATCAAGCTATATCCGAACACAATAGTAAATAATTCCACTGAAATTAATGATTTTGTTTACTCTAACCCTATTTTACAACCTAAGATACAATAAAATGTCCGAGATGAGAGTCAAAAGTTTTCTTCTAAAAGACACTGACTTATTTAATAAGACTAATAACGTGAATTCAAATAACAGTTGAAAGCTTAAGTATGATAAGTTATAAGAAGTTGTAATTCTTGAGAAACGCAACAAACGCACCAGAGGTTTAAATTCCTCCATTTCATTGATTTCAACCAAGTGTTTTTTTTAGACTTAACTTGAAAACTACATCTTGAATATCAACTCAGTCAAATCCGCTTTGGTGGGAAACCAACTCAGATCCACGTCGGCGCGACGTCGAGTGTTTGTGGAGTCCGTAGATGTCAATAAGCATTTCTTATATTATTCAAGTGTAGTTTCTAAGTGAGAATGTAAAATCAATAAGCGTTTGTTGGGTTGGTGAACGTTCAAGTGCATGCAGTACTTTAACAACTTAAAATTTTCAAGAAAAAAAAACTTGTTGTTCACATATTTTGCCATCCAGCGTGTTTTAGACGTCAGCGACACATAAAATAGGAGCTGCCAAATAACTCGTGTAAAAAAAAAACTTTAGGTGGTGGTGCAAATCAGTACGAGTCAAAACACAAAGGTAAATCAAAATTCGTCGAAGGGCGTGTCAACGACGAGGCCACAAATGTAAGCTACTTCCGCTCGGAAACCTTTGCCTCTGACGACTGCATAATCTAAGACATTAAGAATTTTCTCGATTTCCTTTCCCAAAAAGTGTGCCATATTTGACAATGACATGATACCTTTGTTGGCAAATCCGATTCCCAATTCTATTATTATCCCCGTATGAAGCGTTGTTATAATCGTGAAGTTCCAGGAACGCATCGGAAGAAAACATTGATATGTATATATTAGCCCTTTCACCCCTATCACCCTAGAGTTGTATGAATAATTGCGTTTGTTTCGATATCGCAACAAGCCCGGGATAGGATACTTCTTTGAATTTACCCATTGTTGATAAATTATGGTTTTTTTTATAATGCCGTTTGCAAAACAGCCGTAGTTCGCTTATTGTTGAGCGGTTTCATTGATAATTTTACTAACCGATACTGGCATTGATAATCTCGATGGCAACAGTTTTTCTTGCTTCTTGAGTCACTAGTCGTCGTAGTTGATCTCGAATCGAATAAACTGCTTGCAATAATATATTCTTTAACCGATCCTGAGCAAAACTTTTGATGATATCAGAGACTCACATTGGAACTTGCTTAGCCATTGGAGAAGTGTGTATGTGTGTGTGTGTATGTGTGTCCAGGACAAATAGAGTTGTTAGGGACAATGCAAGGACAGCATGGCCACTGCCATTTTCTTAATATTTCTCGTAAATAGGTTTCCTCACGTGAATAACACGCAAATACGCATTGGTCTTTTACGTCCATGTACGTTTATTCAATTAGGTCGATCTCTAACGTTTTAATTGTATCATCACGTGGCTGCCCTCGTTTACAATGGTAAAATAAATGTTTGTCAAGAATTGTTGCATGGAAGATACACAGGGGAAAGAGTAATCGATATCAGATCATCCGATTCCTCAATCTAGGCAACTCTAAAATATAACCATGCGAATCTTGCGTTGTCGAGACTGAAGTTTTATGACTACCACTGATTGTGTTACATGTTAGAATAGCTTGAATTGTTGAAATAATTCTGACAATGTCTGGCGCGATATTGTAAGTGCAACCGTTGAGTCCTGCGCGCAGAATTTGTTCGTCAGATAAAATCTTATTAATATCTTTAGGCCAACCAAGTACCGTTCTCAACGATAAATGCACACTATGATGATTCGATGATAGAGCCAAATACAGGGAATTGTTTGCGAATATAGATTCTAGAATCTTGCTTGGCCACCAAGGAAATCCTCATTGGATATCTTGATTGTTTGAGTTAATCGTGTACTGTCTCACTTGGAAGTCCAGTAACATCCCAGGTACTTTCTCTCTCGACCTCTGTTGAGATTATGAACAAGTCATTAGCTTTAAAGCCAAATATAGCCACGATCAAATATTTGGAAACATGTTTTGTTTTGTTCGGCATTTCCCGGCAATGATTGATATTGGTAGGACTAAATGAGATTGAAATCATCGAGATAGCACTAGAGATTATATTCAAAACAACATTTTGCACTGCATCTTGATTACAGAAAAAAACCACCTCAGAATTAATCATCGGTGATGAATGCGCGTTTGTTATCATGTTATTATTATATATGTCTTCAATAAGTTCATGCATCAACGCGCAAATCGTTCCAGGGTCCATAGTGTTATTATTGTTAAGCCGCTGACAATTCTATGCAGCTTCATCGATGACTTCTACTGCATTATTGCCTATATGAACTGAACACACGAGTGTTCCAATGCCGTGGGAGTCACACAGTCAACGTACTTGGCTCCATCTGTGCAAGTCTTTCACCTCCTCCTCCTCCTCCTCTTCCTCCTCCTCCTTCTTCTTTTTCTTCTTCTTCTTCTTCTTCTTCTTCTTCTTCTTCTTCTTCTTCTTCTTCTTCTTCTTCTTCTTCTTCTTCTTCTATCCAAAAGTCGTACGCTAGCTTCTTCTCTTATAGGTTCGACCTATTTGCCTTCTTGTTGTTTGCATGTGCATGCAGATGACTGAGCTCAGAAACGTTCTACCAGTGCAGACTTATATTAATATTTGCGTGTGGATACAAATATTTCAAATTCTACATTTTCTTGAAAGATGTAAGAGGTTCTTTTGAGGGCCCTGGTTCTCGAGGACGTGCACGAGGTCTTCTTAAACGTCTTGCTTGCTGTATTTGGAACATAAGTCCTATGAACATTGTGTTGCTTTGTTGAAGGTATCCATCTTTAGATGTTTCAATTATTCTGCTAAAAGAATCAATCAGGCCGCAGTTGCTTGTTCAAGCCAAATATTTTTCCTCATTGCCAATATTGTCACACATTTTTATATTCCATTATTTTGCCGACACAAATTGCACCAACGGTCTCTTGCGTTCCCGGAATCGCCTCTGGCAAGCCTCCAGAGGGTTGACTTCGTGGCTTTTTTGTATCTTTGACGCGTTTGAATGCCTTTAAAACTGTACCAGGTTCCATGTTTGTTCCTGTTATCATCGCGGTGATTTTTACATATTTTTCCACCTCTTCCGTGGTCTTAGCTACGATTTATATTGTTGGTGTAATTAGCGTTGCAAAGGTTTGTTATACGCCTTTTGTGAGATCTTCTAATGTAGTTACATGATTTAAGCATGTTTTTGATAATTTCACGCGATTTTCTGGGTTTTTTTTACATTGTATGCATTTATCATAATTGTTAAATTATCGTGTGAAACTTCGTGACCAAACCTGATCCATATTTTCCTGAGGTTCTAGTCAAGTCAATTGTGCGAAAACTAATAATTCTGGGTCACATTCGCAAAGATATTCCGAAACGTGGCCATCGAGTACAAAATGGCAGAATATGGACAACATATTACAGTTGTCTCAAATCACTTTAGGCACATATGCCTATCATTGTGTTACATAGATCACATCTTTGTTTTACTTTTCGACATCGGGAAAAATATTCTCGCGGGATTGTCTTGGTGTTCGAAGCATTTGATGATTGTGCACAAAAAGAAGATTCGCTCTCTGGATAAGTTCCTCAATGGCAGGAGCTTTATCAATTGTGGTAAATAAATTAATAATGGAAGATTTGCTTCTAAATGATGACTTAAACATGTCCAAAAATTCATTGAGCACACATAACGTGATTGATCGTCCGCCCACAGTGCAATCGCGTACAAGCTATCGCACGTTAACAAAATCAGGATCGATTTCAACAACGGCCGGTTTTTCCGGATCCAGCTGTGATCAACGCGCGAACTGAGTTTGAAAAAAATGTAACCTTGTCGGGTGATCTCGCAGACATGTTGCGTACAGTGAAGTTCTCAATGAAATTAATGTTTGTGGGACCTTCTTATATCGACAGGTAAACGGAATCAAAATAGTCAAAAATGAGATCTCTGCTTCGTAATCAAAGATAGCCGAGGCACAGTGCAGTGCTGGAAATATCCTGGTGAAGATTGTTTCTGGATCCCTCTGAGACCTAAATATTAGTAATGTGGGTCAGGAACGCGGCTAAATATATGACTCGATTCTAATAAGTAACCAAAACCTGGAGAAAGAGTTATAAATCTCTGCATGTTACCAATATGCTTTCGCGTACAAAGCTTCAAACAATATCTGCACGCGTCATGGTAATGATAGAGATGTCACCAATGATTTAAACACCATCACTCCTACAATCTCCAGATGGATTATCAAAGGAAGTATCAATACTAGGATTCTTATTGGTTGTGGACAAAATCTACTCATGGGAGGTATAATAAATATAAACATGAAACTAACCGCGCTGCAGTGCAGTCCGCACGATTAAGGGTAAGATCACCCACCGGATTGCTTAAGTATAAATATTCTAACAAGCATTGTGGAAAGTTTACATACGTGCACCAAGAAAGATTTTCCACGGATTATTTGATGTGAGAACGCCCAACGAAGTTCATCTCAGTAACCATTTGTTTTTGGTACGGTATGCAACTACACATTAACCATTATATATACAAGGAATCCAATCTATTAATTTCTAAAAATTCAGCAAGTGTCGCAGATGCGTTTATACGTATTTACACACATCCACCACTAACTAAACCACGGCTGTTTCAGGAAGACTCAGGTAAAAAAATTACTTGCAGCTGTTGATGCTTTATTAATAAACCTAATGATATGAGATTTGGACACTTTAACATACGTCGTGACCATGGCTATTATAAAATAAATAGATACTTCCTAATCGATTATTCAGCTATCAATACAGGCAGGAATTGTTAATGTTGTCTCAGACCTGTGGTGCTCGATCTCGCGAGTGTATGGCTGCTCAACTTTCATCAGTCATATAAATACTAAATAACGAAAACACACGCACGATTAAGTTGTAACTGGTTGAGGCCATTCAACAGGACACTGATTGTGTTACCTACAAAATTATTTCACAACAACCCACATTAGACCCACTCGGAAAACAATTCTGCCAAATTCAAGTACGCAAGATATTGTTGATATTTTCAATGCTGATCTGCAAGATGTAACGTGAACAAGATCCCATTCAAAACATTTATTATTCCTGTTTTATGCATTAATCACAAAAACGCATGCCTTTGAATCCAGTTCGACCCGCAGAAGTGTTTTAACAGTGAAACATGAATTTCAGTTTCGATATATTTTTTCCACAGCCCATCCTGATCTAACTTAGTGAAGTTTTCCAATGTCACGAGAATCCTTAGACAAAATGCTTTATTAATTTCATTATTGATGGTCTCTGTGTCTTTACGAGTCAAGATCACACGAAAACCACTATGATTCCACTTTCTTGTGATCTTAACTCATTATAATTCTCGTGATTAAGCGCGGTATAATCAAATGCACACGTAAAACAATCTTCGTCTTAATCGCAGAGGTGCCCGTGCGCTGTAACGTTTATACAATACTGCAACGTATCTTTGAAAGAAATGTCACCACGTTTTCACCACCCTCATATTGGATCAAGATAGTTGTCCGATAATCTAGTAAATCACCATGATATTTTTGTAACTAACATTCGGACGATTGCAAATTATAATGCTTTTGCGACCGTCTCAATGGCGATAGCAGCTGTAGTACAACGACAACGCAATTATTGATTGTGACCAGCGACAACGCAATTATTGATTGTGACTATGTATACCAGCATGCCGACATGAGCCATCGCAAGCAGCATGCGCGAGAGAGTGTGATGCCAGGCGGAACGAGAAGAGTCGACATATTTGTAATGTTAGAACTTTCTTCCAGAGACGACACGGTTGATTGTGAAGCAGCTTCGCAAAATAGAAGCGCTTATTCTTACACTAGCCAAGCAGGCTGCAATTGCATTGGTGATTATTAAAGTTGTTCACTAATGATGTTCACCTGGACCAGTAACAAATCTCTCTCTCTCTCTCTCTCTCTCTCTCTCTCTCTCTCTCTCTCTCTCTCTCTCTCTCTCTCTCTCTCTCTCTCTCTCTTTCTTTATATTTTACCTTTCTGAAATTGCATTGGTGATTAGTGATGTTGTTCACTAATGATTTTCATCACTAATCACCAATGCAATTTCAGCTCTAATTCACACTGATGAAGAAAAGCAACGCATATTCAAACAAACACAACACAGAATCTTCTATGTGACATTTTATACATTCTGCGTTTTGCCTGCCTTTCTGAAATAATATTTTCAGAATTTTGTTTGGTGGTTTACGTCTTATTACAAGTCTTTATACTATAATTGATTGTTTATTTTACACATTATCTGTTATGTTTTTCATAAACATATGAATTTTTAAAGTTAATGAATTAACAGTATTGAGATAATAATGAGAATGTAATTTTTTGCTTCATTTGTTGTCCAGTTTAAATTGCCATTAAAAATATGGAACTAGATAGAATACACATAAAATATGATATTTACATTTACTACATTGACTTTATGTTAGTGTTATTATTGGCTTTTCACAAGTCCTTGTACCTTAGAAGATTTATGCCTACTAACAACTGTTAATTGTCTGTTTTAAGAGATCATGCTATGTTAATCGTTAATTGTACAAAACATTTGTCAGGAACGTTTTTGGAAATCTCTTTGTAGCGTAATTGAAGCATATCATGTTCAAATATATTATTAATACCCATGAATAAAGTTTGTACTTCTCAGCATATCATGAAAAATTCTTTGTTATTGGTTCCCCTAACCTTATATTGCATATATAAGTTCATGACCTCTAGAAAATATTTCTTGGAGACATATATTTAGAATCAGTAACGAATCTCATCAGTCATCAAATTTTCTGATGAAGTATGTAATTTGACACGGATAAGCTGTCAGAGAGTTTGAATTGTTCTTTTCTGGCAAGATTACTCGTGTCATAAGATTCATCCATACACTGAGTGAAGACATCCGGTGAACTATCCATAACCTCAGATTTACCAAGTGTATCCAAGACGAGCTCGGCAATAAAATGGACACTATATATGCTAAAGCAGCTTAGGTAATGAAGCAGTTTATATGAAACAACATACTCAAAATCAGCATATCTCGAGGTTATGGACGAACACTTTTATCATGAAATGTATTGACTGATACTTCTTTGTTTTATTCCCCACCCGGTATTGAGGAATGCATTTCCTCAAATAAATGCTGGTCATGTCAGCATCTACAACCCCGTTATTACTATTTATAGTTGCAGTTGCAGTCATGTAAGCAATAACTTGAAGCCTGCGATGTTTTTCATTTTGCTCATACATGATATGACCCTTTTTAAATAGTGCTGTGTATGCTCGTAAACTTTATACAATGCTTTAAATTTCATTCTCACACAGAAAACGTTATCTTACGAAGGTCATCCAAGAATTAGCGAGACTTTGAATCTGAACCAGATATACGTAGTTTAAAACAACCGTTTTATAATAGTATCTTTTAATCAGTCTCGAAATCTCACTAAAAATGCTAGTGTTTTACCACATAATTATGGAGACCGAGTTATATCTGACAATCGCATTATCACAATATCCTGTACTCGAATACATTGTCCAGATTTGTTACAAACCATGTAAATATGTAGCAATATAGTGAAAAAGGAATTCGCTGGATATTTCTTTTATAAAAATTGAAGGAAAACAGCGCAAAATGTAACATATAAGTAATTACCCTCTCAAACAGCTAAAGACAAGCTTTTTAAAAAATATTTGCTATTTAAACGCTCTAATGGGTGCGTTTTACAAAGTGATCGAATTAAGGAATAACAGTGTTATACATCATGATAGAATATATTTACAACGACATAATCGAAGCCTTGTACTTAAAACATAAATTTTGCTCTCGATGAAAATCTTACTACTATTGGAAACAGTAGTAAAATTAAGCACAATAGCTTTTAAATATTATTGTGTAGTAATTAATGATTTATGAACAATTATAACAATAACGTCAATAATAATAATTGTTGTTGTTTTTGTAAGTTTACACAATATGATGATAATCATCATTTGGATACATGAAATCATTAAAAACTATGGACAGGAAGAGGATGCTGTCGATGAAGATGGTTATAAAAAATGACGACTACATTTCTCAAAATGAAAACAATAATAACGATGACGACAACGTAGACGATGTTGGTGAAAAAGTTACATGATGATTAGAAAAAGCAAAAACGGACCATTAGATCACACTCCCACGATTTTAAAATTTTAAACTATGGCCAATTTTTGCTGAGAGGAAATTTAACATCTTTGGTTCATGAAGTGTTATCAATAAAAATCATTCTATATTTGCGGCAGATACATGATATTGAAGTCATCAAATGTAGAGATTGTTGCGGATTATGATCAGCCTACGTGCCTTAGCAAAGCGTCTGATATCTCGGTGTCTTGCAAATATTTGTTTAAGATGTCATTACGGGGCATTCAGATTCAGAATAAATGATTGCGGTCCATAGGGCCATTGATTGAAAAATACCAGGTTTGACCCCTAAAGGTTCACATGTAGAGCCACATAATCCATCGTAGGTGGTATATTTTTGAAGATAGATTAATATTGCCCTTGGAACGTGGACGTTCCGCTAATTTGTGTAGAAGGAATTCAAGTGACGGCGTCTCCATGACAACGTTTCTTGAACAGAGGTCTTCTAAGGTGGCATCCACCTATATCTTTTGATGCGTTTGTAAAGATACTTTTGTTCTGCTCTGTCTGCTCTGCCATAAACTATGCACCCAGAGAGTACAGATTCGTTGACAGATTATGAACATTTTCATTGATTTGGTTGATAGCGTTAGAGCGATATCATGGACACTGATATCGATGGGGTTATAAGAGATGAACCCAGGGCAATTAATCCGCTCTCAGCCCGTGGCCATGATTAGCGCTGAGACTGACGAACTGCATCGCTTTGCCCATTTTAAACTGATCAGGAAGGTTATATTGTAATTTACTTAGAGCTCAGCCATAGCTGGTACATGTAATATCCTATGATATAGCAAAATATACCATCAACTCAGAAATAGCAAGGTCAATTTGAACTTACTTTCCATATATCTTTTATCACCCCAAAAATCAGACTTGGCTAAAAGCTTAAATCTGACCATAGATCAGTCACAATGTAATATGACAAAACTCGCGACCCATCTGTTCTCTAGCGGATTGCCAGATGGATCAGTCAAGCACTATCCACCCTCTTTTTTATCAGAAGCTCTACATAGCGACTGAAAACTATAATAAATCTTTGTTTTCTGTTTTTCTGTTAGATTTTAAATGAGATTTAATTGTCTTTCCTAAGGACAAAAAAGTAATTGCTATCAGCGTTCCTCAGTTTACGAGTTTCTCGCACTGCCAATTGTGCTACAGCGGTTAATGTACGTACGCACTCTTGGTGAGATTTCCGCTGTCAAGAGCAAAGCACTGCATATACATACAAACGATATTTAGCTAAACTCATTACAAGAAAAATTGTTATGTATCGGCTCGTTCAAAGTAACATAAAAGAAAGAGTGAAGACAACAAGATTTCTAAATTTTAACAAAAATAATTTATTTCCTAGAAAACATGAAAAAATGTATGATAAACAAGGCTTACGGTTTACATAAATGATCCAAATTGTTTGTTCAAAATAGAAACACATGTCCTGTAAAAAGTTGTAAACACAGTCTAAAATTCATTTCCTGTCCAAAATGGCGGATGACCACTTCAGATGAATGCTAACAGAAAATTCCAGAATTTACACAAGGAAGCACAATTTGTGTTGTTCCGTTCCAATTTATAATATTTTTGGGAAAATGTCTTTGTCCAAATCAGTAATGTTGTTCTCCAGAAAAAAACAATGATTCAGACAAACGAAGTAAAATTAGCTCCTCTAACAAGACATGTTGTTCTAGGTAGACATATGAACAGACAATTTCTTCTAGCACAAAAATACATTTGTTAAGGTAATAGAAGTTGTATAACTCTAAGATGTTACAATAAACTAACTTTACGACTCTACGACTGTGTATGACTCTCGATTACGAATGACTGTCTTACAAAAAAAATACATCAACATATAAATAATAAGTTGTTTGAATTACACGCGCACGGAGGACGCATGCAATTTCGTAATTCATCTTGACATTAGGAAATCCTGACCAAGTATCAGACCATCGGTTTCATAGCTATTCCTAAATGTTTACTTGTAATGAATTTGTCATCATACACAGCACGTGCTCATATGAGTCACATTTACGACTCAAGTAAACATGATGTTTTTCAGCATATTAGACTGATATTAATATAATTATATTAATATTTACATTTAATGAAATAACATAAAATAAAAATATTTATGCAAAACTCATTCCTTAACAAACACATACTTTAACTACAGGATTGTAACAAAAGAAAAACCACATAGCATAGAAATAAACAATATCAAACGAAGATCAGCTTTGTTGGTCGTTTGCTAAAATACAAGTGTCAATTGTCATTTGTTTTGCGTTGTTGCTTCTGGGAAATTTAGCTGAAATGTCGATGCTCATGAGAAACATTTACCCTTATTGCACAACTGTCATATGATGGTGAACATATTTAATTGTAATTGTAATTAATTAATTTTAATGAATCTGCTACTAAAACTTAAGTTATCAAAACTTATTATCTTTAACATGTGCTTGACTGTTTTAATTCTCCTACTTCACTGGATATGTAGTTTCTTTTCTATTGGGTAACATATGATATGATATTATCCGATTAGGTTTATTTGATGTACTTCATACCTTAAAATTCATGGTCTATCGTAGAAAAAATATTGAAATGTTATAGTCAATAATGGACCTTTAGAATTCCAAAATTTAATCTCTCCTATTTTAGCAAAAAGCCATTTTTTCATCGTGTAAGGTACAAAGAATAGAGTAATAATACATATTTTCACTTTACATATTTTCTAGATAAATACTAGTTTTGATACGAACTAGTATTTTGTCAACCTGACAATTTGAAATTGCGATGTAGGTTTTAGCAGTTGTTCTCTGCATGAACATGTAATATCGTTTTTGAATTGAAAGTTATTTTAAATTGCTCTAATTTTATATCTTGTGAATTACGAATTATTGCTTTGTGAACTATATAGTGTCTTTAAACATTTTATGGACATCGTGTGCTCATTTGATTCAATTATTAAAGTCTGATTAACTGTTTATGCATCTTGTTGATACATTTAGTTAAATTTGGTACTATTAAATTGATAAGCTTCAACCACTATATAGTAGATTAAAGTTGGGTATTCGACACTTTAATCTCCACAAGAACAGACGACAAAGTAGGTCAACTGAGGAATATTTTTCCGCTGAAGAGGCTTATCTACATACAGAAGCTGATCACTGACTCTGAGATACGGAACAGACATTTCTAACTAATTATTCTTATACAATGTTGAATGTTCTGTGTTAATTCCATATAGCGAAGTTAGGTCATTCAATCTAACAAAAATGTGTCGAACTCAAGACACTACCGTAATAGTTATCGTGACCACATATACAAAACTACATACTTATGTCATTTTCACTTAATTTTGCCCATGTGTTTCTCAGTCAATATTTCCAAAATGAAAGCTTCATTAATAACAGCACTGATCAAATCTCTAGAACATATATCAACTATTGCATTTTTATGTTAGATATTGCTTTTCAAATCGGCAAGAGCAGTAAACTAGACAGCAATGGCGTCTACACTAAAGATGAATAATATTCATTCGGTACCTTCACTACAAATTATACTTTAATGTTGAACAATATTTATTAGGCATCATCACAAACTCAAGGGCCAATAGAGGCATCAACTGGAATCAAAGTTACTGCATTATTTTACAGAAAGGGAAACACTCTGCATCACGGAAGGTTCTTGCCGCAAAAAGTAGTAGCTTTTAAAAAATGAAACTAAGAAAGGAAGTTGGGGCAAAACAGCTTTGTAACTGAGATATCAGTATTAAAATTTGCCAAAGGTGGAAGGGTTCTAAATATTTTTCAACAAATTTATTATATATCGTGACAATATTACATACATACACAGAGAGACAGACAGACACGCATATATACACGCATATATATATATATATATATATATATATATATATATATATATATATATATATATATATATATATATATATATATATATATATATATATATATATATATATATATATATATATATAAAGAATACAAATCATATGGCGAATAACAACCCTTTCAAGCGTACTGGATCCACCAAGGGATCACGTGTGTCAGGGATAGATGCAATAGCAGAAAGAAGACTAGAAAATGTAAACAATGCACTAGTAAAATTTAACATTTTCTAAATCTTAGTATCCTTTAATTTTTACTATAAGAATAACCGGTATAGAATCAAATATCCGGGATATAATCTGCGTTACATATGTACAAAAAAGTAAAAATAGATGTCGCTTTGGCTTGTAGACTTTTAGGGAATTATACAACGTTTTCCGTTTCTGCATCTAGTCTATACAAGCTGGTTGTATTTATAGTTTTAGCACATGTGAAGACAGCCATGTACAGGTTTACAAACACAACGTTTTTGTGTTTATTTGTTTATCGTATATATGTTTTGTATTGCCTTTGAAAAAGACTCATTAAGAGTCGAAAGCGCTTAGGCTAGTTAGTTACTACTAGTTTCGTACTGTTCGTCGTCAGTTTATTGCATCTATATATATATATATATATATATATATATATATATATATATAGTGTGTGTGTTTGTGTGTGTGTGTGTGTCCGTGCATCTGTGCCTGTCTCTGTACATACTGGTTTTGGGAAAAGTCTGTTGAACTGGTTGAAGTAATGTGATTTCTTTATCGGGAAATGCATTCAAATATATTTAAATATTTGCATATGTCTGTATTCAATTACAAGAGAGATCTTTAATCCATCATAAGCTTATTCATTTCTACCTTTTGTTGTGGCAAGTTACGTTTCGCAAGAACGTACTTACGACGTAGATTTGGTGTCCAGTAAATTATTCCTATTCCTTTTTGACCTATTACAAACCTTGAACAGATTAAGAATACATTTCAAACTTCTTTTAAATTCTTCTTTCAAATGTCAGTTTTGCAGAGGACTTGGAAAAAAGCTTAAGAATTTAATTTTCAAACAATAGTTAATTAAAAAATGCTAATAAAACTCAATTAATTCTCAGCATATTTTCTTACTTTTATGAAAATTGAATTGGTGGAAGAAAGACATAATACGTTTGTGTGTCCATCAGTTCATATTTAAGATTACACTCGACCATAACCTAACTTTGACGTTTTGTTTTTACTTTACGGAATAACAGACTCGCTAAACATGCAGTGTTTTGTTCTCTATAAAAAAAATTCAAAGCTTTAGTTCCTCATATGTACATCATATTTTTAGAATGTACTCGAAGTATGAAGTATCAAAGTATACTGAAGACATAAGTTACCTAATAATGAGAGGTTTCATTTGTGCATATTTACGTTCAAACACCTGGGCCCGGTTTCACTAAACATTAAGTTTGAGGACATTCTCAACTTCAAATCTGAGTTGAAAAATCCCAATCAAGATGTTTAGTGAAACCTGACCCCGCTTTTGTTCAAAAGAATTTAGTTTTATATTGTTGACACGTAATGGTGCTAAGAACATGTAACATGATTCAAATATATATCTCTGATCTACTAGTAATTCACCGTCAGTGGCACACATAAATCATAATATAATAGAAAACGAGATGTATAATTAATTAAAAAGAAAAATAATTGCTTAGAAGTTAAAAACGTTGGATTGTGCATCAAGTTATTATATTTCAGTTTCTAACTCCTCGCATCATTACTCCAAGTAAGACGTTTCAATGTAGATATCTAAATAGCAGATCAAAGTCAGTTACGAAGTCTATAAGATCGGAAAAAAGCTTCCATCGCCTTTCTTAATACATTAAAATGAATTTATAAAGTGCACAAAATTTAATTATTTAACATCAAGGAAACTTGGAGATGGAATGCATTAATGAGATTATACTGAAATGTAGTCTAAAAAGCAAAAAACAAGACACTTCGAAGATATATTACACCTTTGTTCATTCCTAACATTCATCTGCAATTTTCTTGAACAATATCAACAACAACGATGCCGTGTAAATATAACATCCAAGTACATAAGTATGAATGATGCATGACAATCGACTCGAGTCATTAGTTGTAAAGCTGGTGACAGACGAATTTTGATATTCCTAATATATGTAGGGTTAAGTGTGAGCAAACGAAAATGAGCAGTTTCAAAATAAGACATGGGTTACAAAATCTTCATAAGTTTTGTGAGTTTCACAAAACCTTCATTGCTTCAAGAAATTGTTTGTCCATATTGAATGAAAAAGAGTGACTCTTCATGGTGCATAGTATGACACATTCTAGCAATTAGTGGCTTAGATGTTTACATGAGTTTGAGATATGACAAGCGATCAGCTCGGGAATTTCTGGGTGAACAAGAGATAAAGTCTTTACTAATTATATATGCCTTTGATTAGGCTAACCAGCGTATTCCATGTGACAAATCAAACACCTAATAATGGAAAGAAATCTCAGACACTCACAAATTACACACATAACACACATACATTGGGCCTGGATAGCGAAGTGGTAACATGATTGCATTGCACCTCTGTAGTTAAAAGGGTCGATTTTCTAGATAGTAATACCTTGTACTGTTGTATCATCTTAAATATGTTAATTATAACTGATTTATCTTACAGCGTTTGTATTTGTGACGTTTTACCCCAACCCCTTGTGTTGTATATGTACGTATAACTGGTTGTTCGGACTTAATGTATACATGTGTAAAATCGTACTCTGGCTGAACAGCTTTGATGTTGGAGAAGTTCCTACGTTAGCTAAACCCCTTACGTAACATGGTCTTTGTTCAGCTCGGGCGAGATATTCGACCAGTGCATGTGTACATTGCGGATATTTACTTAACCACTTCAAACGACGGAAGACCCGCCAAACATATGGACTGTAACATTTGATGGACCCACCGACCGACATTCGGATGATTGACAATTTGAACGACTGACCGAGTCAAGAGCCATCCAATCAAAATGCGAGGTGGGTGGGCCTTTATTTGACCCTGGGATAATAACCGATGTTTCGTAGGAATTAGGCAGTTCGCTACAATAAACGATTTTGTTCAGAGGTAGAACTCCGTTGCCAACCGTAAATTGGCCAGATTCAGGGAATCTTTGGAAAACAGCTTCAATCAGGAAGCTTCGAGGGACGTTTGCGGGAAGTTCGAGGGTCGTTAGAGTGACAGTCAAGCAACCTTGAGTGACGTTGAGAGACATTGAGTGACAGACGGAAGAAGAGAGGGATACAGGGAAAAGGGAAACGGAAGTAGAGAGAGACTGTCGAGAGGAATACAGAAAGGGGAACGGAAGGAGAGAAAGACAAGAGGAAGAAGACAGAATAGATGAGTAACACACAAGGAGAAGGGAAATCTACTCACACTGGAATCAAATGATGATTTAGGCAGTCACTTGGTCAAAAGTGACAGTGATTAATTTAAGATCTTTTAAAGTTATCATTTCATTAAATTACTATTATTTGAATTTTATCTTCGTATTTCCTTATAATTTATCTGTCGGCATTGCTGACTGGGGGCTCGTTGCCATATATATATATATATATATATATATATATATATATATATATATATATATATATATATATATATATATATATATATATATATTGTCCAGAAGTAGCATTCTGAAAGTGGACCAGGGGAACTTCCTTATAATTCTTTAAAGTCTATAGGAAGAACCCCACCCCTAGACCGAACCCCACAGTATTCCATATATAAGCATTCCAAAGGTTCAGATACTGTGAGTGTTTTTGTGGTACCGGACAGAGGTACTGACATACTGACATAGTGTTGTTTGTATTATCCCGGATATAGAGAGACGTTGGTTTTTTGTAGTACCCATATATATATATATATATAAAATGGCGTTTTTGTTCGTGACACAAGTTATATTGAGAAGCTACTGTCGGCACACTAATAATGAGAGGACTACTGATATGGTAAATTACACACATCAAAAGAATTGATAATGATGTCAAGCAAAGCATTGGTGTGGTCCTAATGATCATTTGTCTTCTTCAGGGACTATATTACATTTTGCGATGATTGAAACTGTTACTTTTGTTTGACCCTAGCTATTATAGAATAATATTTCAATGATTATAAAATTTCTGTATATGATTATAGTTCTGTGATTTAAAGTTTCCGATATCTGATCAACCTCCTCCTCGGTCACTCCACAACATCAAAGATTTGCCATAGCGTCATACCACGTTTTCGTAATTGTCCTTTAATTCTCTTCAGTACTTCAATTTACTGAAACACTTTGAAGAAGATGAACTGAACAGGCTATCTGTATGGATCCCTATTTAAACTGGCACACATTTTCATCTAAAGAGAGCGAAATTTTCTGCTGTAGTTGCACGGATCACGCAGATAGACTAAATCAAAGCCCCGATATGTGACATAGTGTCGCTAAACACCACTTTACAATTGATGCAAACCACTTCTGTAGAGGTTGGTTGATTAATTGCTGTTAGCCAGAATTAAAAAAAAAGAATTGATAGTTTTATATACAATTTGTACTTTGCAACGTCTGCTTAGCACATACCTGGCATGAGCCTGTTGATGTCACAGGGGCTCATATCGTTGCTTACAATTTACCTGTCATACATGCACTTTATAATATCTACAAATGAGAATACTTCTCTCCCTGCTCGCGCACCTATTTAAGAATAAACGGTGATGTTTCAAGCTAAGATTTGCGTAGCTTAATAAATTTGGTACCGATATTTAGCTCAGGCATTCGATTGGGTATCCCTATCCAAAGTTTGACTTATTATCATACCTGCTCTCATTGGCCAACGGAAAATGACGTACGGGCGGATTTATAATTTATTCTGGGAAATTTAAACTGTTCAATTGTCCTGAAGAAACAGACGAAAGAAATGACGGAATCTCACATTGTTTCATGGTAAGAATGATCAAAATGTGAAGAACATCTTTTGTTTCAAATATTTTAAACAATAAAGATCATAAATGTTAGCAAACATATATTCATATTGAAATAATTTAAACGACTGAATGTATAAGTTTTATGCTCATTATATTATTTTACATACTGTTACTAGTCCTCATCTAAAGAGATATTTGATTGTTGTTATAAATATTTGTAAATGATAGTAAATGTAAAATAAAAGAAATCTTCACCATTTCTGACAAATCTCTGCAGCTTGCCTAATGCACCCTTTGAGATTTAAGATTTAAAGCATACATTGTTACATTATAATTGTATATGAAAATTCATCATGAGAATACACTTTATTTTCTTCTAAATACAGTTACATGCATCAGTTTAAACCTAATCATTACTAGGATATATTATGTAAATGTTTTCAGCATATGCTTGCAGATGCAACAAACATATTCATAAATTATGAAACAGATAGTGCAGTATTGGGCTTCAATATATCATTAACTAATTTTAGGAGAACATTTACAATACGTATTTTACCGATTTCGAAGACTATTTATTGGTAGCAAATGTAGGGTGGTTAATCTGTTCGAGAAATTTAGCAATTCCTGTAGGTATTCCAACTTGGCTAGGGCATTGTTAGAAGTGCTTTCCTACTAACTAAACGTATGTTTTTCGAGTTAATTGAAGTATTACAGTTCTATATATATTTTCCCTTTGTGTCTTTGTGGTGCAACTTAAAGATTCATTCGACTAATCCCGAGTATGTCAAAGATGGATGTTTGAGCTATGGAAGTATTATTATATAGAAAAATTCTAGATATCTTCCCTTTGCGTCTTTGTCAGGCAGACGGTATCTATAAATGGAGTAAATCTTTAAAGTAATTCCGAATATTATAAAGATTTTGTTTGAGAAATGAGAGTATTGTTGTAAAAGAAAGTTATTGAGAGATCTACCATCTGTATCTTTATCTTGCAAAACTAAATATAATCATAAACGTTTATCTTTATAATCAGCATGAATGTGATGGCAGGTACCCATAACGGGTAGCTGTCACAATCGCAAATTGTCATTTGCGGATATTCATGCTTCATGTTCATCAATGCAAAAGCAAATTATTACCCGTCTTAAACTATTATCTTCTAACAATCCAGCTTAGATTGATTACCACAGCCGATTCAAACCTTTGATTATTGTTCTCATTAATAACCTTCAGGATATTTTGGCACTTGAAAATCCTTTGTTACATTCAACCCGAAATTAAATAGGGTACATATGTTGATTCTTCTGCTACTCGCAATAGCAATTTGATGATTCGATCGAAAAGAGGAGGATGATATGCGCACGCACAGAGTTAGACGCAAAGAGAGAGAGAGAGAGAGAGAGAGAGAGAGAGAGAGAGAGAGAGAGAGAGAGAGAGAGAGAGAGAGAGAGAGAGAGAGAGAGAGATTGTGGTATTATAATATAATGGGATGTTAAAACAGAAATATAATGAGATAATGACGAGGTTCAACCTTGTTGAGTTTTCATCTCCACTGAATAAAGCAGTGACGGAAAATATAAAGATGACCAAAAAGTTCAAGATATTCTGTGAACTCTATGCCAAAAGTGGGAATGTGACCATGCAAGAGATAGTTAGTTTACTGTAGTTAAATGTATATATTGCCTGTGCAAACAAGTTTATCCATACAATTGCAATGTTTGCTTTAGACCTTTTATTATAAACTTTATGCAACCTATTATTAGTATTTCGGTCCTCGGAAACATGAGTGATGCTATCTCACATACTATAAAGGAAATGTATAAAAACCACTATTCTTTTTTGGAAACATTTTAATGGGATGGGTATCTATACATCTACTATCAATTTCATTTATGTATCCACAAATTTATCAAATGTAAGAAACCGACATAAGTAGTGAATTTGAGCTTTCATTTCACTATATCCGTTCCATTAATATATGTACCAACTTTATTGCCAGGAGATATACATTCCGGAAGCATCATTAAAATGTGTTTGGAATGATTAGTTTTAACATAATGTTTTGGACATTACGCCTTTTCCATAAATTTACGTCATTATGCTATTTATTGAACATGTGTAATATAGAAATATATGACACATAGTGAGTCCTTTAAATGGAATAGTATTCATTAGATAAAAAACAGAAAAAAACAAGCTTAACACAGGTTAACAATAGAACATAGCTGTTTATATCGGGCTGAGTTTTATTTACTTTTTGAGGAGACCACTTTCCAAACGAACGTTTTATACTGCCTGAATGGAGATAATTTCCTGATTTGACATCCATTGCTTTTCATGGCCAGATATGACACTCAAATATAGCAATAGTTGTAAATTTCTTTGTCTGACGACCAAAGTCTCAATCCTCAACAACAACAACAACAACAACACCAACAACAACAACTATAATAGAAATCGACTTAAAGTATATTTTTAGATAATTTTCCTATTAAATTAGGCATTCAATATCATTGAGAACCTACTGACAATTTTAATGTTAGAGAAGATGATTTCCCTGCACAATGATAATTAAACACTTTTTGTGCTGAATATGAACAGGAATCGAACATAACAAAACTGTCTTATTTGGATTCTTTTCTGTCAGATTTATTAAAAATATAATTCGAGATGTCAGACATTTGGACTCCAATCGCAACTATCAGGTTTCAATGTTGGGGAGAACTTGTGTTTTATTCAATTGAGCCTGACTATATGTTGTTTTAATGGCCAATTCTTAATCGAATAAATGGGTCAGAGAGGATGGAACTGGCTCGTTTGTATTGTTATACACGTGAAAGGCATATGCTTTACAAATGTCATACAATGGCTATCGATGTTAGTTTCAATTTTAATTCCGATGGATATCTCAATATCTAAACTAGTCAAGATAAAAGGCAAGCAAATTATATTTAACAGAATGTTTAAAATCACGTGACCTAGGTATTCGAATTTATTCATACTATGTAACTTTTCGATACGTAGAGTCAAGCCTCAAAAACATTGCGCACGCGACTCCATTTTTAATGATTTTATCACAAAAGTTATTATCTTTAAAAAAACCATTCATAATCCATTGTTGAGACATGAATACATGCGTCTTTTAAAATTGACCGTCAAACTGTTACAATTGTTTGGCTTCAAAGGATGTCGACAATTTATCCACATGGGACTGCCAGACTGAGTCGAGACAGGACGATCTGCCGGAATTTTTCTGCTAAGACATTCATAGTACTTTGGTCTCTGGTGAGGTAAACGATGCTTGTACGACCAGAAATAGCTAGACACCAGTTTAACGAACACGTGATCTGTAAGAGTTCCTCGAGTACTAAACAGATGTTCAGTGTTGATGAATTGCTCCTGACATATGTGTCCACTGATGCTTAATCAACTCTTGTTTAGTTTAAACGATGTAAGTTTGGAATCTAAAAAAATAAAGTATCTTATAAGTAGCATTCAATAATTAAATTCTGCACGACTTATTATGAAAGCCTTGCTCCGGAAAAGACAACTATATTCATTTTATGAAAATAACAAATTGCAAAAACAAGTTATATACATTTCGAGATGATTATTTTGGGGTGGCTATATAAAAGTTGTGACTAACCAGATTACACACGCGCGCGCGCGTGTGTGTGTGTGTGTGTGTGTGTGTGAGAGAGAGAGAGAGAGAGAGAGAGAGAGAGAGAGAGAGAGAGAGAGAGAGAGAGAGAGATGGCTACATCACCATTAGCCATGTTTTATACCAAATACCAATGTGCAAGATTCGTTGAATTTCTTTCAGATGCTCAGAGATATATGATTTAAACATTTCGTTTTGTTATTGAATGAAACATATATATATATATATATATATATATATATATATATATATATATATATATATATATATATATATATATATATATATATATATATATATATATATATAAAATGACTGCTTCGTAAGTGAGTATAAAATAGTTAAAACAAAAACACTCTCTTTACGTTTCGCACCACGCCGTGACTGTCCTCTGCAAGTTTAGCTACTCATTACCTGCAGAATAAATTAAAACTCTTTAAAGATTCTTATCACAATTTATCTTTCTAAAGAGCGCACGAGGTAAATGACACATATACGAATATATGTAAAGCTAGAGAAATCGTTTTAATATTTAAGATTCGCAAGGGACGAATGTTAGTTTAGAAAAATAGGTGCCTTCTATCACTGGGAAAGGAGAGTATTAACAATAGTGGCATATGTCCCTCTCAAATTAACGTGTCACAAGCCCACGGATTTATTCCAGTAAATCATATTCATAAATTTTCAACGCTGACTGCACCCTTTATTCATCAATGATAATCATGCTTGCCAAGCCGTACGGCCTACAATAGTCACCATTTTAGTTTCTGTAATGAGTTAGTCGTGTAGCCTACAATAGACGCCATTTCAGTTTCTGTAATGAGTAAGTCGTGTAGCCTACAATAGACGCCATTTTAGTTTTCGTATGAAGCCGTACAGCTTACAATAGTTACCATTTAAGTTTTGTAAAATGTAAATTCTAATATAAATAAGATAATCTTGGTGTCCAAGTTAGTATCTAATATAAGAAAGATAGTCTTAGTGTCCAAACTAGTATCTAATACAAATAAAATACTCTTAGTGTTCAAGCAAGTATCTAATATAAGTAAGATAATCTTGGTGTCCAGGCTAGTATCTAATATAAGTAAGATAATCTTAGTGTCCAAACTATTATCTAATATAAGTAAGATAGTCTTAGTGTCCAAACTAGTATCTAAGTAAGATAATCTTAGTGTCCAAACTATTATCTAATACAAGTAAAATACTCTTGGTGTTAAAGCTAGTATCTAATATAAGTAAGATAATCTTGGTGTCCAGGCTAGTATCTAATATAAGTAAGATAATCTTAGTGTCCAAACTAGTATCTAATATAAGATAGTCTTAGTGTCCAAACTAGTATCTAATATAAGTAAGATAGTCTTGGTGTCCAAATTAGTATCTAATATAAGTAAGATAGTCTTAGTGTCCAAACTAGTATCTAAGTAAGATAATCTTAGTGTCCAAACTATTATCTAATACAAGTAAAATACTCTTGGTGTTAAAGCTAGTATCTAATATAAGTAAGATAACCTTAGTGTCCAAACTAGTATCTAATATAAGATAGTCTTAGTGTCCAAACTAGTATCTAATATAAGTAAGATAGTCTTGGTGTCCAAATTAGTATCTAATATAAGTAAGATAATCTTAGTGTCCAAACTAGTATCTAATATAAGTAAGATAGTCTTGGTGTCCAAATTAGTATCTAATATAAGTAAGATAATCTTAGTGTCCAAACTAGTATCTAATATAAATAAGATAGTCTTGGTGTCCAAGCTAGTATCTAATATAAGTCAGATAATCATGGTGTACAAGCTAGTATCTAATATAAGTAAGATAGTGTTAGTGTCCAAACTAGTATCTAATATAAGTAAGATAGTTTTGGTTTCCAAACTAGTATCTAATATAAGTAAGATAGTCTTGGTGTCCAAGCTAGTATCTAATATAAGTCAGATAATCATGGTGTACAAGCTAGTATCTAATATAAGTAAGATAGTGTTAGTGTCCAAACTAGTATCTAATATAAGTAAGATAGTTTTGGTTTCCAAACTAGTATCTAATATAAGTAAGATAGTCTTAGTGTCTAAACTAGTATCTAATACAAGTAAGATAGTCTTGGTGTCCAGTCTAGTATCTAATATAAGTAAGATAATCTTAGTGTCCAAACTAGTATCTAATATAAGTAAGATAGTCTTGGTGTCCAAGCTAGTATCTAATATAAGTAAGATAGTCTTGGTGTCCAACTAGAATCTAATACAAGTAAGATAGTCTTGGTGTCCAAGCTAGTATCTAATATAAGTAAGATAGTCTTTGTGTCCAATAAAGTATTTAATATAAGTAAGATAATCTTGGTGCATTTCATATTAAATTAAGAATATGTTACTTATATTAGATTCTAGCTTGGACACCAAAAACTATCTTAGTAATTTAAGATTTAAGTGCATTTAATGCGCTTGATTTCGCTCAAGTTGTAGAAAAAATGGCTAAATATAAATGAAATTTAATTGGTGCAGTAATACCGGAAATGAGTCAACGATTTTTACAGGAGATTGTTTACTTCGATTCTGAAAGGCAACACATGCCTTGATAGAAATAAATTACAACACGATAATCAAATAATGTCAATGGCGCCTGCAGAACTATTTTCGGGGGTGGGTAACAGGTAGTGGTCAGCTGTTATGTTTTACGGATGTCGGCCAAAACATATTCATAGTTAAATCCCCTATGTGCTGACACCGATGTGTAACAACATGCTAAAATTAATAATCATGTAACAGCATGCCACTAAATGATAAGCATCTAACACCATGTCACAAACCATAATCATGCAACAGCATGCCACAAAATAATAATCATGTAACAGCATGCCACAAAATAATAATGGCATAACACAATTCCACAAAACTATAATCATGTAACAGTATGCCACAAACGATAATGGCATAACACAATGCCACAAAACAATAATCATGTAACAGCATGCCACAAATGATAATGGCGTAATACTATTCCACAAAACGAACACATTGAAAACATATATGCTTAGTTAGGTGATTTTTTTGTTATGAATCTTAATCAATGTGTTGAAAAAATGTATATGGCTATTATCAACAGCAGACGATGTTTATTTTGAATATACAAACATACATAATCTAAAATAGTCTATGGATATTATATATGTTTCATATACTTAACATGTTAGGTGTGCTTTATTATATCTATTTTATCTCCTAAAGCCTGCACACTCAGAGAGCGTATTTTATTATCACTATTATACACTAACTTCTGTATTCACCAACCAGAGGCGTAGCTATGATATTTTGCGCCCGGGAACGAACTATAAAATTGGCGGCCCAGCCCCCTCCCCGTTTAATCACATTTTTCTATTTTACTTAATATGATGTAACGTTGTAAGCCTCATTTTGGCGCCCTGTACCTTGGCGCCCGGGGACATATGTACCCCCTTGCCCCACCCTAGCTACGCCTCTGTCACCAACCGATGGGGGAAAATGTATATGAAACTATTTCATCATATGGAGCAACACATAAAAACATACGCACACAGAAGAATACCTACAGAAGAAAGATACAAGTTAAGATAAAAAAAATTCTGCAGGACACATAGACAAACATATCAGATAGGAGTAGATCAACATTCTGAAATCAATGGTCACTCTAGCTGATAAACCTCAGATATTTGGTTCTTAATGCCTGGCAAATTAGCATATACATGCAAACAAACAAACGAACGAAAGGAAAAAGAACTAACACACACTGTCGCGGGTTCCAAGGCTGGCCGAGCAATACAAAAGACTTATAAAAATGGTACTAGGAGTTGCCTCACTGGGCGCTCGGCATTAAAAGGGTAGTGTTTGAACTTGTCATCCTGGTATCAAGATAATGTGTTTTGCTGGTACATGAGACTACATGTCTGCGGCACGATGCTCCAGAGCTAGACATCATTATAAACTGCCACACTGCAGATATAATAGCGGTATTATTGAAACATTGCTAAAGCTACGTTAAAAATCTACATACATACATACATACATACATACATACATACATACATACATACATACATACATACATACATACATACATACATACATACATACATACATACATACATACATACATACATACATACATACATACATACATGCATGCATGCATGGTGACAGGCAGACAGGCAGATAGACAGACATGTAAGTTGATATAAATATGAAGAAATAAATTCATTAGTAAATGCATATAGATATATTGCAAATCTTGCCGGAGGATTAATTAGTAACAATAATCAATTGCAGCAAGTCACGAGTAAATGTGGAAGTAAGCTATGATGTATTTTGTGTGTAAAATGAAGTCTGACGAGGTAACAACTGTCCCTATTTTTGTTAGCTGCGTCTCTAGTTGATTTAGAATTTCTTACGGAAACATAATAATGTGTATGGTATTCAGCATATAAACTATAAGTGGTGTCAAGAGATGGACATTGATTTTAAACTCTTGTTATTACTGTATGGTTTACAAATATCATAAGTGCAGTGATACAAATATTATTTGTTATGTTGAAGTAAATATAATAGCCTACTAGAATAATAATATTTCGTTACAGAAGATATCACAATTCTATCTTATGGATAGGAAATATAGTGTTTTGAATGTACATTGTCTTTGGAAACTATTGAAAATGATGTCAAAAGGGTTTGACTGTTTGCCCATCAACACCAAAAGTTATGATATAAAGATAAATTTAGGCGACTCCTTAAGTCTATTTCAATAAAATCTCTTGGATTTTGGGGGGACAAAACATTTAAGATGCCGATCTTGCTTATCTCGGTACCAGGAAGAACGTTTCAAATAATGGTTAGTTGAGTAAGCTGAGAGACCGTTAAACGATGAGCTCATTCCTATTGGGTATCCCAACAGAATAATTTAAATCAAGGCTTAAATGGTATGATATTTCATACTGAGATTTCATTAGAACACTTTCTTCCATGTTTGCATGATAAAAATATGGATAAGGATTGCAAAACTTATGCAATCATTGCTCACTAGCCGGATCAGACTAAGTATTCCTCGAGATTAACAACTATACAAACACAGAAAATAAGGAGGCGAATTTCACATTTTAATTTTGAATGTCCTATTTTTAGTGAAGCGCGTTTGGATATTGTAAGTAGCAATTAAACAATTAGACACAACACAGCCATGTTTAAAAAACTGCTTCAGTCAAGAAGTAATAGTGAACTGTCATCATTTTGTGCATAAATAAATGTTATATAGTGCCTAGATTAAGATAAACTTAACTTATTTTTACTGCAGTCTACGTTATACGTTGGTTTGTTTCATGCAACAGTGTTTTATTTTCTCACACATTTTATATCAAGAAATGTATACGTTTTTTTACTACGAGATTAATACTCGGCGTGTTTTATTGTCATTTTTTGGTATCGTTTCTTTGAGATTATGAACCACTTGGAATTACCTTGAATCATCTTTCGTACGACAATCTGATAATATATATATATATATATATATATATATATATATATATATATATATATATATATATATATATATATATATATATATATATATATATATTGATCTGCTTTTCATCGCAAATGTTTTTACTTGAAACCTAGTATAAATTTGAAAAGACCACCAATATCCTCTTTAAGATTGTAACAGAAGCTAAACATATCCACAATATTTCACGTTGCCACTTCCAAACTCCAATCGCCCTCTGATCTAAAGAATCAAGATTGTACGCTTGTTTATGGTGTCGAATTCTAAACAAAAAGTTCTATCCCATACAGACACTGGCTTGGAAGATTTTTAAATCTATCAAGCTTACAGAAGCTTCTTGAATGTATAACTCATCAAATCATCAAGACGTAACTTCCATAATGAAACGAAGTCCACCATAAAAATACAACTCTCCCATAGAAAGATTTTAGTCATGGTCAAAAGGAGATATCAAATCTGTATGAGTCAAAATTGCAGAGTAATAGATAAAGATAAACATTCCAAAATTGCCTTTATTATGTAGTAATTTTTTTCCGATTGGTAAAAATTATTTTTTTTAAAAGGCAGCATTTTTAGAAATGAAAGGATAAGAGTAGACTATATTATTGTTATATACACTTTACAGAACTGCATACATACATCGCACAAACTCGCACAGACATACATGCCTCAGAAAGGATTTTATTTACGCGACATGTATCTTATTTTACAATTAACAACCCCCAAAAAGAGAAGAGAAAATTAACACTCTAAATTATTATCCATAAATCAGAGTAATCCATCTATAGATAAGTGAAATACTTTAAAAATAAAACATTTTAATGTAGCCCATTGTATTCCATCATCTTTTTTGTATCATAAATTTTGGATGACAGTAGCGTGCTTTCATTAATTATGGTGAAAATTCAAGATTGTTATCAACCAAAGTCATATCTCACTGAATATTAAGATATTGGTTCTGATACAAGTTTGCTTGAGGTCAGTGCCAAAAACATCAAAATAAACGTTTTGTTTTGAATCAACATTGCTATCGATGTCCAAATCCAGGAAGCATGGCCTGGAGTCATTATTTCTTGTCCCGCTCGGGAATGTCACACAAAAGCCTCCTTCTTAAATTACCGGCATTGAACTTTGTCAGAAATTAGTTATAGACAGATTTTAATATCAATATTAAGATGATATGTCGTTTATTTAAAGACAATGTATCGACGATTCGGACAGTAGTTATATGGGTCGGTCCGGGTACCGGAAAAGTCGCTCCAGTTAAAGGGGAATTTATCACTGGCGGCGTTGGATTGACTTTGGAGGTCACTTTTGGCACGAGGGTAATTTAATCTTTAAAATTTCCATAGGTTTAATAATGTAGGAATTAATTTTATCCTATACGAATTTAACATGGAATGCCATTTTAAGAAGTAAATTATGCCTTTCTGATAGTAACAGAAAGTTATATGGGCTGGCATTGTAGGATTTAACGGGACGGTACATGTTTATGATAAAAATTAACTTTATAACTATGTAGATCTATCACATTTAATAAAACAACCAAATACATTACTAACCTTATGAATTCAAATAACTTGTACTAACCACACAATTTTTTCTTGTGTGTGTTTATGTGAATATCATCGGGGTGGGGCTGAGATGTTCTTTCGAATCAGGATAATTGTTATGTTGTACTTCAAGAAAATATTTCTTCTACTCATATAATGAATCTAATAAGCTATTTGTTTCAATTTGTGTTAAGTTATTTGAGAGCCGGAATGTTTCGATTTGTTTTAACTCACCATCCTCACACCATTCTCCTTCAGAACAACACACACTGGGATGCTTGTGTGATGCGAAAATCTGACACAATCAACGCTTTAAATGATGTAGAGTCAACAGGTGATGGTGATCGTCACAATCTAGGATTTAAACATCGAACAAAACTAACAAATGCTTAGTTTGGAAGTGGTGGATACTTCGACAAGTATTTGGTGATTGGGGAGATCTGCGACTAATACAATTATTCCATACGATAAGTGAAAGTAAAAACCTTCAAGACTGAAATTAACTCTCATTTAAAATTTTGCCTTCCAGGGTTAGCTCTCTAATGCTTGTTCATTGGCAATCATCAGCAATATTGACTGAATAGAGATATTGATTAAAACCCTTTCGGTTTCCATTATCACAACGTATCCAAGATAGCAGTCACCCGGGACACGTACAAACCCTTTTGTTTAACAGACCTTTGCGCCAATCATTGCCCAGAAGAATTACATGTAATATTTTTTTCTCTCTTCTAACCTACGCGACTATTGGTTACCAACAGTATAAACGGCAATTAGGGACAACGACTACACATGCTCTTTTCGATGGGAACTTTGTCTCAGATTAAAGCAGTGACTAGGGTCAATTTCACTATAAACCCAACATAGATATTAAGTCTGCATTAGCTGTCGGAAAATATCATATTTCTGCTGAGATTTTAAAATACTCTCGAAATCAACATTTATTCTGGGAGAATTGATTATAGACTAGCAAATGTTTTCTGTCTGGTCACGTGATGATGGACATAGACAAGAACAAGAATATTATTAGTCACAGCAAAATAAAACTGGTCAAGAAGAAGACAAGAAAACGATGCAGCATTTGCATGATTAACGGCACAGGCGAGAACTTATTTAAATATTTTTCGCAACACATGGCTAAGAGAATCACGCACCTGATGACAAAACTGTTACGTATGTCACGTAGATAGTCACGGAGAAGGTAATATACGTTTAATGATGAACCCAAAAATGTTGTTGGTAATTATTTCATGAATCATACTTTTACCAATTGAATATTATTTAATGCTCTTTTTTCAAACCTTTTTAGAATTCTTATGTATTTTTCCTTCACGTCATCGTGACTAATTCTGATTTATTTTAAAAATTGTAAATTTATATAAAATATTTTTACAATATGTATTCAGATTTGTTTTGTTACAGTTCGCTAAAATTATTAATTTTAAAAAAATATTTGATTGTCTACATTCTTTAATTTGTTTTTAATTTGTAGTGTGTTGGTGTGTTTGTGATTTGGATTTTTAACGTGGCTTTAAATATATATTGTGTCATATCGCAACGATGTCTGCATCATGCCACATACTTGTAGCATCATGTTCCTAACTTCGTGATGCTGAGCGCCATTTTTATGTCTTTTGTATAATTCTGCCATGGTTCGAACCCGCGACCTCCCGCATCTGAGGCGGATGCTTTAGCTACTTAGGCCACCGAAGAGGTCTTAATTATTAGTAAATTTTTTTAATTTTTTGTATTTTTGTTAAACTTTTTTGTTATAATTTTGTCTTTTATGTGTTGCGTTTGACAAGTTTTTTTCTTTAACTTTGTTTTACTGCAACTTTATTTCTTAATTTGAATTAAATGTTTTACAATGTGTACTTTAAAACATTGTTTAATTCTTTTTCATTAGTAGTTTAAATTCATTTCATTTTTTAAAATTAAATTTAGATACTTTCGTTACTATTAATTCTTGTTCTATTTTTTAATAAATTAGTATTTCTTAGTTTCATTTTTTAAATTTTGTTTTGCAATTTTCAAATTTTTATACAATTATTTCACCATGTAAATTTTGTTTTAATTGTTAAAGCATTTCAAGTTGTTTACATCGTTGTACATTGTTTGAAGTCTATGTTAGAAAATCTTTGTGTTAAGGTTTTTATTAAATCTCTTCTAATTCAATCAAGTTTTGGAATTGTAGTTTGACTTTTTATATCAGCCGTTTATTTTTGTTAGCTTTTTTTGTGCTAAATAGCTTTTCAGTTCTGGAAATTTGTATGATATTTAGCTTTAGTTTTCAGATTAATAGCAGCCGTGCTGGATTTATGGGGCCAAAAAATTATAAACACTATTCCTTCCTCTATCGAGCCTCGTTACTCCCGCTATTTTGAATTTCACCTAGTCATATGAACTTTCAATGCTAAATCATTTTTCATCCCAGTTGCATTATTTCAGGAAGTTAGTATGGATGTGTGCTTAATTGTTAATAAGTGTATTAGATCAGCACTGTGTCCATCATATTCAACCCCAATTTGTCCCCATTTATTCCTAACGCGGCAGCCCATTTTAAATTCCCGTTAAACAATACTAATTTGTTTCTTAAAATATCAGACCATTTTCATTTCCCATTGGGCACTATACAGTTCCTAAATGGTAAACCTATGGACAATTTTTAAAATTGGATTCCTCTTGTATCCAAAGTGATCCATTCTTTAATCTATGTAATCTACTAATATTACATTCCCCTTGTACTCAAAGCGACCCATAATATTAAACATATGGACGCTTTTAACATTACTTTTCCCTTGTACTCCGATAGATCTTTTTCACATAACCGCGTAATAGTATTTCCCCATTGTACTGAGACCGACATTCTTTTGTTTACCCCGACTGTCCCATACAATTACTACTAACAACACACCAGTAAAACTAATTTTGACCCCTACATTTACAACAGGATTATCATGAATTTATTTGAATCCTTGTCATCCTATATACTTTGTGAAACAAGAGTTTAAGAATCTTGGTGACAATATGCTTCGTTCTGACAATTTTATATACTGATATCGGAAATGGTGTCTAGATTTCAATCAGGATAATGGAGGCTGTATATAATGTATATAAGTGATTTATTTTAATTTTGTCATCATTTTTACGGAAGGGCAATACCCATGACATGAAAGATATACAGTGCCAAGGCAAGTAAAGTTTGCTTGCCCATTGAAGAGACACAGTAGCCGATACTGGCTGTTCCGATTGCGAAAATCGTGTTTGCACACGTCTAGTTGGGAGCCCATGCCATTAACCACTGAGCTACACCGGCTCTCGCATTTTCGATAAAAGAAACAAATAAAAGGCTTGAATATTTCATTTGATTCAATAAACAAGCTGACTACGTAAATAGAGACGTATATCAGTACACCATTTCAAGAACAGAGAACGAACACTTAATGGTTTATTATTATTATTTATTCAAATGTGAATGGTACAGTGAATTGTCGACATGTATTTATATATAAATTTCTATTTTAAATTTAATAAAATGCGTTTCTTCAAAACGATTTTTGCATTAATCGCAACATTTGAATTTTATGCTCTTTAGTTATCATTAACTTAATGGAGATTTAATTATCTGTATTATATTAAAAAATTACAGAAATTAAACAAATATATGAAGTTGGTAATATATGTATTTCGTGTATTTTAAATAAAAAGGCTTCGTATATGTATCTCTAGAATATATATATATATATATATATATATATATATATATATATATATATATATATATATATATATATATATATATATATATATATATATATATGACCCTGTTTAAACATGGCTAATCCTTTTTTACCCTAATATTTAACTTGCGTATGGAAAGTGTTGTTATAGCATTCATTGTTGCTACTTTCTGTGTTCTGACCTTTCAAAAACAAAATCGTGTCCATTTTAGTCAGATCCCTTGTTTGACATATGACACTGTCATCCACTAGAACACGTCGAGGTGAAATGCAGGTAATTTCTGAAGATTGGCTTGCAATGCCTGCTTATGCCTTTTGCGGCAAAAGGCGTGAGTGTTGGAGTGCAGGAAGGTCTGTGAAAATGCACTGTTTTAACTTCTTAAGGTCTATTTTAATCTGGAGTTTGTAAATTTGTTATTATTAGAGTGTAAGGCATTGATATAGATAAAACTTCACATCAAATGACCTGGAAAAACCAAACCAAAAAGTGGTAAACGCAATTTACCAATGTGTAAAAAATTAAAGATCAATATTATCTGACCGATTAAATCAAATCAAATTGTAGAAAACACAGTAAATTCATAAAAATTGGAATTATAAAATAAATAAGAGTGTAATATAGTGATTTAACATGGACATATTGCACGAATATAAATGCAATTTAAAGAAAAATTTATGTCAATCACCTTGTGCATGTAATCCATCGGCTAAAGTTTCTGGGTGAAAACTGCTTTACATCTGCGTAAGACATACGGGTATCAAGAGTGTGACACAAGTCCGAGGATACAAATTTAACAGCTCTATTTATCTGCATCATGTTTACAACAAACGACTCCATTACTGTTTTCAATACATATGTAACTTTTCTATTTATATGGAGTCCATTACGTGCCAAATACATATTTGTATCACTGTTATATAGTCAATAAAATGGCACTTCTCATATTCTCGGCTTAACCTCATAATACCATCATTTGTAAGTGTGGCAAGAAGCAGTTTGAGGCAGAAGCCAACACAACCTGACCTCATCATGGGATTAGTTTCTAGAAGCTGATGAATAAAATCTCTGTAGCAGCTGAAAATATGTACAAATATAAATTTACAAAAATGCAAATCATATCATAATATTACGGCTGTGAAAATTGAAGAAAATCATCATCAAGGTACATGTAGTTCCACAATTTAAGATATAGCACGTTTTTGTATTCGTGCTATGTCTTGCTATCAAAATTATGGCTTTATATAGTGTGTTCCAAAGTTGGTTGAGATCGGAACGAGTAGTTAAAATTTCAGGAATATCTCACACTCTTGACAACATATATTGACAATTTTCCACTAATTTATGTGCAATTAATATTCTTACTGTGCCATCTTTATCCTGGTGAAATCAAATAAGAAACTAGCAAATGGATGCATTTTAATGTTCATTGACATACTTTTGAACTTACTGCAATGCGAAGGTAGTCGAGGTACAATGGAAGTATATTCATGTGGGGGATATTTTTCTTGAATGAAATGAAATGTTGCTTACCGTTCCAATAGGCATAATATATTTGTATTTATTCAGTTAAAGAATAATATTTAGACTTAACGCAATTTCTGCATTCCCAGCTTTCATCGCATTCCAACCAACTGAAAAATAGACCAACGAAACTTTGAAAACAGGTCCATTTCATTTGTGAGAATTTGAATTTATTAGAGACAATCCTCTGGGTAACTAACAGTCTGGCAAAAACATTATACCGTAACTTCATTTTGTAGAAAAGTGTGGTTATTGGTTGCTGGTTGTGTGTAATATTCCTGAAAATGTTACTTTCGTTACCCTGTCAGTCGACATCAAAATACACTACACAATGCAGTCAGGCAGTGAGACTCATCACCCTCCAGAACAAGTATCGGTGATGTGTTTTACGTGGTTGGACTAAGATACATGATAACATTTGGGACATGTAAATAAAAATATACATATAAACATCTGCTATCTGGGTTAATTTATTCAACTCTCAAGCTCAATGGAAAAATAACTCTTTCCCATTTTGACATAATTTGCCCAGATTTAGGACAATGCATGGTGTCACCTTTTGCTGTACTGTAGTACTAATATTAGTACCTTTAGTACTACCTCGTGGATTACAACAAACCAAGTTGAGGCTGCTACATCGTAGCTAGATATACTGTAACATTGTTAAAGTCATACGTAATGGTAGTTTAACATATAAGGTGTGCCACGTTGTTTTTTGTTTTAGTGCTACATCACTCACCCAGAAGAAAAATATCGGGGTGATAGGGCTTACGTTGTAGGAATAGCGCAATGGTGCCATAGTTTCTCACATTAATTAATGCTTTCCTCCTCGGATGTTAAGATCATTTATTCTGGTGGTTGGGAGATTGTCAGTTAATAAAAACATCTTGCTGGGTACTCAAAGGCCATTGTCATTATGGATGCTAAACATAAAAACATTCCTGACAATTTAGTCCTAAAATGTAAAATGCAGCACATGATATTTTTGTTTTAATGCTATATCTTACTACCCAAATAACAACCTTGCATAACCTACTCCGATTTCGGTTGACATTGGAGAGAGTAACCAAAGTTTCAGGAATATCTCACACACTTGTCAGCCTATATCGACACTCTTCTAACATTTTGTGTAAATAATATAATTGCTGTGCAGTTTTTCCTGAATCAACATACCAAAAGAGTATATAAACTAGTTTGCTAAATCTGTGCTAAAAATAAACTGTAAAAAAGTGAAAGCGTTAGTAATTATATATATATATATATATATATATATATATATATATATATATATATATATATATATATATATATATATATATATATATATATATATATATATATATATATATATATGAGCAAACTTGATAAATATATATGAACAAAGATATAAATTAAAAATGTAGTTTTGCTGCAGTAATTAGTAATCTTTATTCGTGAAGTTTGGAATGCGCTCTACCGAATAAGGCTCAAGCGGAAGCAGGAAGTAGAATTGATGGTTTTATGCGATTCTTTCCAAGCCAATGTGTTATACAACCAATCAAAACCTTCGTTTTTTGCAAGTGCATTTGTATATCTAAAAATATTAATATTTAATTACAGGATTTCTCCGGTTTCGCTTTTTCGCTTTCTTGCTTCATCATACAAATTTATGTATGTATGTATGTATGTATGTATGTATGTATGTATGTATGTATGTATGTATGTATGTATGTATGTATGTATGTATGTATGTATGTATGTATGTATGTATGTATGTATGTATGTATGTATGTATGTATGTATGTATGTATGTATGTATGTATGTATGTATGTATGTATGTATGTATGTATGTATGATGATCTTACTTTAGTTTTAAATGATATATCTTCTGGGGGGATGTTTAGGTAATTTCTGTCATTTAAATCTCTTTTTTCTGTAACAATACATGTGCATATATATGGTCACCTTTCCTTTAAACCCTTAATTACATAATATGACAGGGCTGGTAATATATTTCAGTATTAAATTAGAAGAGATAAATGGTGATGTTGAAAGATGACTCTTACTAGCCAGCTTTATTTTAATATTTGTTTCTGATTTTCTTATATAAAATTACAATATTCAAATGTTGCCATTGCTCTTTAGGTGAAAATGAACTTGCAATACAATTTAATATTCACTAATGTAATCTTTGACAAGAAGAACTGTGCACATTGCTTACTTATGTATTGAAGTACTATTCCCAGGGCAGTCAAGAAAATCAAAGGTGGATATATATATATATATATATATATATATATATATATATATATATATACATAGATAGATAGATAGATAGATAGATAGATAGATAGATAGATAGATAGATAGATAGATAGATGACACAAGGTGCTAATAGTCTGGAAAAATAAGACCTAGTCTGGATATGGGTAACATTCAATAGAGTATATATGAGTTTGTCCGGCCAGCATTAGTTAATAATATAAGTTATATTTTGGGAAAAAGAATCTTTTGAGACCTTATCCTAGTTGCAAATGAAACAAGATACATTGTTTTATTGATGGAATTTCATTCCTTTATCAGCCTTAAGTTTGGAACACTCAGACTATTTGGTGCGGAATTGATAGCACATGTTTCAAACATACGCAGGTCAAGAAAGTGTCGCGGATCATATCCTTTCCTCTACACAGAGGCTGACATCCAGGTTTCATCTATACTTATAAATATAGGTTTGATCATTGAATTTTTAATATCATGGTGTTTGCATAGGTTCACTATGGGAATTGAATTTGTACCGTGATTCCTGGAAATCACCATGCGTTTTAATTAGGTATGTCAATCGTGTAATCAACAAGAATACAGTTCGATCACGGTCACAGTTATAGGGCACATGCAGCTCTTAAAATTCATGCGGAAAATGTATCTTATTTTGAAATGTTTCTTATATTGACATTTGTGTTAGATGCTACTTTTGTTATACTGACATAACACTCATTTGTTTTATATTAAGTACGACTTTTATTATATTTAAAGTACAAAAATCTCAATGAACTAAACTGAATGTTTAGAAAATAACCGAATAAATTAGTATTATTCTACTCTATATGTGGCGGCCCAGACAGTGGCCGTATTGTTCTTCTCGACGTGTGGTTGTTGAGAGTGTGACTATCTTGCTCTACTCTGTTTTGGGAAATAGCAGACTACAGTAATATTATTACCTTAACGTTGACGAATAACTTATGTCTTTGTACATTTTGTCAGGAATATAAGTTTAATTGACCATATGGATTTCTGAGTTATGATAAAGCGTCCTAATTTGTTCCCTACGTTGAAAGTGTAACTAGTCATACGGACGTGCATTTTCAATTAGTTCAATGAAGCTAGACATATTGTAAAATATGTCATCTAAAAGGAACAGGAAAAACTCCTTTGCCTTAAAATATGAATGCTCTGTGGTCCTTACTAACGCTTGTTGAACATGAGAAATATGGTCTTCAGACCACAACCAAAAGGCAGGCACCTTAAAATGAATCTCCATCAATGGGTCATATAAATCTGCAGTTCGTGCATTAGAATTTTTTTCTTTTTTTTTCTCTCTGTCGCAGTTTTTGAGATGGCATTCTTGATGCATCTACGCAGATAATGCATAATGATGAATTTTAATTTAGGGGGAAGAAAAACTTCATAGCAAATGATATGCTACTGTCTAGGTTAATGGACCTAGGGGTGGAGTAGGGAGTGGAGTTTTGTTACAAGTAATTCGATAGAAGGAAACAGTATATAATAGTACCTTATCATTTGCCTTTATGCAAGCTATCATTGTCGATTCTGCCGCATCTCAAGTTTCGCTTTGTTAATTCATCAATCCGTCTTATCAAACTGCCTGGGTCACTAGGTTGTAGCGACTCTTATCAGTGCAATTTCACATAAAATCAACATACATATTGAAAAATTCCTTTAATGAGTTCATTTGTGATACACTTTGCAGATAAGCCTGTGTGAAACAGTTCGGATTTAGGCCCCATCAATGCGTTTAACCATCAAAATTAAATTGTGGACATAACTAGGTTGGCAAAGAATATAACGCCTCTCTAGGGACCGATTCCAAATTCTTTTATATATTGATTTAAATTTTAATATGCCCCATAGTATTTTGTTATAATCTTGTCAGAAATATTTCGTATAGAAATTAATACTATGTGAGGTGTATGACCTAAACATTATACAAAATTTCATTGGACAAAGTTACGTACAGTCCCTGCAATGGTCAAGGTCGACTATTCTCCTAGATTAAATTCCACTTGACGAGTGTCCACACTTTCATTTTACAAATTTATGAACGTATGTGCTTAGTGAGAAAGTCCTAAAATATTGAAAAGTCTGGCATCGAAAGCAAAACAAAAATATTTAAACAATATTAAAACGAATTGGAAAACCACAACATCATTAATCCATTAAAAGAGATTTAGTAATACCTTTAAGAGAACGAAACCCATCATCACCGTGAGAATAGGCGTTCAAAGATAGTGGAATAGCGCAAGAAATATGACAGGAGTTTTCAGATTTCTGTCTTAAATTGTATCAAGCCTATAAATGATCAATTAAATGACCAATTTCACTATCTACATCTTTATTTTATCAGCCTATGTGCCAACTTGCTGCATCGATACCGTATGTATGTTTGGAAACCATCAACAATAAAGTTTTTGAAATATGTTATCATTTGGACAGTTATGATTATTGCAAACAGTTTTAAAACTTAACATTCGGAAGATATTTGTACAATGCCAATTAAAAATAAAATTTGTCGTAATCTGGTTAATTAGTTGGCCTAACCCTCCGCTTTCAGTTTATTCACTGCGGAAGACTAAAGTTGAAATGATTTTGAGTATTCACTGACAATGAAAATGGAAAGATATACATAAAATCATTTAGACGGGTACTGGAATATTTAAAGAATAAAATGTTTTTAGAGTAAATATTTTGTAGTGCTATTTAACGTTTGCACGTAAAATTTTACAGTTGTATTATCAATATTACAATAGATGCTATATGACTTTCTTTAAATGTTTACAAAGAGTCGCTATGTTTGTAAATTCACAAGTTTCATTATCTAGAAAATATTTTGCTAATTTTGGAACCGATCTCGTACATTGACAAATTATGTGTTTGGAAATAAATTTGATAGGTTGTATAAGTGTAACAAGAGAAAGTGAGCTTGACATTTAGGTGCAAAAGTGTAACAAGAGAATGCGAAGTTAACATATAAATTTGTTTTCTTGATTGATTATCTTATTACTAATTACCTTGTTACTAATTACCTTGTCTAACCCATCTCTAGGACAAGACTATACAAAATGTAAAGGACCAAATTTTTAGGTCAATCTCTGTTTCGTTGCTGTTAATCTCTGTAGGAAACATTTAATTAGATTTATGAGGAATGGCCGCATTTAAAAAGTCATAATGTACGGATTAGTTCAGCCAAAATCAGGAGTTATTGATATATAATTAAGGGCTTAGTTATTTTAAGCTTACCTGAACGGAGTTAAAGTTACGGTTTGTATGAAAGCTGATGGTTTGGACACTGATCAGGAAGGGGTCAAATTCTGATCGGTAAGGAAAACTGTCAAGTCTGAAAGTTACCAGGAATCAGTTAGATAATTAAGGTTTGCCATGGGAACTGCATTGTTGAAATATTGTTCAGGAGGGTAGTGTATTTCATTCAGATTGGTCATGCTGTGAATGAGGCATGGTTTCACATGAAAAGCACTCAGTTTAAATGTGCAGATAGCAAATTTTAGCTTCAGTCTGCACATTCCTACAAGAAAAAAGTACTTAAGACCTGGAGAGACTCCGAGAATTAATGAGTAAATCTCACGTTAAAATTTATCCAAATGGAAAACAATTGTCTGGAAAAATTGACAGACATGTTCTGGAAGCAAGAGCTTGGAGAAACAAAATATTTGCAACAATCTTATATAATTCATCGATACTACTATGATGATTTGTAGGATTTAATTCAATGTATTTGCATGAATTTATTTGCTTAAGTTCGAAGATTTAATTTCCTGATATGGTATACCTGTGCTGAGTTCGTTTATCTGAGTCCGTACAATGATATTTTTCTTTATATAAATATTGGCTACTATTATTTATTAGTGGAAATTATGTACTTAGAATTGTATGCCTTATTTTAGTTGAGAATTCTCCGACTTATATATGAGTTCACGTATGATAACCACTTGATTGTTGTTATCAATACAGTAGCATTTCTTTCATTATTGTAATTGAGACTAGTCTAGAAATAATGTCTTAGTATAGGGTGTTGGAAGAAAATAACCATTTATTTGATAATTGATTTTGTGAAATGAGGTTGCTTACGGTCTGTCAGGGCCAATTAAACTAAATATCCCTATAATCTGTTTGAAATTAGGATATAATTTATTTGACTTAACGAGAGGAGGAAGGTATTGATCAGTTCCTCCAGTATAATGTGTTTTTTTATTTTTTTTTTATTTTAGAGGGACCTGGATTGCTCGAAGTTCTATGCTCTACGATCTAAACTGTACGTATTACGTCTTACGAACCCAAAGTTGACACAAAGTTGAAAGGGGCAAAAGGGACTAGGTGGCTGTAAATTTGGACGAGGAAGTCAAAAGTGGAGAAGAAAAACTTATCAGCACAAGGAAGTCAAAAGAAAAAGTCAGCGTGGAATTTGGGCTGAATCATTAGGTACGAAGCTGTACAGGGCAATGATTTCTATATATTGCACTTGATCTAAATGATGATTTAAATTATATCACTTATCAGATCGGCTATTGGTATCATCATTTCTGTGTATTTGAAAATTAGTGCAAGAAGTTAAATCAAAAAGAAAGATGTCTATCTTTAAATCGTAACGTATTATTAAACGTATTATTATTATTATTAAATTTGCTTATAAACTTTATTGTTTGAAATTTTGATTAAATTTTGTCTTTAATTGTAACGGGGACTCATTTTATTCTGTTCTATATACCTGTTCAGCTCTTTATTTATTTCACCCGTAATTTTCTCAATTTCTATTGATATTTTCTAGTCCCGGGCAAATTACACCCTCGGCGATCACCTCTAGACAATGATAACCAAACATATAACATCCACCCCAACAAAGTGTCAAATTTTTAAAAAGGAATAGTCCATGTACAACAAGCGAGTTTTCCTATAAATCCATTATGGTTTCTTTTCGAAGCAATTATGAAATAAAATATACATGAAGTTTATACTGGAAATGACGAGATTTGAGTTCAATCGATTCAGATTACTAAGTTCTCTCTTTTGCGAGTCTTAGTAACTAGTAGTTTTACATTATTTTAATATTTACTTTGCACATGATAAAATCATTATCTGTATTCAAGAAAACTGCATATTCTTTTTAATAAAGACTTTTTGAATATTTTTAAATATTTTTCGTTTCCTTGGAAGCTATGACAAGTGCTCAGTATGGACATAAAAGGACATGAGTTTGTAACGTATGTGCATATGGAAAATAATATATGAATTTAATAAGCTAAAGGTGCAGTAAGATTAAATATAGAGAAAAATACACATGCTTGAAACATAAAAGTAATGGAACTCAACTGACTAGGTTTGGCTGCATTCATTGACTTTCCAGTAAAACCGCTTTTTTAATCAGGGTATGCTAATCGTATACTGTTGTATTAGACATAGTTCCAAGAATTAATAGCCAATGTTTTCTAGCTTCAAAATTGGCATAACCCAAATATCCTTTAGTCCAATGGTCATATTAGACGCTATGATCGCTTACACCTCTATCACTTTCCCTATTAAATTAGTGTTTTGGTGTCAAGGACATTCTACTGACTATACAATTGCGAGAAGACAAATTCTCTATAAAAAGAGGATTTGGCATCTTTATGCTGAATAAAATTATGTCACTGTAAAGCCTTCCTCTCTTCATCTCCTTCCTCAAGTTTCATGGAAAATATAATTCATGATCTCATACATTTGACTCCATTTCGCAACTATCATCGTTTCGATATTGCGGAAAGCGCTTTCATTATTAATATTGTACTTGATTTTTATCACATTATTCATCATCCCCTTCAATAGTTATCTATAACAATATAACTTTTTTAATTTCCAGGTTTCAATAATAGCAATACAGCATTCAATCAGATCCAATGTGTCAGATTAAGCGGATATACAACGACCTGTCGGAATATTTTACTAGCAAGGTATACGTGCGTGGAGGGAAATTACCTGTACAAGCTCCAGAACTATTAAACAGATGGTCTATGTGGATCAACCACTATATCGACATCTGTGCCCCATGATGATAATTTTACCCTTCGTTCGGTTTCAACGATGGAATTTCCGAATCTAATGAATATTAAATAGCATACAAGTGACTTTCAATAACTACATGTGGAAGAAATTTCTATACATCAGTTGGAAACTAACAATCTCACGTCTACGACTATGTTGGTATTAAAAACTGTCATTTAGAACTACATTTTAAAGGTGTAAGAAAAATATAGCTTCTCTGGATTAACTGCTTCTATTTCCATTTTTTAAAAACAAGAAGCAGATGAAAACGTCATAAATATTTCAAAACGATTATCAGGATTAAAGCCAGTCTAATTCAATGTCAGATTTAGATGACATTTCACAATAATTAGAAAATCTTTAAATTAGAAATTTATTTCTTTATGTCTTGCCAATTACGGCATAAAACGATTATAAACTTTAAAAAAAATTAACAGCAAGCAAATATGCATTTGAGTAAGCTTTTCATAGTTAAACCACTGGACAAATTAAAGTGTTCTTTGACTTTCATTGCAAGGTGCACGTGTTTAAAATATGACTTTTCCAAATAAAAAACAGTTTTAGGTTGTTTTTTTTTAAAAACTAATAATACCTTCATGTACTAAAGAAATACATATGCCAAACTGAAAAATGAAATTACCTTTTTTACATTAATCAGCTTCATGCAAGTACATAGTCATAATAAATGTAAAACGTTTACCGATAAAAAGGGCAAGTAAAGGTGTACTGATATATATATATATATATATATATATATATATATATATATATATATATATATATATATATATATATATATATAATAGTCGGTATTGTTTTCCTACAGTGCGTGCAGGTTCATTTATTTTGATATTATGACATGTGAGCATATAACTTTATGTGATTCTCATTGGTCCATTGACATCATGAAATTGATGTCTTTAATGATTGGCCGAGACCGTGGGAAAACGTTTTTAACCCCGCATTCTGAAAATGGTTTTATCTGAATAAACATTTTTTGGCTGCCATTTTTTTTAACTCGACTCGCAAATGGAAAATGAGAAAATATTATATCGGCTGTCTCAATATGGATATGCTACTGCCACAGATGTTTATTATGTCAAGTTTAACAATAGCATCATATGAAAAATAGCATAAAACTACAAGACAAGAACGACATTAACGAATAAAATTAAGGGATAGCGGGTTAGGTGGGTGGGGTGTGTATATCAGTAACATATATATAGAATCCACAAGCGTGGTTTAAATGGTAACTTAACGAAGTAAACAACCTCACATCTGTTCGGAAAATAATCTGGAAATTAATGGGTCTCCTGACTGACAGATCTTTATCCAACCACAGCATCATAACGTGGCATATTATATGGGATGTAAATCAGACAGGAAAATAAATTTGTTGACGTCTTCTGTACAGTCTTTTTTTCAAATCAAACACTACAAATATCAGGTCGCAAAAGCATTGCAGTAAATGTGGGACTTTTTGCATCCGATAATTCGATTTAAAAAAAATCGCTACAACATAACGTTTTTAAACACACATTGTAGGGTACACGTATCTGTGTACCGTAAAACAATGTGGAAGCATCACATCGCATTTATAATTCTGTTTTGAAAAATGATTTTGTGGTTACAAAATGTTCTGTTTATTCGGATGGAAGCTGTTTCTTTGATTTATAGATTGTTAAACAGTAAATCTACTTTTAGCGATTCAGCTTTGTTTGGAAATATATTTTATTCACAACAAATGAAAGGTAGGCCTACACCGTCTCTCAGAATGAACGAAACTATTCGTTCTTCCATCTAACTAAATTAAATCCACTGAAATAAAAACTATGTGATAAAAATAATCTCAGATGGGTAACGATTTAACATTGTCCAGCCTTTGCCAAGGTTCACAAAAAATGGACATTATTCAATTTGTTTCATAAATTCAATATTAAATACCTTCCCATTTGAGATCCTCTAGATCTAACTATCTATCTATCTATCTATCTATCTATCTATCTATCTATCTATCTATCTATCTATCTATCTATCTATCTCTCTGTCTGCCTGTCTGTCTGTCTGTCTGTCTGTCTGTCTGTCTGTCTGTCTGTCTATCTATCTATCTATCTATCTATCTATCTATCTATCTATCTATCTATCTATCTATCTATCTATCTATCTATAGATCTATCTATAGATCTATCTATCTATCTATGTGTGTGTTTGTGTCTCTATATTTGTATATAAATTATTTAAATACATGTATGTATGTATGTATGTATGTATGTATGTATGTATGTATGTATGTATGTATGTATGTATGTATGTATGTATGTATGTATGTATGTATGCATGTATGCATGTATGCATGTATGCATGTATGTATGTATGTATGTATGTATGTATGTATGTATGTATGTATGTATGTATGTATGTATGCATGTATTGTTGTATGTATTGTTGTATGTATTGTATGTATTCATCTTTGTATGTTTCCTTTTATGCATCTTTGCATGTGTCTAAAAATGTCGGCATGTTCTCATGCATATTTGCATACATGTTTGTATATATGTAGGTAGGTATGTCGGTAGGTAAGTAGGGAGGGAGGGAGGTAGGTAGGTAGTTAGGTTGGTATGTATGTATGTATGTATGTATGTATGTATGTATGTATGTATGTATGTATGTATGTATGTATGTATGTATGTATGTATGTATGTATGTATGTACGTACGTAGGTACGCATGTAAGTATGTATGTATGTATGTATGGATGTATGTATGTAGGTATGTCTGTCTGTCTGTCTGTATGTATGTATGTATGTATGTATGTATGTATGTATGTATGTATGTATGTATGTATGTATGTATGTATGCATGCATGCATGCATGCATGCATGCATGCATGCATGCATGCATGCATGCATGCATGCATGCATGCATGCATGTATGTATGTATGTATGTATGTATGTATGTATGTATGTATGTATGTATGTATGTATGTATGTATGTATGTATGTATGTATGTATGTATGTATGTATGTATGTATGTACGTATGTATGTATGCATGTACGTACGTATGTACGCATGTAAGTATGTATGTATGTATGTAGGTATGTATGTCTGTCTGCCTGCCGGTATTTCTGTCTGTCTGTCTGTCTGTCTGTCTGTCTGTATGTATGTATGTATGTATGTATGTATGTATGTATGTATGTATGTATGTATGTATGTATGTATGTATGTATGTATGTATGTATGTATGTATGTATGTACGTATGTATGTATGCATGTACGTACGTATGTACGCATGTAAGTATGTATTTATGTAGGTATGTATGTCTGTCTGCCTGTCGGTATTTCTGTCTGTCTGTCTGTCTGTCTGCATGTATGTATGTATGTATGTATGTATGTATGTATGTATGTATGTATGTATGTATGTATGTATGTATGTATGTATGTATGTATGTATGTATGTATGTATGTATGTATGTATGTATGTATGTATGTATGTATGTATGTATGTATGCATGCATGCATGCATGCATGCATGCATGCATGCATGCATGCATGCATGTATGTATGTATGTATGTATGTATGTATGTATGTATGTATGTATGTATGTATGTATGTATGTATGTATGTATGTATGTATGTATGTATGTATGTATGTATGCAAGTACGTACGTATGTGATCATGTAGGTAGGTATGCATGTAGGTAGGTATGTATACATGTCTGTCTGTCCGTATGACTGTCCGTCTGTCTGTCTGTCTGTCTGTATGTATGTATGTATGTATGTATGTATGTATGTATGTATGTATGTATGTATGTATGTATGTATGTATGTATGTATGTATGTATGTATGAATGAATGTATGTGTGTATGTATGTATGTATGTATGTATGTATGTATGTATGTATGTATGTATGTATGTATGTATGTATGTATGTATGTATGTATGTATGTATGTATGTATGTATGTATGTATGTATGCATGCATGCATGCATGCATGCATGCATGCATGCATGCATGCATGCATGTATGTATGTATGTATGTATGTATGTATGTATGTATGTATGTATGTATGTATGTATGTATGTATGTATGTATGTATGTATGTATGTATGGTATTTATCCATCTTTGTTTGTATCTTTATTTGTATATTTGTATCTAAGTTTGCATGTATGTATGTATGCATGTATGTATGTATGTATGTATGTATGTATGTATGTATGTATGTATGTATGTATGTATGTATGTATGTATGTATGTATGTATGTATGTATGTATGTATGTATGTATGTATGTATGTATGTATGTATGTATGTATGTATGTATGTATGTATGTATGTATGTATGTATGTATGTATGGTATTTATCCATCTTTGTTTGTATCTTTATTTGTATATTTGTATCTAAGTTTGCATGTATGTATGTATGTATGTATGTATGTATGTATGTATGTATGTATGTATGTATGTATGTATGTATGTATGTATGTATGTATGTATGTATGTATGTATGTATGTATGTATGTATGTATGTATGTATGTATGTATGTATGTATGTATGCATGTATTGTTTTATGTGTTGTATGTATTCATCTTTGTATGTTCCTTTTATGCATCTTTGCATGTATCTAAGAATGTTCTCATGCATATTTGCATATATGTTTGTATATATGTAGGTAGGTAAGTAGGTAGGTAAGTTGGGAGCGAGGTAGGTTGGTATATATGTATGTATGTATGTATGTATGTATGTAGGTATGTAGGTATGTATGTATGTATGTATGTATGTATGTATGTATGTATGTATGTATGTATGTATGTATGTATGTATGTATGTATGTATGTATGTATGTATGTATGTATGTATGTATGTATGTATGTATGTATGTATGTATGTATGTATACTGTTATTAATTTTTAAGGTGAAAATTTTAAGAGAACACGATCGCAGTTGTAAAATCATTTGCACTTTTCTATTTAATAATTTGCACTAAACTAAAATCCAAACAGTTAGTTATTACTATATGTTATACATTTCTTGAAGCTTAAGTGCTTGCTTGCATTGACTTGTAGCGAATTCACATACATACAATTTACAAATTAAAGTGTTTTTTTATTTAAATAGAAAAATAGACAAAACGACAAGTGATCAATTAATTTGTTACGATGTCAAACCGTTTAGGAACAATATTCACATTCTATGCTATCTATTTAAATTTCACAACCACCCAAGCTTTCAAATTATAGATAGGAAACACATTTTTATCTACAAATATTGACAAGTCTGATATAAAGTACAGACATTCGGATCCTTGACTCCACACGACAAGTTTATATATCTCATCTGCTCTTTCATTTTGTGATAGTTAATCTGAAGAACTCTTGCTAGCAAGGCAAACGACATGATTAGAACTCCCTTGTGACCTTGATTAATATTTCTGTTCATCATTATTAGATTAATTTTCCCATACAAGCAGAAACTGTTTAAAATAGTTACATACTGGCACTTCGATTTCAAATAAATTGTGTAAAAATGAATATGTACCGATAAGAAAGATGAAGAAGTAGCAGCACTAATTGTAGTGGTGGTTGCAATAATAATAATAATAATAATAATAATAATAATAATAATAATAATAATAATAATAATAATAATAAGAAGAAGAAGAAGAAGAAGAAGAAGAAGAAGAAGAAGAAGAAGAAGAAGAAGAAGAAGAAGAAGAAGAAGAAGAAGAAGAAGAAGAAGAAAGAAAGAAAGAACGAAAGAAAGATTGAAATTAATTATATAAAATAAGAAAAAGAGAAATACTGGATGGGGTACGTCAGATCACCACAAGAAGGTCATATTCTGCCAATGCAAAGAGAGTAGCCGCTCCGGTGACCTAGTGGTTAGAGCGTCTGCCTCATATGCAAAAAGTCGTTGGTTCGATCCCTTGCCGAGTCATACCAAAGACTTACAAAAATGGTACTAACAGCTGCCTCGCTTGGCGTTCAGCATCACGAGTGTAGTGTTAGGACTGGTCGGCCTGGTGTCAGGATAATGTAACTGGGTGGGATATAATGACCCAGTGATAGATATCACTATAAACTACCACACTGCAGACATGGTAGCGATATGACTGTAAAATTGATAAAGCTACGTTAAAAATCCAAATCACACACACACACACACACACACACACACAAACACACACACACACACACAAACACACACACATCACTTCACATCACATCACACATGCAAAGAGAGTAACGTTTATTGTCCAGGAACAATGGGTTAATTTAAAGGAAGAATTGGTATCCATGCTCGTCCGGTCGACACGCAAGCACTCTGTCACCTCTGCTCCCCTACAAGACGGAGAACAATAAGAAGAACAACAATACACCTCTTGCAATTCATGCTGTCCATGTTTAAGATTGTGTTATATTATTATCTCTAGGGCTACAGGTAAAACGCCATCACTATTTATAAAATTAATCAGAGCAGCAAACTACTGCTTCCTCTACTACTACTACTACTACTACTACTACTACTACTACTACTACTACCACTACTACTACATGCTGGTTCTAAATGAAAACTACTCCAAAATTTACTCCTAAAAAGACATCTACTTCACCTACTACTATTATGTCTATTGTAAAATGGGCTAAGAGTTAGTCCAAATTTCGTATATTACACTCTTCAAATAATCATACATTCTGCAAAAAATCACTCGCTTTCTCGTGCTAAAATAAATGATCTTCCTAAAATTCGGTTGTTTGTTTCTGCAGCCTACACTTCTAAGCCAAGCAGTCAGTTACCTTACAGCACATTTGAGTAATTTTTGAGAACTTTACTAATGATAACAGTTTAATTAAAATATAGTCTGAGGCTGCATCATACCATTTTTGTTTCTATATGGTTATTGTTTTTCACCTCTATCTAATGCCTAAATTTCGCCCAGAGAAATAGATTGAAATTCCAATATTATGGTTTATTAGAAATAAATATAGCTACTTGCAAAAGGTTCATTTCAAAAGGATTTAAGCAGACGAACTTCTGCTAAGCAACCCAAGTTAGGTGGAGATGGGCATTCAGGGACCATAACTCCTCTAAATGATGACACGTTATATTTGAAATCCCAATCCTTCAAGAACTCACCGATGCATGTATGTATGTATATATGTATGTATGTATGTATGTATGCATGTATACATATATATATATAGGTATAGATACGAAGTTGGTTGACAAGGGCAATAACTCTGTCTGATATGGAATAAATGTGACAAATCCATAAAAGACACATCTGCGTCTGTAAAGAATGGTTATATCAAATTGCATTAGATTATGTTGAACGCACTTGAGCTATATAGCCTACAAGTAGCATCCCAAACACAGATGTAAATTTGATTGATGAGTGGGCGGAACTTTTATCGCAATGGGGCAGACAAAACAATATCCATACATGGGACATCTAGGTCTATGGATAATCACATTACTGAATTTCCTCAGAATAGTTCAAATTGTTCTTGAGTTCCAATGGAAGTAGCATTATAAGCTTCGATGTGAAGACAATAATTTGCATAATGTATATTACTCCTTACAAAACTGAGTAAGCGACACTAAACCTATGAAAAAGAGGAAGTCTATTGTCAGTATATGACTGACGTAATAAAACCCATAAAAGATAAATCTTTATATTGTTACGTATATGTAATTAAATTGCTTGTGTATTAATTATTAAATTCATTTTTTTATATTTATTTTTCATTACATAGTATCGTAATTATTATTCTCACGGGATCCGATATTTTTTAAAGCTAAATTATGTTTTTTTTATAGAAGTTAAAAGTATTACATCGACATTATATTTTAGCTAACCATAGTTCAGATACTTGATAAACACTGAATTAAAATCATTGGTCAGTATCAAGGTCATACCTCACTTGTGTGCTCACCATGCTTTATGAACATTTTTTTATTGTTAGTTCTTAAAAAAGACTATCCTGTCGTACGTGTCAAATGTCTTGTAGTGATCATGTGACCCATCACAAGCGTCGAAATGTCATTTAAGTGATGTTTAATACTCAATATCACTGTTTCCTAGTTTAGTCGTAAAAACACCTTTAGGAGCTCAGATGTTTTTTTTTTTTTTGTTGTTGCCAATTTTGAGTTATTTGCTATTTAAGAATAATTTATCTTCTTTAGAAAATAAGTGCTTCATCGTCAAAGTTTGGACAAAGATATTCAGCGGAGATCATTTGTAATTCTAAAGCCTGAATATTATTCGTGATTTACAAAGTTCAACGAGGATCTGTTACCGTCATGATGATTTCATCTGACGTCATATCCATCCTTATTGAAACTTCATCGAGATTGGAACCTGGGTTCATTTAGAACTGTTTAGTGATAGTAATTGCATTTTTCAATTCTGGCAATAATTTTTGGATTATGTTCACAAACCGTAAGTACTACTTCCTAATTTTTACATTGTTTCCTAGGGAAATAAATTATTTTTGTTTAAATTTGCAAAGTTCTTTTCTTTTGTTACATTTTACGAGCCTAAACGTAACAATATGTGAGACAACGTACACACCAAAGTACATTATAATATGTCTTATGCTGATTACCACGATCTGCCAGAGTGGAGATTTGAATGTGTTGCAAAATGGGCTAAGAGTTAGTCCAGATTTCGACTGAGAAAGACAATCTTTCAAAAGTTAAAATCGCATAATCCTGGTCTAGTCATTCATCATCATCTGAAAGAAAATAGAAATCTACCTTTCAGAACTAAATGTGTGTGTGTGTGTGTGTGAGAGAGAGAGAGAGAGAGAGAGAGAGAGAGAGAGAGAGAGAGAGAGAGAGAGAGAGAGAGAGAGAGAGAGAGAGAGAGAGAGAGAGAGATCTAAAAGCTGCAAAGTAAATTGAATAACTAGATAGATAGGATTCGAACACTTTTGGTTAGAACAGTAAGATAAGTGCTCTTTTTCATCAGTATCTCACTTTACAAACAATCGTCTAAGCTTTTTTGTATCTTCACTATAAATGATAAAGATAACCCGGTGTCCTCACCGTCACAAGATGCGATAAAATCGTGATCTTTTTTATTGTTGTTTAGTTTCTTCAGCTTGAAGAGGCTACATAGATTCAAAACCTTTGGTAAGAAATGTTTCTTTTTCAACATTAATTTAATAATTAACATTACCAGTTCATGATATTAAAATAAGCAACAGAAAAGAATGAAAGACAACAAGCTTGTTAAATTTAACAAAATTTTTTTTCTAGAATACAAAGTGAAAATGAGAAAAAGGTACTGACGATATTGCGAATTAAATCCCAAAAAAGCCAATAATTACAGACACAAGTCAGAAAAAATTAAAATCCCGAAAAAAGTCAGTACAAGACACGAAGAAATCCAAAGCTGAAGGCTATGTTATAACTTATTGAGAGCTGATGTTACAACAGTCTTTTGTTGAATCACAGTAATATAATTCCAGGTTTGAATTGATGATATAATCCAGTGAATGTCTCTATCCAAGTATTTTATTAGATCACGTTTGTATTTCCAGGGAAAATAATCTCTAGAATTAAAAAAATTCTGAAGAAAATAGATTCCAACCCAAAATTATTGGTCACAACATATAATAAAATTTGATTGTCCTAAGAGACTTAAAGCACAAAAAATAAATATAAATGCAATAAACTGACGACGAACAGTGCG